>VZTU01006870.1:25883-74905 GCA_013400835.1 Zapornia atra
GAAATGTAGTTTTAAAAAACAGTGAAATATTGCATTTTTCCAAATGTCTAGGAAGACACATTATCAAGACCCAGCCTGTATTCATAAACCAGATTTATACTCACGTATAAAACATACATATGTGTTTTGTTTCTGCACTCTTGTAAGTTCTTCATTGGAAGCTATAAACACCTACATTCATCTTCCTACTTTTACTTTCCCTTTTTATTCTAAGTAGCAGCAATTCATATGTAGCATGGCATTGGCTGATTTCATCTGTTGCTTACTACATACAACCATAGCAATTATACTTTTAAAAGGCTGAATAGTGCATAAAAGCTGTTTAAGGGAACCTTGCTCAAAATATCCTGAATTTAATATAATCACGTCACCCAAAACATTTGAGCAGCCTGGGATACATTTTGTTGCTTTTTCTCTGTCAGTTGTCTCACAAAGCAAAGCGCTTCTCTTGCTCTATGCATTTCCAAAGTGATGACTCATCTATCATGGACTAATCTGTCATTAATCAGTCTTAATAAGATTAGACATTTAAATCAATTTCTAGCTTCTAGTTCAGTCCAAAGCTTTCAGTTTCTAGGAATTTAAATACCTTAAATTTAAATGCCTTTGAATGTAACCTTACAAAGTTCTGAGACCTGGTACTGGCAAGAACTTTGACTACTGACTTAAAAAGAACTAGACCTATATCCCCCCTGCCAGTGCTTAAAGAATTAGGCCTGCATTCTACCTGGTGAGACTGATTATCCTTTTAAGTGCTGTAAGAGAGCATAAACCCCATGTTTGCACAATTTCTTGGTGAGTTTGGCTGCATGCTGCTTGCCCCTTTCTCCAGGGAATGGGTGCATGCTGCCAGGCAGATCTGCAAAAAGGCTGGATTTCTGCAAGCAAGCTGCAGCTGGGTAGGAAACAAACTTACTGTCCTGTCAAAGTCTGAGTTTTCTAACATTGTCTAGCAATAGATAGAGAAATGAAACATTTCTGAAAAATTACTGTTTGCATCCCCTTGTTTATGTAATTTTCCTTTTAAAAATACTTCTTTATTTTAACACCTTCTTTCAAAATTTAAAGTTTATTCCAAAAGCAGCATATTCCAAACAAACATGGTTTAGCAGCAGTTTCATCCTGGATGATACCAACAAAAGATGCTCTCTGAGTCTCCCAAAGCATAGCAGCAGCAGCATGATAAAGAGGAGTTTTGTGGGCACTGGAATACTTTTTTCCAGACTTTCTGCAATTTGTCTGTTAACACGTCATCACAAGCTACTGATGTCTTCTTGGTGACAGGATTCCAAAGGCTGGAGTATGTCAGCCAGGAGTGTGGCTGGTTGAACCATGAGGAATGGGGTAATAAAAATTCTAAAAAGATCAAAAACTTATTTGTTCCTCATATGCACTGTGACTGTCCTGAAGAAATCCCTAAAACAACAACACAGTTTCCCAGGACAAGTTTCCTTGGTATATATTCATAACCATAAGGAATTTTCAAAGTTCACCAAAGGGCTCTGAGAAGCAAGTAAAGAAAATAGCCCTTCTATTAAGACTAAATAAGGCTTCTACTCACTTGTATACCATTAGATTTAAATTTGTATACGCTCCCAGGCTCAACTAATTTTGGACCACACTAGCCTTGCTATGTACCTGAATAATTACTAGTTGCATCACAGTTACATCCATAGAAACCACTGTCCAACCTTGTAGATAATATTCATCTACAGAGATTAGTCTTAGTAGCAGAGAGCGAATATTGAACAGAAGAGCTCAATGCAACAGCAACAAAAACAAAAGGCTGTTGTAAACCTTGTGTGACAGCACTGTCCCCTGACCTAATGGGCTATGTCAGCCTATTATCACAAATGTTCTTTCATTAAAGCTTCGCTGCATCTGAAGGTGTTGAGTGATGCAACAAGAACCAAGTAAGTGCCAGGCAAAAGAAGGTGGATGTTGTCTAGTCTCCCCAATATTTGCCCTTGGCCTAGCAAATGATTTTAGTCTCAAGCCCAAAATCAAATCCAAAACTTCCCTGTTAAATTGCACGGTGTAACTGCATTGATCTAGCATTGCTCTCTCACCCTGCAAACAGCATTTTTTCAAGGGATGCATTACTATGCAAGTGAAATGGAGACTTACATATTTTTCTCTCTGGACCTCCTTTCCTATAAATGTGGTTGTGAATTAACTTTGCTCAGAGGAAATGCGTCCTTATTTTCGCTTCAAAAGGCTTCAGTTAAATGCCAAAAGCTGTTCAACTCTTTCTATGTCCTCAACTGCAACATATCTTGCTTTCTTCCCTCCCGGAGATGTGGAGGAGGACAGCAGAGAAGCACAGTGACCTGAAAGTAATAAAGTCAGAGCAAACCACAAAAACCTTGTTTAATTACTCAATTTCAGAATGTGGACTGAAAAAAAAGCAGCTCTTTCATTTTACTCCATCATAAAATAACCAGAGCCAACAAACAAATGACCAAAGCAGCCCGTTGCTTCCTGATAGCTGACAGAAACGCACAATCACTCATTATCTGCTCACAGAGCTGCTGATTGAAAAGTGCTGGTTGATTCAGACAGGTGAAGAACAGCGAGACCCGGAGGGCTGTCTGCATGTAAAAGCATTCACTGTGGAGCTAATACCATATATTTGTCTTTGAACGGAACAGTGTGAACCCAATTGCCTGCTCGTCACCGAGCAACCTCAGTGGACTCCCTGCAAAGTGAGCCTGTGCCTTATATTGCCTCTGGATCATCCAGGCTGCAAACTATCTTAAAGGGACACATTTAAAGTTTACTACAACTATGGTGACAATAGTGAAATTGTATTTACTATAGCTAAAGTGTTCCAATTAGCTTCATCCATTTAAAGTGCAATGCATTCAAAAATAGACAAAGAACTAGTCTAGGTGGCCAGTCTGGGCTTCCTTGTTACAGAAACAGCTGGAGGTACAACTCCCTGTGATGGGGCCTGATTTTATAATCAACCCTGTCTCTTCCAGGAATGTCGTTCTGCCATTGCTTCTATGTGCACCTACAAATGTCAGGAAACTGATATGCCATAAGAGTGCTGTCAAATGCACAGTAAGACAATGATTTTTTTTTTTCCTGTGGTGTTCCCATTTTAGCAGCCCTATTTGAAAGTTAAGACAGAGACATTCTAAGCTGCCAAACCAAAATAACTGGAAACCTGAGTCCTCTATAAAAAGCACAGCTAGGTAACCATCACTGACAGTGCAAACTGGTGTGCTACCTCAGATAACCCTGTTGGGTTGCCTCGATGAAGAGGTGGCTCCTCAGATGAGGAAAGAGTTACCCTGGCTCTGCACAACGCGCTCTGCTTGTATTGGCAACCGGAAACTGGGACACCAGTCCACGACCATGAACACACTCCAGGTTACCAAGTAGGCACGAAGTTGCTGTATACAGTCCATATTTACTGACTTGGGCAATGATCTGCCCATGAAAAGCTCTGTACTTCACTACTGGTTTTTTGCTAAGCATATCACCTTAAATAATCTATCCTGATGTTTTGTCAGTTGGGCAAAACAGACATTTTAACATAACAGGAACAAAATGTTTTGCAGCTACAAACAGTGCCATGAGCTACATAGTAGCAGAAACGTGTGTAGGAAAGCCTTGGGGTGATTCCTTTTGTGAAGGCTTAAAGCATGGAATAAAATAATTCCCCAGGCCTTATCTAATGCCTGTGCATAGGTAGAGAGAGCGGCCCCAGCTGCTGCACATGTTCGTGGGTGCTGTGTGGTGCTGTGGGGGATGCTGTGTGGACAAAGATTCAAGTGGCACAGGCCTGTAAAACTTCTCCAGAGCTATTCACTGGGTTGTTTGTTTTTTTTTTAATAATGTGTATATAGAGGAGATTTGGTATGTGCCAACCATGTGCCCAGTCCTCCCTGATGCTGGTGGGGCCCTGCTGACTGCTGCTAAGCAGGCAGCTGGGGTTGACGGTATTTGTGGCTCCTCCTAAAGAGAAATACACCTCTTGCAAATAGCAAGGCTTCCAGAGCACAGGTGGTTTCCTAACACTTTCCCTAGGCAAACAATGAGAAAATATAATTTACCTTTGAGACCGAGCTGGCAGTCACCAAGGGGTAGAAAAGATGGAGAAGGAAGAGGAGAGGAAGAGGATGTGACTTGAGAAGCAGAGGACTGGGGAAGGTCGTCATGAATAACTGGCTCCAGGGAACAGAGCAGTACTTTCCAAAACCTTGTCTTCATTGCCAGTTAGTGCTTCAGGCTTCATCTGTGTGACACAGCGTCACATGCTGGCACAAAGGGCAGGAACTTCAGTCACCAAGGGTCCAAGCTAGGAAACTGAAGTCTTACTGTCCTATGAATGCAGTCATTATACGTACAGAGACAGTGTACTGATCTGTGTGCCATGCGTCAGTCAGCAGAAGTCTGCCCTCTCCTCTAGCCCTTTCATGACTGTTTTTCCTCTCTGCTTCTGTGCAGTTGCTCACACATAGCAGTGGCATGCTTTTAAATTTTTTGCTCACAAACCAAGAAGAGAAAAATAATTTGCATGAACCTGTATCATCTCTTCATCATCGTAAGCCCCCTTTACTTCATGTGGATAAAGCAATACACTTCCTGCTGCTCATTTCTCAGTGGTCACATCTACTGGTAAAAACTATGAACCCAGAAAATTACAGTTCACAGACTCCATATCACATCGCATAGGGTGACCAGAGGTCATCTACTGACCTTGGGAAAGAGAAGTAACTTGGGGATGCACCTTTTCTGGGAGACTCTCAGCCTGCAGAAGACTGCATGCTACCACAGGTGGGCTGTCCACCCCTCCAGCATCTGCCAGACTTGTCATCCTTGCGGATCCTGCACGTGGGGCCTTCTGGGAGGCAGGATGCAAGCAGTAGCATGGCATTGCTATGGCTAACATTTTGGGGGCTGCATTCTACTGATTTTTGCCCTTTTGCTGTAGAAACATGCAGCAGATACAACATAGGAACTACAGCGAACCTGTCGCATCCTCAGACAGTGCACAGAACACCATGTGTGGGAGGTGAAAAGCCATTGGCACTGTTCAAATTATGTCCAAAAGTACTTTTTCACTGAGGACAAGGACAGTTTTATTCCAGGATGACAGATTTCTGGCCCCAGCAACATTATCATACAAAACAGGGCTCTAGCTGCTTTTCAATGCACTGACAGTCTATAATTTCAACTGGCTTGCTTTTGTTCTGCTAGGTAACATCCTTTAGCGGTGACTTGAAGAAGCCCTACTTTGACATGTGAAGCAGTATCCCCTTCACATGGAAATTCTATGGAGCAAATCCCTGTTGGCTTTCTGGGTGCAGGTGTTTGAACAAGCCCATATTGAAACTCCAGCTTTTCTGAAGGAGGATGAGAGGGCAAGGTGCAGTTTTGGAGCAGGCTACTGCAATGCTGCAGCTCCCTGCTCCCCTCTGGCCCAGGTCAGCCTGCCTGACTCCTGCCAGGGAGGGGTCCACTCGGCTACCCATTCAAAACACTTGCACCAAGATTCGAGAACGCTGGCAATAGGAAGAGTAAGTATACTTGGCCAAAGAAGGCAATATGGTAGGGTATTGAGCCTTAGGGAAGAATAAACAAAAAACAAACAAAAAAAGGGAAATATAAAGGAGAAAAAAGAAGGAGGAAAAAAAGGAGGGGGGAAAAAAAAGGGGAGAAAGGAAAAGAAAAAAAGTCAAAAAGGAGAGAACAGGGCCTGGACAGGGGAAGTGAAAACTGCAAACCACAGCAAAATGGGGGAAAAAAGGTGGAAAAAAAGGTGGAAAAGGTGTGGAGGTTGGGAAGCAGAGAGGAAAGGGAAGGGAAAAAGAAGGAGAAAAAAGGGCCAGAAGAAAAGCAGCCGCGGGTGTCCTTGCGGGGCGGCACACGGCGCTCCGCAGCCCCGCCAGCCGCCGGGGCACGGGCGTCACACGTGGAGCGGGAGCAGCCNGGCCGCCCCTTGGCCGTCCGCCGCGGGAACGGCCCCATAAAGGCGGCGGCGGCGCGGGCGAGTCGCGAAGCGGCTCCGGGAGCAGCAGGCGGGCGCGGTGCCCCATGCACTGCAGCAGGTAAGCGCCGCCCGCCCCGGCGCAGCGCTCGAGTCCGCGCGTTTGCTCCGGTCCGCTCAGGGTGCGCGGAAACCGCGGCCGGCGGGCTGCAGCCTTCGGGCAGCAAACCTCCCACCGCTCCCCTCTTTCGCGTTCCCAGGCCCTGCACCCCGTCCCTGCGCAGTGCTGGACCCACCACATCTAGTGCTGGCACTTGGCTTGCCTCTGCTAGCAGCCCGCCGCTTGCACGCTGGGATGGCGGGATGTGTGTGGTCGGTTGCGTTTTGTTCTTTGTTGCTTGGTGTTGGGATTTTTTCCCCCTCACCCTTTTTTATGCTGCAGAAGTTTAGGAGCAGATACTCCAGGAGCTGGTTATGAAAGATGCAGGGAGAGTATTGTTGAAGCCTGACTTCTTTTCCTATTAAAGCAAAGCGAAACGTGATTAATCTGATGCTGGTACTCTCCTCATCCTTACTTTTTATGGCAAATGTTGCCACAATAAAAAAAAAGTGCAAGAAGAATTAAGAGACTGATGCAGATCCTGCTTTTTTTGGCAGGGTTCTGGAATACCAGTGAGAACCCTGGGAAGGAGAAAGCCATTTATTTAACTGACAAAGCAAATGCTCAGGCTTCCAATGACTCGACAGAAATTGATGTGTCCAGCAAGGACAACGCCGTTTTTAGAAGGGATATGCTATGGATGAAGCCCCTTTTTACAAATATTTAAGAAGACTGGCTTTGAAGGGGTCATGTTCTTGCAAAGCAATTCTCATTTTCATCAGCTAAGGGGGAGGGTTATGAGTAAATATTTGCCAATAAAGCTATAGCATTCTTACTGAATACTTGCAGTTGGGTATTGGCATAGACTTTAGGAATAATAAAAAGACGGTTTAAAGCCAGATCTTGAAGCACAATGAGGTGTGGTGGCTCTGCAACAGGGTGCATAGCCTCCAGCCTCCCATTTGGTGCTCTGATGGCATAGGTGACTTGCTTAATATAGTGCTGTCTCAGCTCAGAGCTGAAGCAGCTGATCCAGCTTGCTGGAATTTTAAGACCTGGCTCTGAGACTAGAAGGGAAGCTGAAGTACATGAGCACTTCCACTGTAACTGGATCTGTTTTACGGGTTACTAGAATGTTCTTTGCTGTATTTTCAAGGAAATGTTTTTAATCAGCTGTCACTAATTTGGAAAAAGACTGTTTCAGTTGAAGTTCAGGATTAGCAAGAAGTGGCTGAATAGTCTCACCCAAGTTCCTTAGCTTGAACTGTCTATTTTAATTTAGGCTGCATTATTGAAAACTATGCAAAGACAAGGCCATGAATAATTAAGACGGCAGATGAAGCAAATATGCATTCTTAAGAAGCTTCTTACCTGATATAACAAACAATAACGTCCTGTCTTTCTGCTCCTTTCAGAATGATACAGATCTTGGACCCGAGACCCTTACCAAGCTCCATCATGCCCGTGGATGTGGCCATGAGAATTTGCTTAGCCCATTCTCCACCACTGAAGAGTTTTCTCAGCCCTCTTGAGGACTGTCAAAGAAACAACTTTGTGAACAGATTCAAACCTCTCAGACCGTGTCTTCATGTGAAGCGTGACTCCGAAGCTCAGAAAAGCGACTGGAACCACTCAGCATCCCGAACCAAGAAGCGAGTTGTGTTTGCGGACTCAAAGGGGTTGTCCCTGACAGCGATACACACCTTCTCTGAGTTCCAGGAGCACCCTGGGTGGGATCTTCAGTTTGACCTCTTGGGCCTGGAAAACATAACATCTAGCTTAAAGCTACATGAGGAGAAAAACTTGATCCTGGGTTTCCCTCGGCCCTCAGCTGACTACCTGGACTTCAGGAACCGCCTGCAGAAGAACTTGGTCTGCCTGGAGAACTGTACGCTGCAAGAGAAGGTGCTGTCAGGCACTGTGAAAGTAAAAAACGTGAGCTTCGAAAAAAAGGTTCAGGTTCGAATTACCTTTGATACGTGGAAGACCTACAGGGACATTGAATGTGTATACATGAACAATGTTTACAGCGATTCTGAAAACGACACCTTCTCATTTACTGTTGACTTGCCTCCTGCCATTTCTTCTGAAGAGAAGATAGAGTTTTGCATTTCTTATCAAAGTGGAGAACATACCTTCTGGGACAATAACGAAGGTCAGAATTATGAGATTCTCCATGCAGAGTGGAAGCCTGATGGTGTTCAGATACCATCTGCCAAGAAAGACTGTGTAGATCTTCAGACTCCAAGGAGAGGACAAGAGAGAGAGCCTGATCAGCTAGGCAGTCCGAGGCTGTCCAGTGGTCTCTTTCCCCAGTGGCAGAGCTTGGGTCAGATTGAAAATTCATCACCATATTGGTGATCGATACTAGCGAGGAAGCATTCTTCCATTCGGCAACAAGAGACAGCGTTAGCTTTCTGGTTCACATACTACATGACGAAACCACTTAGCAGGTTTTGTTAGCTGGCTGAACAAATCCAAATTCACTAGTCTGTGGGACTTGTTCAACTTGTTAAACCATATTATGCTACTGAAGTTCTTAGCCAAAACTCATCCTTGGAAAGAAAGAAAACCAAGACAAACTCGCGCATATGACACCAACTCTAGAAACAGCATGCCCGCTTCTGAAGTTATGCTGCTTGCTTTCTGCTGTAGACTCCCTGGAGTCACTAGGAGAGAGACTTTTCTGGAGAAGTATGGAAGGCAATGGTATCTTAGTGAGCTGTAGTAACTGCAAGTCTGAGAGTATGTGTGCGTGCAGAGGGGCGTTAAACGAACAGAGCATGACAATGCATTTTGCACCTACTAGGAGTGCAGTAGAGATAAGGTGGTGCTGTCAGAACAGAGGCTTGCTATGACCCTCTCTGTGCTTGTAGCAGAGGCAGGTAGTAATGCGTGGCTAGATTTTGTGGCTTCAATACAGGTTAAGAAGATTGGATAGGATAATGGAGAAGTAGAAGTGAAGGAGATAGGCTGTGCTGTCTAACTTGGAGATGTACAGTGTTTCAATTTCTTCTTTCCAAAGCTGCTCTTATAAATCCCAGAGAAAATTCAGTGGGATAAAGGAGAGCACAGAAAATGGTTGAGTGGTGGAAGTGGCTGCTGCTTTGGGAAGACATCTCTGTCCTTGTTGGCTTTGCGAATAATAGGTGTTTTGCATTTGAGAACAAATTTAACCTTGACTTCATCATCCTACTCCCTTGGGAGGCAGATCGTTGCTTCCTAATGTTAAGAGAAAAACGTGCCTTTTAAAAGAAGTTTTAAAATGAACCTACATGCCAAAAAACAGGGTTTGGTGACAAAACAGACCAAGTGATCTGTAAACTTCCTAGTCTGTAGCTGCATTAGAGGATTTGACTCATCACCTCATCTAGTCTTAGAGCATCTGATAGTCGAGTATCCTGCTCCCTAGTGCAAAGTTAGCTATGACTTTTCACAGGTGTGTAACATAGGCAAGGTCCTTCATATTGAAGACAGTGAATTAGCTACACTTTGTGAAAGCTAATTTCTTTAAAAGAGCAGGGTTGCTACTAGTTTTTTCTAGACTGAATATGTAAGCTTGCACATAAATAGAAAAAACTGCTTGGTTTTATTGTACCTCATTTTTTGAAGATTTTTTTAGACTTCATTCAACTAATGTATTTTTTTATATGTGTATGCTCATAAGTTGGCTTTCTGAGCTCTCAAACTGTAAAGGTGATCTGTGTTCCATGTGAGACTTGTGAGAAATTGTCCAGTACATATCAGTGGGTGTGAATACTGGCACACCTTTCAGCTGGACAGAAATGGTGTTAATAAATCATGTTTTTGCTCATTGCTAAGAAGTATAATATCCCGAGTCTGAAGTTACTTGTAATGCAGTGAGACGATAGATACTAAGGTAAAATAAGCTTCTTCCACTAATTGCACTTTTTCCCTACATAACCCTTGCTGTTATGTGTAAACTAGCTATTTTAAGAATAAATTGTATTTTGATACACCTGGTTCTTACTGCGTCAGTTCAATCTGTCCATTTTTTCAGGTTCTTTAAAGAGCTTCAGCTGTGAAATAAGGTACAACTAGTTCTGTGCCAAGCGATGTTGCTAAAAGTGGCTATGGCAGGGTATTAGGTCAGCAGCTGGCATTGCCCTGGAGATGAAATCCAAGCTCTTCACTAAATGAGAGATCCTCAAAGGTATTTGCCTTAATGATGCAACTTAAAAAACCCAAAGAACCCAACGCTACAACCCTGTATCTCAGCAAAATTAACTGGAGTATTTTGGTTTGACAGATTTTGTCAAGGATCTTGCTGTGCTGTGGGCGAGTTTGTCTGGCAGGAGTCTCAATCTGATGGCCAGACGTACCTGCCGAGCTATAGCATATGTGATGCTTGCATCTAGATAGCAGCACTTAATGTCTTCTGGCTCGCATTCACCTGGTACTTAGCTCATTACCGTGCCTCCTGTGGCTATATTCCTGTTTGGGGCACTAGGAGGTTGGGTTTTCTCCTCTTACACTCAGGAACCTGAACAAGAAGTCTAATTTAATTACAAAAGAAGCAATTTGCAAAGGACAACATGGCACTAACAGCACCTTAGGGGAATGAACTTAGGGCTTCCACACTGCAAAACCTGCGATACATGCAGAACCCTCCTTTCCACAATGCTATTAACCAGTCTCAAGCTCTACCAAGTACTGTGCTGTGTCTTACTGTGCAGGAGCTCTTATGATATAAACTGCACCACCAGCTCCCTGCTCTAGGAAAGTTATGCCTCTCTCTTCAGTCTGTTTTCTATGTGGCTTGAAGGCTCCTCTGACTTAATGTGGGCCTTTGCTTCTGCAAATGAGATGCAAGGTTAGCAGGTAGAGCAGAAGCTTTCTAGCATAAGGAAAAAGAGCATTTTTTTATATGCCAGCCAAGTTTTGTGACCAGCTATCAGAACTGAAAACACTTACTTGTCCTCTTGACAGAGGTATAAATCACTTAAAAACACCAGAAGACAGGGTCCTTTGACCAACCTTTGGCTTTAAGCCAGATTCTTTGCAAAGATGCCTTGCAAAATCTTATTTGCCTGGTGGAGAGGCAACACGGTGCTGCAGTGTCTTTCAGCAGCTCCAAAGCCATTCATCAGTCAACAGAAGAAAGGACTTCTTTTTCTGCTTCCTACTAGAAGAAAGCAGTTTCACTCCTTCCTCCAGAGCTTGTGTTTTAACACTAGTGCTTGCATCCATCAAAAAGGTAACAGGCTCTGCAAGGAACACATTAGCCACACTAAGGTGTTCAGTACTAACTGAAAAAAAAGTTAGCCTTACAGCCCTTATCAGACACTGATGAAAACAGTGTGACCCTTGGAAAACTATCTTAGCCCAGGAGAATGAAACATGCATCTTAGATGCTGCTCTTTGACACACGTCCTGTTTGAAGACACAAAGCAGATGCAGTCTTTGAAACAGATCTTGCAAAGCTATGGGATCATCTCATTCTCTTAGGAAGTCACTTTTCCAACTGCATTTCCACTGCCGAGGTGACAGGGTGGATGACTGGATTGACTCCTATAGCTCTGTAGGTCTAAGGTGTCTGACTTCCAGTTACAGCCCCTGGGTGGCATGGCACTTGGTGACATTTGAATCAGGTTGGGTTTCTGGTAACTGTACTCACTTCTGTGAAGCTAGGCCTAGTCTCACCATGGAAAATCAAATTGAAGTTTGCTGGTGTTTTGTATTAACAAAGGCCCATCACCCTGGAAGATCAGCATCTGAACACTTCTTGAGAACATAATTAGAAATTTTACAGTCAATCAGTGAACATCTTTTTCTGTAATTATATATATATAAACAAATTAACACAATTTATATGGTAAATCTGGTAAATTAGTGGTAATATGGTAAATATCACAGTACTTACATATAGATAAAGCAACAGCTCCCATTCCCTCAGACACTTCTGAGCTTTAAAATGAATTGTAACCAAGAACAAAATGTTTCATTGAGGTGGAATTAGAAAAACATAAGGCCACGCTAAAGCTTCTGAGAAGCCTTTCCTGTTTCAAGCATCACCTGTACTTCAGCCATTCTCAAACCGCATTTCCTTAACCTGCTTTTCAGAGGGTCCACAAGCTTTCCAACTATTATTTCCTCCTTGTACCTTAACAGAGGCTCCTAAGGTCTTAGCCTAATTATAATTAATCTCCTAATTCATAGTTTTATTGTACATAGGCAAGAGGAAACTATTGCTTTCTTTCTGCAATAGCTTGAGAGCAAATAATAGCTTTCCCTCCCATCCCTGCATCCCTCTCTATGCTATGTAATACTTAATTCCATGAAAATTTGATATTTCAGCTTTTCATTCATTTTTGGAAAGGAATCTGTTAGAATTTTAGATCATCCTTAAGGCCAAAATAGCACTCTTAGCTGGCTCTGGTGAAAACCTTGTGGTGTGGTCTTCAGCATCACCACTGAAAACAGCACACCTCAATACCCATCTTTCATTGCTCAACTGACTTCACCTGTCTCATACAGTAAGGCCTCTGGAATGTGTGTATCATTTGTGTAGTGCTCAATAGATTGTCTGTGAAGCTTATGACAGGCAGGCAGGTTGAATCAGTGATGCGCTTCACTGAAAGATTTATTCTAAGGATGGCATTTCCTCCTTTAAAAACACTCAGCTTTTTCCTGCTCTTCCTCCCTATGTTGCAAACTGCTTCTAACACTCCAGCCTTTGTTCATTTCCTTTCTGGACTAGCTGTTAAGTTGGTCTTTCAGTTTTTCCATGTGAAGAACAGTGTTTTCTGCTTCAGCAACAAGCTTTATGCAAGCTTGATGGTCTGCCTCTTCTGCGTGAATCCCGAGTTCTCTGTTTGCAGTGTTCCCTGCAGGTGCCTGGGTGTTGATCTCTGTAAGTGCATCTTTCAAACACTAAATTAGAAAACACCAGGGTGAATTCTGGGAGGCAAAGTGTCAACACAGCACTGTAGGTCTGCTCAGTTGCTAGTAATTTTGTAAAACACTCTAGGCATTGCAGTGCACTGAAAGTACAGCAGTGGTGTACATGTGTTACATTCTCAGCTTCCTTTGAGCACAGAGGGAAAAAAATAAGGCTGCTCAACAGCTAAAGAGTGGGCTTTCTGACAGGAGTGACTTTCAGTAAGATTATGGTTACAATAAGTTGGCAGCCAGAACTGATTCAGGGCAAAGGAGCACGTATCAAACAAGCAAGCAAACAGCGTACCAGAAACTGGAAGTCTGCAATAAAAGATATTGGTCTACAGTTTACTATATTGCAAAGGAAATACACAGGGAAGAATACAATAAAAAATACTTGCTTCAGAGGTGTTACTGGGGAAGTATCTCTGCTATCTCTTCATATTTCAGGTTGTAGTATTTTTTGGACTTGCAGCACCTTGCACTTAGCTTTCAGGAACAACATTAAGGCAGCTGCTGCTATACACTTGACTAGATGGCAATGGGACCAGTACTGCAATTCCCCTCTCTTGCAGAATTAGAAAAACAAAAAGCTTCACCCAGCACAACTCCTGTCCCCTCTTCCCCCAATCATTCACACAACTCTAGTTAACCAGGAAGGTGAATCTGTGAAAGTGTAGTGTCAAAAGCAAATATCTGATTATTTTTAAGAATAATCTTTATTTGAGAAATTACCATTTTAACAGACATTCGTAGTATGCAGCAAGTACCATTAACTGCAATCAGAGGAAACTCAGGGTGAGGTGCTTTGTGTGTGCTTAATTTTTTTTTTTTTTTTAAAAAAAGAAAGACTTCTTTGCAAGGCTTTGCTTTTGTCTCTTGCCTTCCCACACACAATCTCCCTCCAGTTTCCCATGGCTGGAGCTAGTTCATCGTCTAACCAGGAGGCAGATAGATTCTGAAAGCATCCAGCTGCTTTGCTTTAACTGAACAGTTACAATAGAATTTATAGAGGTTTACAAAAAACCCCAAACCTCAAACATAAAATTCCAAACAAATAAAAAAACATGCACACCCCCCCCCGTAGTTTTAATCACCAATTTAAAGCTAATTACATACTGCAGATCCATCAGGTCAGGTCAAGAATATTATGGAACAGGATAGACCTCTGACTTGGCTCTGAGCACTATAGCAAATTCCCTGACCCAGGAAAACATCTCTGTCCATAAGCTCAGAGTACAGCCAGAGCCATTGCTCAATCTGTAAAAAGCTCAGGCTGCACACTGATACAGTGCAGAAACACAGAGGAGCTGTAGAGCTGGATGAGTACAGGTAGAGATGGGTTTGTGTTCAAGAGACAAATGCATGTCAAACACTGATAACCTTCCAACTCTCTATCTAACAAAGGTGAGTGATGGAAGAGCTCCTAACGTTTTCTGCTCCATTTTATTGTTCCCTTGGAAGAGTCCCACCCTTCCTTTTGCCTTCAAAGGTGGACAGCCAAGGCCAGCACATGGTCTCTGTAACTACCACCTCAGCAGCTGCTCCAGCAAAAGCATTTACCTTTGCTCTACATTGGGAAGTCAGGAGATGTCAATTTACAAACCACTCTCCCCAACCCTAGAGCTTCTCTTTTCTATCAGGTCATAAAATGCTCTGTTTCTTACCTGGTATAATCTTGTGAAAGATCACAGGTACCTGGATTGCCAGATGATATCACCATCAGAAATCTGCCGTCATCTTTATTCAGGAAGGACGCGGGGGAGTATATAATCCCAGCACACGGGAACACTCTGCTGGAAAGAAGACCCAGCAACTAAGATGAGAAATGTTACGACTACTCCTGGGTCCTCAGGACAGGAGCCAAGACCCACCCTCCCCAGCAGGAGACAGTGGGGTAGTTGTCATTGCTGAAGTAAATCTTCTGCAGGCCTGATGTCAGTGAGTGGTGGGTTAGTGCTGAGTGCTTCATTAGCAGCAGCTGGGAAAATGGAATTAACAGAGCTGACTGCATGGCACACATGGTGGTTATTTGCTCAATAACTGACTGATGTTCATTCTCCTTCAAATCTAACCTTTACCATGCTAGAGAAAGACAAAAGGGAAGTTTTGCAGGCCCTGTCTCAACATCCTTCTTGTACTGGGACCACTTGTCCCACTTCTTACATTGGCTCATAAGGTCAAGGCACCATTGCAAAAGTACCTGGGTCTGTGCTGAATGCAGTGCTGGCCTCTCTAGAGTAACAGAGAAATGATGCAGGTACAAGGTGTTTCTTCTCAGCTGGAAGAGCTAGATAGTGATGGGGCAACATCTCTGTGATGAGTATGAGTGAAGACTGCTCCTGTACTTCAAAATCCACAAGCAGCTGAATATTGAATAACTTGACTCCGATATTCATTCCAACGAGTAATTAGAAAAACAGTATTTTGGTATTTTCAGTGGACTGCAGTGTCAAATGTTATGCTCTTATTCTCAAGATGGGTTACATAAAAAACACTGCATTTTATTCTATCCAATGAAAAATATGCAACTTCTTAAGTATAAAATGACATACAAATGCTACAAGTGTACGTTCTGGCAGGTGACATAATCGTAGCCTCACGCAGCTAACTGACAGCAGAGGTTGTGCTGGATTTCTTCTCACACTTCAGTCATTATTAAGGGAGAGGGGGGAAGAGAGATGAAGTCTGTTTCTGAGATCACATTGTGCTAGCTAGCCATTAGAGCTCATCTCTTTCTCCTGCCAGCTCCAGGAGGTGGCCCAGGGCATACACCTGAGCTGAGTTCAGGGTCATGGTGGCTGTGAGCCATTTGCCCTGGCAGACGTAGTCTTTCTTGTCCTCTGTGGTAACATTGGAAAGGATTACTTTCTGTTGGCCTGGTAGTGATAGGGAAAGAGGGGCCTGTGCAGTCATTTTAAGTAATCAGTCACCCTTCCTGGGGTTAAAAGCTCCTTAGAAAAGGCAAAATTTTGCCCTTGGGAATCTAGAGTTTGCAGACATGCCTTCCTCAGCCACTGGGAACATTATGCGGAACAATTAGGCAGAGACATATTTATGGTTAATTTTATGTTCAGGCAGCAAGAGCAGAGCAAGGTGAATTCCAAATGGGAAATACTGCCCCCCCCTTCCTTTTCTGTATGGATTATATTAGCCCCTCTGGCATTTGCTCATCCCTCCTGGGAGCCTTTTCAGAGCTTAGCTCTGGGATTTAATGCCTGGCATGGCTGACGTGCAGAATTAAAAATATAAGGCATATTTACCACCTTCTGTTTTTAAATTAGTATCAGAGAAAATAGTTCCTGGCTTGCATGTAACATCAGGAGGGCCCAAGGGATGCAGCTGCAATGCAAGCAGAGCTGGGAGAGGAGAGCCCATCACTGGGCAGCCCAGAGGCAGGGAGGAAAAAGTCCCTCTGGAGCTACAGGAGCAACCGGAGGAGAGTAAAGCTCTGGATAAAAGCTCTGTCAAATGCTCATGGCTGTATGCTATCTGACACAGAAACCTGTTAAGTGCTATTTCAGGAGACAAGCCCTTTGGCCAGGAAAAGGACTGGGTTAGAGCTTAATTGATACCTGCAGTTGTTAGCAGAGTGGTTTAACAAAAGATAGTAAAAACCCTGACTTTCACTGGATGGTCCTGATGTACAAAACTAGAAATCTTTAATTAAAACAAGAGAATGGGAAGTGAATTTTCTCCACTCTTAATGGAACACAACAGCTCCAGCATCTGCGTTCTGAAGTGGCCTATGGACATTTTCCAGACACCATTCTACCTGTTTTCCAATTCGTCTTGTTTACTGAGTATTTTTTAAACCCTCAAGGCATAGCTATTAAAGCAGTACTTACAAAGATGGTCTCTCATAACACTTTTGAAGGACCTTCTCAGACAACAGAGTTACCACTGCTCTGGCATGACTAGAAACCAGAATAAATTCCTAATATTTTAACTTTATTTTTACACTTTTGGCAAATAGAGCAGTGTAATTCATAGGCACAGAAACTGTGGTTAAGGTGCCACAGGGACATTTGCCACAGGTTTAAAATAATCCTGAGATGGTGGTGGGCTTTTTTTCATCCACAGTCAGTTTTCTCTAGAGCAACTTCTTGCCTTTTCTGCTCTGAGTCACCAGTTTGTGCAGAACAGCACGGAAGCCCCTGTGGTATTTTATGTAAGGGTTTATTTGTGCACCTTTATAAGAGACAAATCTGCACAGCAGTTTGTAATGTATTTTTTCCAATTGATTTTAAATTCCAGCCTCCTGCAACTAATCTTTGATGTTACTATGAGCTTGCTGGTTTTGTGACTACATGACAGGCTCGGTTTGATGTTACTGGTGAGGGAGAAGTATCTGTAGAGCAATTCTTCTTGAAGTAATGCCAGTCCTGCCAGAGTGACTTTGGCCTATTATCTTCAAGCATCTTTTGTTCTCCAAAGGGCATTCCTTTTCAACACCAGGAGCCCACAGGGTTTCCTGGGCAGCGTGGATTTCCCTTCACATGATGGTGCAAATTAAGTGTCTCCAGCCTTCAACAAATCTGGGATGTGTGTGACCGCCTCTCAAACTGGCAAGTGGCACAAAAGGAAAAAGGAGAGAGCATAGACTGGAGTCCCTGGGTATGTTCCATCATCCGGTCCTTCATGCTTGCTGCTAGCTCCCTGCTTCCCACGCTGGCTGCCAAGCAGAGCACAGCCAGCTCCAGACACGGGGTTAAGGGGACAACTGGGTCAGTGAGGACTGCGGCTCAGTGCTGCTGAAGGAGATATTCTTCTGCTCTAGGGAGACACTGAAATAGTTGTACTGCCAGCATCTGCTTCCTCTTAAACATCTATTTTACTCCTACATTTGACAGATGGACAAGTGACGGAGAGATGAATGCTGAGAGCCTCTGGGTAATTTCACTGATTTGGAAACATAACTGAGAAATATGTGTATTTTTATCCCTTGCTATTTTCACAGAGGTTTTACTCCTTTCATTCAGCAAAGGCCAGAACCACAAATCAAATTTGAATTTTGTTTAGCAAGGAGTGGGGTAGAAATGGAGGTGGGAAGGTTTGGCTGATTTAAACTAAAGGTTTGGCTGATCTAAACCATTTCAACTCCTTTTCATGTTTCTTCAGGCCTGCTGAATATTTCAAATATAATTTTAAAATACATTCTCACTGCAGAGACTGCTTCTTTAGTAGAAGGAGCTATTTTTCATTTGCAGCTGGATTTCCCATCCTATTACAAAAGGGCTGCAAATAGTTCACATTTCTCTTGGATAGCCCTTGGTTTCCTTGTTCGGGTGACACAGTAGATCTGCCATTGTGCTTGATTCCCTTCCTGGGCTCCGTGCAATTTTTCCCCTCATGAATCCTCAGTTCCCAAACTTGCAGTGGAGCTATTCTCACCTTATGTCCTGCCTGAAATTCACAGGCTGTACGTGCTAGTGTGAGTCAGCAGTAATTACGCTTCATCTTTTGGAAAGACGGCGGTGAAGGAGTTGAAAGTGATTCAGCAGAACACTTTATTAGCACTATCACACTGGAAATCATCACACCTGAGTCATCAGGTCTGAGCTTCACAGTCACTGGCGAGCGTGTAATAGATGGTTATCCTAAAGGCTTTCAACAGTAGCCTGAAATATGCTATCCCATCATACTTACAGACTGCAAATTAAAGCACCGTGGAAGGGCAATGGTAGTGCCTGACTGCTATGAGCAATTTCGCATTTGTCTGCCCTGTCAAATGTTCTTCTCTCCATTGTCACAAAGCAGCACTGCAGCTAGAAATCAGTTTATTCTGATGAGTCAGTGCTCATAGTATTATCCTGGCACAATTGAGGCACTAGCAATTAAACCTTGTTCTCCAGTTGTTCTGCCTTTTTAATCACTGCCAGTTCTCATGTGTTTCTGAAGGAAAACAAGCATCTGAAACAAGCTCTGAAGGAGTTTTCCCCCCTTGGCTGATCAGGTATTGCAGAGACATGCCATACTGATGTCAGTCTAACTCTAGAGTGAAAATCTACTGTCTGAACAGAATAGATTGGATTTATATAATGAATCCATCATGGGGTTATGTTGCAACATCCATTAAAAGAAGAGCAAAGCAGCACTGCATACCAGTATCGTAAAAGAAAATAGCAGTTAATCATGTGATTGATTTGGTTAATGCTTGTTATAAATTACAGTAATTAGAAATGTAAACTAAAGTAAAAGGAATTTCTTCCAAAATTTAACTATTTTTGATTTTAAAACTGTACAGCCGGGAGCAGCTGTTTGTAAGGCTGTGGGTGAACCATCACCGGACAGGCACACAGAATAGCCTGCTGTGCAGGATGTGTAAGGCTGCAGGCTTCCTCTGCAGCCCTGGCAGTACACTGACTATGGCTGTTGCTATCTTCCCTTTCTGGTCTACCTTTCCAAACAAAGCCCACTAATTATGCGATATTTTGTACAAGATGGATCAGTAAAGGGTCAGCATGAGATGAAGGAACTCCCTGTTTGTGGCTTAAGGAATGCAATGCCTAGCATGTTTTGCCTAGAAGTATTTTACAGCAATGACATGCTGTCCTCTCCGTGCTTTATAAGGCCAAGTGGATAATCTTTCCTTATCTCCTAAATATGTTTTGTGTAATACCCTGAACAGCATCTGCAGCAACTAATAGATGGTATTTTTTATGGATGTTCTAATTTTACAAAATCACATTTCATTATTTGTCTACTTAGTATAAAGTTACATTCTGCAAATATTTTCTTTAAGGCTGGCAATATTTTGAAGGCATGTCAGAATGTCCCTGGGTAATGTAAGCAGAAGAGACTGTTTGAATGCCAAGTAGGGAAAGATGTAACTGGGGTGAGAGTGCTGTAGCTGTGCAGGGGAAGTCACATCTGGGAGCAGACATGAATGCACCTAAGCCTGTAGCTGGGTCTTGATCAAGAAACAACTTGATCGCCATTCTCAGAATTGTGAATGCTCCTGCTCTTTCTAAGGGGAAAGGAGGCATTTTAAAAATACGTCTGTAAAAGCTACATGGTTATAGAAACCACTGAAGTTAGCCAATGTGAAAGTGTCAAGCCTTGCTCCTCTCAAGAACTTATTTTGCACTTTATTCAACTGTATTTTAAAGTTTCTCTTTATTCAGCACTGCCAGGTCTCTGTGCTTCACACCTCCCCCCCTTTGATTCCTTTCTTTAAAAAATCTGAATTGAAATCTATGTCTTATCCTCTTATGGTTCCCATTTCTGCTAAATAAAAGAATCAGAAAGAAGGATGTAGAGACAGCAGAGACTAAGATTAAATGGATTTTGGTAGCCTGGCTGTGAGAACTCCATTTCCTCCCTCTTTTCCTCTCAAGGACTGAACCACAAACATTGAAGACAGGTGTTCTTCTCCAAGCACACAGAGTTTCTGCATGGCATATTTCCTTCCTTCAAGAGTCTGATAAAACTGCAGCCATTACATGCTGTCAGAAGCATCCATGGGACATGACCCTAATCGATGCCTTTGTCACAGTTAGTTGTTAGACCTTCATTGAGACCACACAGAACAGAAAATACTTCAGATGACAAATTTGCCAGTTGGAGCCCATGCTGTGGGAGCTCTTGCAGCCACTGATTATTGCTACCTCAACCCAATGGAGGACATCCAATTTGATTCCCTTTCACAACCAAAAATACACCCTATTTTTTTCTAGGAGAGGGTCCTGCCATGAGCTAACGTTCCCTTAGTATCTGAGAGGAGACATTTAGAAACATCTTTTTTACTGTTCCACTGTGCACTGTAGACATAAAGCTTCTTTGCATGTAATAAAAAATGGCTATATCTTAACAGCTTATTGTTTAAAATACTCACCAGTCTTGCCTTGTCCTTTGAACATGTGCATATTTTTAAATTGCCATTGGATAAAATTCATGAGCAATTCCTGAAACCATCCAGGGGTAACATATCCCTCCATGTATCTGCAATAGAAATGAGTTGACAGAGGGGCTCAGTTGTTGGGGTTTCTCAGCACTGAGGTACCTTTGGAGCATGCAGTCCCAAAACTGTAGGCAGCTGGGAAAGATTAACTACAGAAGCTGAAGCTGCCATCCACTGCATCTGTGTGGGGGCTTAAGTGGCAGCTAAATGGAATTAGGGGAGCAGAAGGGTTTAGATGGCAAAGTTCCTTTTTGCATCTGGACCTCAGTTCTATGAAACTTCCACTGGACTTTGACAAGGGGCCTATGATTTGACCTCTGGTCCTCCCTTCACTTTTAAAAGAAAGGTGGATGCATAATAAGATTACCATATGCCCCGATAGTACTTGAAGTAGCAGCTAAAGACATAAAAGGCATTCATGGATAACTTGTATGTACTCAGAGGGAATTGATTTTCATGGAAAAAAAGGCAGAATCCCTCTCTGAAATGTATACAGTATTTGCATTTTCCAACAAAATAATACATCTAACTTCTTTATGTGGTTTTACAGAATACTTAATCAGTTCTTCAATGTGAAAAGTCATGTTTTTTCCAGGTAGGTATAGGTTTCTTGAGCATTTAACAATGACTAGAAATACAGTCTACACCCTATTGGACACTATTTGTCTAAACTCTGTTGTAAATTACCTTGCTATAAACATAGTTGAGATGCCACAACACCTGATTTTCCCTACTAAGAAATAAAGCAGCCATGTGTGATTCGGATCTCAGTGATGCTGATGCAGCAAAATATGTATTCATAAATTCACATTACCAAACAGTACCATAAGGACACAAGTACCATGTTTCTAAGGAGATCCCACAACAAATCCCATAGTAAATAATGTTCCACCTTCATTTTCAATGAACAGGGCTTTTTATTTTAAAAGTGGGACATCATCTGAAAGGTACATACTCTTACTCAAGCTGTGGATAAATCAGGCCCTGCCTTCAACTGATATTACCCTTATTATGGAGCTCATAATAGGAAATGTTTTATGCTCACCTCAGACACAGCTTCACCTAATTTCAGTTAAAGCTCTTCCTCTTCTCCTTAGAGAGCTGATGGCAAAGGTGAATGCACTCTATATGTTCTTATAGCCTCATTTACATATGCTTCATATCATGAGTCTCTTGCTTTATCTAGGTTATCCCACCTCATCCTTATCCTGGATAATTGAGCAGTGATTGTACAGCAGAATCAGGTAATGAAGAAGAAATTGTATCTTGGGCAGATGACTGCACTCCAGATTCCTTCCCAGGGATTTTCAGGGAGGCTGTCTCACTAACCTGAGTTAGGATTGCACACCTGACATGCCAGGACTGTCAGCTGTGAGTATTCGATCTGGGAATAAGTAGAAGCTACAGCCAAAAAGCTTGCCAAAGCTTTGTTGCAAGAGATGGCAACACATTAAAAAGGTTATCAAGTTTCCTTCAAAAGCAGATTTAATTTTGAAATCCATTGTAGTGAGTGAGCACTGGTGTTCCCATCCCCTTTTGAGAATTTCCCCTATATATTCCTAAGCTCAGTGCACGCATATCCACCTCCCTGTCCTTTGAGCCCCAGAAGACTTTTTACTTTTTTTGTGGGTTTTTTTTCTTTTTTCCCCCCTTTCATGTGAAGTCCAAGTGCTATGCTGTAGGAAACATTCATTCTCTACAGAGAAAACCAGGAAAGAGCCAGTGAGACTGCAGCATTCAGAGAAATACCTTTTGTAGGGCCCTGTATTAGCCTCATTGTTTCTTGACAAACATCTCTCTCTGGGTAGTTGTCTGGAGATTTCATTATTCCATCCAGTAACTTGCATTTATCCCACATAAACTAGATATATTTAGAAAAATTTGCGGTCAAAACCATGTGATACATCATTGATTTATGCACAAAGCAGCAGCAAATAAGCAATAAAGTTAAATAGTATTGAGGTCTGGCAGATGGGCAAGGCACCAAAATAAACATTCCGATAAAAACACAGATTCAGCAAACCACTAAACCCAAGTAAACTCCAGTGTTCCTGGGAGTTTAGCTTTATTTGGGTTAACTAAGTAAATTTGCTAAGAATGTTGTTAAACTATTATAATACTAAGGCACAGAACACGACCAAGGACAGTTCAGTATAATCTGGATATCAGAAATCAGGATACCAGAGAGAAAATGTAGATCTTATTGTAGCTCAGTTACACTTTGCCCCCATCACGTGAGCTTAAAAATCCTTCTAGAAGAGCTGCCCTTTCCCACAATCTGCATCAACAAATAAGATACAGTAACAGTATCTGTGAACCCAGAGCCCCCAGCTGCTGTTCCCCACATAGTGCCTTCACATTTTGCATTAAATTGCTTTCATTTCAGGAAAGTGGGATCAAACTTAGGAAAGAAGTATGGCAATGCAAGCGTATAAAATACTGTGCTGTCTTAATGGGACATGGCAACTTGGCAAATAATTTCTCATTAGCAAGGCTTTTGGTCAACTTGGTCCTGTTTTCTGCTGCAGGATAGGAAATGTTAGCTAAATAATAGTTTTGTTTTGGGGAATGTGTCCTCATTATAACTGGGGAATCCAGTGCCATTACTGCTGGTGGCTTGAGTGCTGATTCTGAAACTCGGGTGCTCCCTTATTTCCCATACCCCAGGTTTGAACCTGCTCACAGAGAAAGGAAGTGCATAAGCCCTCCTTTTGATCAGTAGAAGACAATCACAGTAGAAGACAATCACAGGCTCTACTCTGTGATAATAAAAACGATTTTAAGTGGCTAACACTGATGCACAGTCCCTTGCAAACTGCAAAAGAAATAGAAGGGTTTTCAATAGCCTGATTTGCTTGTGTATACAGCCTGTGTACAGAACTAACATTTAATTATCTTTTTGGGTTAAGAACATCTGAAAATAACCTCTGACTGCAATTACAACCCATAGATGGAAGGTGTATTTCCAGAGATAATCACCTCTTCTGGGCAGAAAATGAGACTTAAGGTGGCCTGAGACCAAGATGAAATTTTAAAAACACTTGTAGAGAAATAATTTCTAGTAGATGGTTTCACAACAGCTCTAAGTCAATCCAAGTGCAAGGTGCCACCACAAACTGCCCTCCACCATCCCCTGTATGTTTCCTCCCTTGTTTTGCATCTGTGTGGCCAGACGCTGCCCAGAGCAGGACCCTAATCCAGCAGCAAAACAGACTTGTTCTTCATGGGATTCGTTTTCAGCGGTCCAGGTTGGATTGATCCCAGACCAACAGTCTTAATGACAAAAGTGCTCTTGGATTGTGTACAGTTCAAGTACTTTTTTTACTACTGTAAATAATTTTGTTTACATTGCAGCAGCAGCTCCAGAAAGTGGGAGCCCAGTGTGTATGGTCCCTGTTGCCTACATCTTGCAGCTGGAAGCCCTGCATCCACTGCTGGACTCTCACTCTTGTGCAGAAACCCTTTGCATGAGTGGAAGCAGGGCTAAGAGGGCCTGTCTATATGCTTCCAGCTATAACGTCTGGGACAGAGCAAACTTGCAAGCACTAGAACTCAGGATGAATAGACATTTGTAAAAAAAAAAACCATCTGGCAGATAACTGTTATGAGTAGCTTTAATCAGAAACAAAATGTGAATGCTGTGCAAACGGGGCACTTCAGTCATGGGAGACTGTATAGTGGTTTCCTCAAATATATGTTTGCTGGATATGGCTCTCTTAGTTTAACAAATCATTATTTTCTAAATTAAGAGGGATTTATATAAATATAATGTAATTGCAGTGAGTGCAGTTTCTAAGGTGCCATTTATGGTCTGTCTGGTATAAATATTTATGATCATTCTAAAATTAATGATTTTTCTAAAGCGTGCTTTTGTTTAATATAGCTCTTGACATTTTATATGGTTAATATGCAGTCCTGTGTTTTAAAAGAGAAACGGAGGCAACATGGAAACGCACTGTAAACAGTGCTGCAGTGGTGGCTAATCAATGAAGGTTTGTTCTTGGTGAATTCGAAGCCTGCTTCTTGAACGCGGCTTATTTGCATTCAACCATAGCTGGGAAGACCTGATCTTCAGTGCTGTAAGTGCTCTAAAATGCTTGAGAAACAATAAACTTCCATGTGACGTATTCTAAAGAGCTGCTGTTATGGCATAATTGCATATGAAAATGCAGACAAATGAACTAAATAATACACTTACCTGGAAGCAGTTTTCCTGCATGGAACCTTCATTAAGCTGAGTGATCAGCTGTTTAAAAAAAAAAATATCTGTAATGTGATAGCTAAAACTGGGTTTAACATTGGTTAGGACTGGGCTTAATGTTAAGAGGAGTGCTGGCAGGGTCAGTGTTTCAGCAGCAGCTGCAACTGTTGGGGTTTTCCCTGGGCACTCTCAGCTGTCCAGGCCCTGGCATCAGCCTTAGAGAGATAAAGCAAAGTAGATTTTCTGTCTCCCTCAGAATCAAAAAGCTGCCATGTTAAGACGTCCACAGAATATGCTCCAGCAAACACCCTCTTGACACAGGCTCTTTCCTTCCAGTTGTATATACTATACTATACTTTGCTTCTCAGGTGCTTTTTATGATCATGTAGTGCAAAAGGAACAGTAGCAGATCTCCTAACAGGGTAAAGAGCAACACAGGCTTACTCTGAAGGACTTCGATTGACAGTTCATTTTGCATCTCCCTCTGCTTTAGCATCTTGCTGCTTTGTGCAATTTTGGATCTTCCTGAAATTTCTGGGTAGCAGTCCGCACTGTGCAACAAGCTGTCTTTAATGACTGCTCAGGCCAGAACATTTAAAAGCACCATAGTTTGTTTTCTTTCTAGTCTGTTTTTAAATGGCTCAGTAAAAACATGCTCCAAATACTCTGACAGCAATAATTTACATGTCCTTAGGTACAAATCTAAAGGTACACCTAAACACCTATCAAAAGCCAGAAACATGGAATTTGCTGCCATATGTATGTGGCACTTGCAGACTGTACAATCAGCATTTGTGTGGTAAAATGACATTGAATTTTCACCCAGCTACTCTATTCAATAGTGTCACCAATGTGTCAATACACCATTTGCAGCCTCATAGGTTTCACTTTTCATATTCACTCAACAGGCCCTTCTCTATTCTCTGGTTAGCTATACATTCATAAAGCACTCTGTAATTATTTGAAAGTATATATAACTCCTGTCAATTTATGCTGGGTAGGATGCCTCCAGGTAATATTAGCATGGCAGTTTCTACTGCCAAGAAGTCGACAGCCACATCTCAAATGTGCCGAGAAGCAGCTGTTACCATTGACTGTATGGTACTGGGTTTGGGTTTCAGTCTGCTGCAGTAGAGAACATACCTTGCTCTAACATTCAGCCATGGCTGGAGTGCCTGTTGGTAAGAAATAATATACCTTTACTAAAATTAGTCATGCAAAATTATTTTCTTGTCTTTCAGCCTGGTGGATTTTTTTTTCCCAAAAAGAAATTGCTGTTGGCATTTTCATTCTTACCTTCATCACAGTAGCAATGAAAATGTAGCTATCAATTGTAACTTTGCTTGAAATTTTACTGGTGGCATATGCAATTGGTTTTCACAAGCCTGTTTCTTATTACTTTCCTCATTATTGCTGAATAAATTTTGTTCTGGGATGTTTGGAAAAACTGACAAATGTTTGCCAAACTGTAACAAAAAGACTATGAAATGAGTAGTGAGCTTTGCTGGAGTCATGAGAAAAGTTTATCTTTCATTACAATTCAAACATTGCAAATCAAATAATTTGACTCTAAGTAAAACACCTCACAGCTTCCCAGTCTGATCTCAGCAACTGACTGTCTCTCCCAAAGCCAAATGAATCACACATACTTCAGGTAGTTGAGATGCATCTCAGGCCATTTTCTGCAGATAGTAATTACTGGATCATAAAGTTGGAGAGAAGTTGCTGAGTTTATGGAAGCTCAGCTATAAAATGAATTCCTGCTCCCATCACCTTGTATTCTCTTTGCAGCTGCTGGATCTAGTCCAGCTTTTTTTATCCATGTGTGCTGCTGCAATACCATGCTGGACTGACTGGCCAGAAAAGAACATTGCATTCTGCTCCCTTCCTCCTCTGGCAGGCACTGTGTGTACACAACTAAGTCAGTCCACCCTTTGCTAATGTGCTGGTGTTTTCATACTGCCTTTTCCCTTCCTCTTTCTCCTTTTAATGACATCTGCACTATTCTCAAGTGTTTGTGCTTATACTCACCTTTATCTCTTTTCCCTCTGATCCCTTGTAGCTCTTCTTTTGCTGCAAGTGCATTTCCAGTTTCTCTCTGCTTGTTAGCAAGTCCCATCCAGACTTGCTGTTGCCACTGTGCTGCTGCACCGCTCACACTGCAAAGGCTAGTTGTTTTTATGTGGATATTAGTGAGCCCTGAAGAGGAGGGCCACACTGTGCTATGGGCAAGGTTAAATCCTCACCAAATAAATAAAGTTTCATTTTGCTTCCTTTCGGAGAACATTTTATTTTGCTGCAGCCTGCAGCGCTACAGGAATCAAGTCTCAAGGCCATCAGAAGACACAGAAATTTCTGGAGTCTGTATAAATAGACTGGCTCAGATTCTTTTCTTAAAATGGGACAAATATAATGAAACCTCTTATGAACAACAGAAAAAACCCATGCAAGTGCAGAGAGAGCACAGTTGAGAATTAGCTTTTACTGATTGGACTAAATGAGGGCTGACTGTAGCCCAGCATCTTGAGAAATGGCTGGAACTGACAGTGAAATTGAAGTCTCCCATCTGGGACATCAAAAGAAACTCTGAAAGAAAAAAGCTAGCAGCTACTCAGGGAGGTGGTAAGACAGGAATCGCTCAGGATTGAACAAAACTCTTCTGGTTTGGTTTGTCTTGGGTTTTTTTCTTTTTGAAAATCAGCTCATGCTTCTTTAGGAGCAGCTTGAGCCCCTAGCTGTGTTAGATACTGCCACTGAATGATCCTGGATGCTCTGCACTTCCCCTTTGCCTTTCATTCTTTCTCTGTTACTGAATGTCACTGGGGAGGTTACCTAGGGAAATTATGTATCGCTGGTTCTGCAGGCCTTGGGGAAAAAATAGGGGAGGTAGGATAAAGAATATTGAGTAGCTCCTATGATGAGCTAGGACTTCTGCCCATTCCAGGCCTGAACTTTAAGAGCTGAAGCATCTTTCCTCATTATCACACTGTCTTACTCTCTGAGTTGCCATCTTTCCAACATTAGCATGTAAAGCAATAGTTTATGTTACTTTTTGCATGCCTGGGTAAAACTTAGCCACGAGAGCTGCCCTGGTAAGTTGGGGAAACGTCCTGCAGTCTAAAGAGCACTCCTCTTGCTGAACTGAGTTTCTAATTGAACTGCATCACATCTGACACATAAGGGCTTTCCTGACAGGTGACTAAATGAGCAGCATTGAAGCACTTTCTGGTAGGCTTTATAATGACTTCCAAGAAAGTTTCAGTTCCTTCATTTCCTGAGGATATAGTGACCACCACAGAAACAAGTCTCACACTGATACGTTCAGGCAGGCAGGGAGTTGCACCTCTCCATCCCTTTGGATTCTGCTGTGGAATGAAAATCAGGGGACCAGCTACACAGCAGCAGCCCAGATCCCAGTGAGCTGCCATGGACCCTCCTTGGCATGAAGGAATCACAGGGAAACTGAAGTCCCTGGACTTGTGAAACTGGTATCAGAGTCTTACTCAAGTTTGAAGAAGGGCTAGAAACAGTATCAGTCCACTATTTACATGTGAGATTGAGACCCCATCTGTATAATCTGCCTTTCATTTATGTCTGAATCAAAATATTGGTTGTTTTTGGGACCAAATATCCTTTTTGTTGTTACTACAGGTAACATAAAAGACCAGATGCAACTCATAATTTTTTTTTTTTTTTGGCTAAGACCTGCAAGCTTTGCTCAGCTGTGCACTCCTGTGGGCTCTCTTCTCTCTATTTGAGAAGAATTCATTCCTGCACACTTCTCCCTCAAGCTACTTGATCCTTTTCTCCCATGACTGTGTAAGCATATCCATGCCGTGCAGCAATATATATAGGAACAGAATGAGAGGAAGCACAGGAGTCTGCCTCTAGCTCCTACACTAGAAAGAATGTGATCACATGGCGTGCATCTACTTACCCAGATCTGGTGTCAGAAGGATAATTTGTGTCCTTTCTGCAGAAGTAAAAATAAACAGGGTTCAGACTGAGTTCAACAACCTAGGGTTACATATTAGCAGCTTAGGGTTTTCCTGGGGGATGAGTCCCTTTTCAAGTTCCCACTCTCAGGAAAGCAGTCAGATGGAAGCCCAGCACATGGGTGAAGGGCACGGTGCTCACACTGAAGTGACTCACGCTTTTTTGGTCGTGACTTCAGTGGGCTTTTGTGGTGACTTTAGTGGGCTTTCATGAGCCGTGACTATGGCATCTTTTAGCAGGATTACCTTGAGTCACTGCCCTGTCTATTCAAGATCTGTACATCCGTGGAACCTAGGCAGGTTTATAGAATAGACTGTTCCTGTGCACACACTACATTATGAATCGTAAAGTGCAGCTGTGGGTAGACTGTCAATTAATTTCTATCTTAATCTCTCTTTTGAATAACAAAGCTGTATTAATAAGTAGTAACCATCCCTTTGCCAGATCTCACAAGTAAAATCTACTCTTAGTGTAGAAATACCAAACGAGAGTAGCAAACTTCAGATTATTACAAACTTCCAAATCCCTGACCAAATTAGGTCATCCAAACAGTGTCCTGCTGCCTCTTTTCCATTTCCACTCCTCTCCCTTGTTCCACTGCGTAGGAATGCTGACTTCAGAGCAAGAGTAAATGCAAGTTTGCTACAGTTCTCCTCTTTAACTATGTTAACAAATCTCAAACACACAAACAATTTAAATTCATGTTTGCAAATTTACCCTGAAGACAGAGAGTTGGCAAACTGTAAAGTAGCCAACCCACTGCTACAATTCAATCCACATGAGATGACAAGCTGAATGATTAATGTCTGTTTTCAAATGGGAATGAAGTTGTCCAAACCAGAAGAAGCCAGACTAGTCGCTGAAGGGGGAATAAATGGGTTCTGAAAAGATCTGGGATTAATTGAATGCTGTATCAATCTTTATAGATACCTGATGGTTGTGGTAGGGAGTAAAGAAGAAGGAGCCAGACTCTTCTCTGTGGTGACAGTACTGTGACAAGACAGGAGGCAATGGCCAAAAATGGAAACACATGGGGATCCCTTTAAACATAAGAAAAGCCCTTTTCACTGTGGGTAGTCGAACACTGGTAGAAGTCACCCAGAGAAGTTTTGGAGTCTCCATTCTTGAAGATATTTCAAAGCTGGATTGGAAAGAGCCCTTGGTAACTGGCTGTAGGTAGCCCTGCTTTGAGAAGGGGGTATGGAGATGACCTCCAGAGGTCCTTGCCAGCATCCACCTTTCTCTGATTCTGTGAGAAGCTGACTGTGGCTTTGCAGCACCTACACAGATCGCAAGTATGAGAAGTATCACAAACTCACCTTTATGACTAAAAGCTGATATGAGATGATTTAAATAAAATGCAAAGTTTTGACCATCTGAGTTGCTGGTTTAAGCCATCTGGCAGCTAAACCAACCACGCAGGTGTTTGCTTACTGCCCTCCTCAGTGGGATGGGGGAGGGAATCTAAAAGAAAAAGGAAAAAATTAAACTTGTGGGTTGAGATAAAGACAGTTTGATAGGACAGAAAAAGAAGATGATAATGATGACAATGATATTTGTAATAATAACACCACCACCACCAATATACAAAACAAGTGATGCATAGCACAATTTCTCACCACCCAAAGCTGATGCTCAGCTAGTTCTTGCCCCAAACTGTCTCCCAGCCCCACCCAAAGCTGATGCTCAGCTAGTTCCTGCCCCAAACTGTCTCCCAGCCCACCCACCAGTTATATGTGAAGTATGATATCATATGGTACGGAATATCCCTTTGGCCAGTTTGACTCAGCTGTCCTGGCTGTCTCCCCTCCCAGCTTCTTGGGCATCCCCCTGCCTTCTCCCTGGCAGGGCAGTATGAGAAGCTGGAAAGTTCTTGACTGCTTGGCAACAAGTAAAACCATCAGCTTGTTATCAGCATTGCTCTCATCCTAAATCTCAAACAGCACTACGGCAGCTGCTGGAGACAAGATTAACTCTATCCCAGCCAAAACCAGGGCAGGTGGATATTCCATCAATTCCAAATTTGAAATCAAATCAGACTTTTTCTAAACAGCATCATTTTATCCAACTAGGAACCAATCCAGTAAAATTTCTGGTCTAAACTGTAATGTGTTTCTATTAGATTATTTTTCATAATGGTCTGTTCTATATAAAGTATATTCTTACACTTTAAAAAAACCCCACATTTCTGAGTGGGGCCTATGTTCTAGCAAACTCAAGTATCTTGGTGCATCTTTTAGCTCATGGATTTCATTACATTCTTTTGTCAGCAGAAAATTGAAAAAATTCAAAATATGGTTTTTTGCATAGTATTATCATACTGTAGGAAAAAGTACCTGCAGTGAGGAGACCTGCTGATGTATTTTTTTAACTCCATAAGTGAAAAATGTCTTTGAAGAAATAAAAATTCCTTAAAAAAGAAAAGAAAAAAAGCATGAGGGAGCTTGTACAGCCCATATTTCTCCCTGGGACACCCTGCAGTATTGGTCTTCAAAGGGAAGAAAATTTTGATGCATCTTTTAGGCTCTGGTTTTAAAAAGGTTTAAGAATGAAGAAATCCCCTAAAGTACAACTGTAACCACGATGGCAAACTTCAGTAATACTTGTAAATCTATGGAAAACTTGTCCCCTTCCTCCTGACTGCAGAGGATGGTCAGGTGTCATGGGCATAGAACCAGTTTGAGTTTTCAGCTAGCTGGAAACAGGGGCATGTGCATCTGAGCGGTGCGTTTTCTAGTTCAGTGTGTCACTGGGACAGCAGTCAGTGCATGCACCATGGTGCACATGAACAGGGTGCCTTAAGAGGCCTGCTTGGGTTCAAATATTTATTTTGTAGATAGTACATCGATTAGAGCTATGTCTTTGTCCATCTATAGAGAGCTGCAACAATTCAGGCTACCGCACCCAGTTTGCTGCACATCCCATGTCTATGAAAAGCAGAATCTTGTTCCCATTCCTCCTTTTGACTCTGGAAACTTTCAGAATTGGCTTGTGGCTTTTCAGTATCTTCTGTGGGCTATGTGGGTAGTGACAGCCTGGGCTCCATGCTGGCATGTGTGTCAGACCACAAGAGAGCTGGGGGGTGTTTTTCTCAGCCTTCTGTCAGGCAGCCAGACTAAATCCCTTCAGACACAAAGAGGACATTTTTAGAATAACTAATGTTCAATCAGTGACAGGTCAGACAAAGTGATGTGTTTCAGAAAATTGCTGCTTAGGAAGGAGAACCAAACATATCAGGGCAAGAGGATTCTCAGCTTTACAGAGCCATGTTAAGTATGTGCCAAATTAATTATGAAAAGAAAATAAGTAGAGCTAAGTTGGCCAAAACCACCAAGTATGTTTGACGTTTTTTCTCTATAAGAAGAATCTCAGACTTGAGCTAAGGTCTCCCTCATGTGAAAAGAACATAACATAACTTGTTCCTTCCACTACATGATTCCATTTTAGAGATAGGAGAGGTAACGTCTGTGATTCCAGCTTTCCATGCTTCCACCTTCCCCGGGTGTGACTGCATAGCAGAGCCACCTCCCCACAGACGTGAAGCACTGCATTGCAAATGCTTTTGAGCACCCTGGTATGGACCTTTGAATCTGCAAGAATCAGGACCCAGCAATGACCAATGCACCTCAGCAGCCTCCCCCTCAGCCTTTTTTGTTTACAGCTTTTCATTAACAGAAAACCAAACAAAAATATCACCAAAAAAAAAAAAAGGAAAACTAATGTAAAGAACATTTCTCACTGTTACAGCTGCAATGAGAGACTCAGATTCCCTCTTTCCTGCCACCAAACTCCCCAGCACCCAAGCAGAAAGAACTGGGGAGCTGCAGAAACCCTGGTTTGAGAGTGCAGCAAGGGTACAACTCTCACTCACATAAGCAAATTTCTAAATATCCAGTGAGGGTAAATTAAATGCCAAAATTATTAGCTGGGATTGGTACTTTGTTTATGTGATTCACAGGTAAAGTTTATTTTGTAAATGAAGTGCAAACAAGCACTGCCATTTCTTTTTTTAATTCTGGATCTGATGACTGGCAGAACTCTGTACCAGCTGCAAAGTGAAGATCGCAGAAGCTGCTGAACTGCCGTTGGTCACCTGGCCAAGCCAGAGTTAAAAGAGCAGTTCACAGCTGGTGAAAAAGAATAACTTTTTTTCCCCATTTTTCATTCTTCCCATTTTTAGGCAGATAGAAGAAAAGAAAGTAAAATACATTGCTAACCTTAAAAGTTTGCTGATCTTTCTAAAATGCAGCAGCATAATGCTTAGCTAGCAATGGAGAAAAAACTCTATCCATTAAAGATGAAAGCATTCCAATTTTTTACTAAAAAGAGTTGCATTCAAAACCCAGGGAAGCAGAAATGTCTTGATCAGGCTCCATGCGTTTACTAACATGAAGATGTCTAAAAATATGTATTTACCAATCACAGGTTACCCAAGTTTAAAGTTTCTTTCTGATATATTAAAGTCAGTTAAAATTTAACAATCATCTTCTAACTTGTGTGGCTGCAGACTTTGAAGCTACGGCCAAAATAAAGTAGGAGTTCTCTGTAGGACTAACCTGATTTGAGCATGGTTGGAGGGTAACCTTTGAAGGACTGCCAATACAAATGATCCTTCTTGATAATGTCTGCCTTGAGCATGGTGAAATGTCTCTTGGATCAGATTCACTAAACGTTTTTGTCCTCTTGGAGCACCTTTCAAGTTAAAAAAAAAAAGAACAAAAGAACAGAACCTCACAGAACTTTAGTGAAAAGTTTACCCTATTGATAAGTCTCAATAGTAGATCTAAAATGGGGATTGCCCAAGCCCTTTTAATGTTTTACTAAATAAAGATATTTACCCTAGTGTGATGTTAATTAATAACTTAGTTAATGGGACTGGAGAATCAAAAGCAGAATCTTTTTTTCATTTAATTTGAATATGCTGCCAAAATCAGTCTCTTAGACCTCTGCTTCAGTTCTCTTGTGATGACTTTAGAGTGATGAAGGCTGTTTGCAAAATTCTTAGATGTGGTTGCTAGAGCTAGTTATCCCCATTCCCCCTTTTCTTCCTTCCCTCCCCAACATGACAGCACCATTCTATGACCCTGCAATAGAGAATTTTAGTCCACACTGAGCTTCAAATGTTTGGTTTAGATAGTACTTTGTCTAATGGGAGCCTGAATGTGCATGATATGGACCTTCCTTTGCAGCTAGGAAGGTGAAGGGAAACACTAGCTGCAGCTAGTCCATTTTCCTCAGTTTAGTTTGTTCCAGTGCACAGATTTGAGAAATATTCATCTGGAAGGCCAGGACAGCCATTTCCCTTCATTTGTAGCAGGATTTCCTACACTTCTGAAGGCAGCTCCTCCTGCTTCAGGAAAAGGAGCGAGATTCTGGCACCTGGCAGGTTTGCTGCGTGCTGCTGAAGCCCTTCACACTTCCTGCCCATCCCTGGTCTGCCTTGGATAACCCTGAGGCATGTCACCACTGACTTGTGTTTGGTTGCAGTTTTTTTGTTTGTGTTTTTGTTTGGTTCATTTATTCTGCCTCATATTGTCCTCTGAAAGAATGGAAACCCCTGATAGTTTCTATTTAATCACAGAATCACAAGGTTGGAAAAGACCTTTGAGATCATCGAGTCCAACCGTACCTGTCCTCTACTAAACCATATCTCTAAGTATCTCATTTACCCATCTCTTAAATACATCCAGGGATGGTGACTCAACCTCCTTCCTGGGCAGCCTGTTCCAATGACTGATAACCTTTTTGGTGAAGATTTTTTTTATAATGTCTAATCTAAACCTGCCCTGGAGCAACTTGAGTCCATTTCCCCTGATCGTATCACCTGTCACTTGGATGCAAATGTTTTAAGAGGTTACCTGTTGCCAGTGAGAATATTGGTATCGACCCCATCTATGTAACCTTGTATATGAGATATATTTTGTGGTATGACAAACAACTAATGCAGGTAGGAGGAAGTAGCAATACAGCTGTAGGCTTTGTTGTAGCCTCTGCAGCATTAGTGGTGCTGCAGCAGAAAGCAGAGACCACTTTTCCAATTACAGGAGAAATACAACTCTTGCCAAAATCACATGACATATGAAAAACAAGAAAATGTGCATGAATGTGAGGTTATTCTTCTCTCAAAAATTTTAAAACATCTTCTTGCAACAATATCTTCCAGGAACATACAGGACAATCCTGCTGCAGCTTAATAAACTGTTCCTTTACTCTGTGCTTTTTGTATTTCAACACACTTTCCCAGATGCCACAATCAGCTGAAAAAGATGGGCTGTATCTACATTTACCAAACAAAAATGTAAACTTTCTGCAGTTTAATGAACTAAAACCATGTCATGAACTAGAGGTCTTCCCTTCCTCTTGTGCCTCTCTGAGCAAGCATTTCTACTGGCCTCTAAGCAAGCATTTAAACTTCTTTAAAAGCAAAATTGCCAAAAATGAAGTCAAAGCAGCTTTTGTTCTATCTTCATACCTACTAGCTATTAAATATGGAAATATCGTGGGACTCATTAACTGACAGGCAGTCCTACTGTCACTTCAGCCCTGCAAGAATTTGTGTGGTTTTTCCAATCCCAAAGAATAGTAAGAGAGACAGATTTTTGTTCAGCAAAAATGTGTGTATATTGTTTAAAATATTCATATCCAATGTAGGAAAATAGAAAATCCTGGCAGCTGATATATTACAATTATTTTGCTAAGAACCACGAGGTGAGGTAGCCAGAGTTCTCCAGAAAGCTGGTACGTCAGTGAATCCATGCACTTCCCGGGTGCAGAAAGCACAGGCTCACCTGCAAATAGGCAAAGTGCTGCCTGGCTGGTGTTGCATACAGCCCTATTCATGTGATGTGTGCACAAGAATGTGTCCAGGCTTTCAGTAGACTTCAGCTTAGATAATACTGTGTAAAATATACCTGAAATGGGAAGATACCACAAAAAGAAATTTTTGGAAGCGCTGCAGTCTTTGGAACTGATTAAAAAAAAAAACCAACCAAAACTAACACATACCAGACAAACATGCATAGCATGTAATGCTACCTGTCTTCCTTGTGTTACTCTGATTTAGATTAATTCTAAATGCACTGAAAAGAATCTTTTCATGGGCTCTGGGCAGGGACGACACTGATGTTATTATTCCATCTATTGCATCTGCCAAAGAGGGGGTAAATTCTGACAGTTCTGACCATGGAGGGAAAAAACACCCCGAAACGCTTTCAGTGTACTTTACAGAGGGGAAATCAATGGTCATTGGGAATCAAACACAGCATAATAGTCACATACCATTTTGCATATCCATTTGTGCTGGGTAAAGAGAGAAGTCAGATGTCTGGAGATGTGTGCTCCAGCTTCCAGACTTGTTCTGCTAATGCAACACTGATAGTCCAAGTCCTGGAGAAAACTCCTCCTTTGGGGAACATGAACACCCTTCTGCTTAAATATGGTGAAGATTTGGACAAAGAATTATTCCATGTATAAACAAAGTGTGTGCTGCTTATTTGAGAACACTTTTATGAATCTGTTTTTTGAATATGGATCAATCTTAGGGGAGAATGATCAAAAGCAACATGTTTCTCAGGATGAAAAGGGAGCTGCTCTAGTAGTAATTCAGCCTCATTCTTTATGGACACTACCAGGTTTGAAGAACTGACTAGAAATACTGGGTTTAGCACCCCTTAGCCATAAAAGCGTCAGTGCTGCACTATTTTAAGAAACTGCAAAGGATGCCCAGAAACACAAAGCTTCTTTCTTAACCTATGAAGACATAACTGGGAGTAGGCTGAGCTAGATGAAGAGAAATATGAAACAACCATATAAAGGCAAAGAAAGTCTATTGTAATCACTGGTTGCATTTACTCTGTAAGAAGTGTGTCAGCTCAGCCAGCTGAAGTTGGCAGCTCTGTGTGTACAGCTAGTTTTTCCAAAGGAAGGCCAAAGAAAACTAGAGTGTGTTTATTCTGGCGTCAAGACACCCTCACTCTAGCTGAAAGCTCAGCTATATTTGTTCTAAGTCCAGAATTATCTTCATTCTACTCAGTGTATTTTCTTTCAGACACCTATAGATTCTTAAAACAGATCATAATTTCTCCCCAGATGTTGTTGTTTTTGAAGAAGGTTAATTCTGGTGAGGTTACCTGAATACTCAGCACGAAATAAGGCACCTTCTGTAGCTCTCCATGGTCTGGTGTCCTTCAGTGTCCAGGGCTTTTACTAAAAAGCTGCATTGCTTCCACTTTTTCATATGGGGAAACCAAAGCCTAGGGAGATGATCTGATTTACCAGAGGTTCAATAATTTCCAACCTTGTTGCAGTGTCATTTGAGAACACTGACATCATACCATAATTCCCAAGTAAAGGCTACTGGCTTTCCAAACAGAGCAATAACAAAGCATGTTGATGTTTACAAAAGTAATGTCACACAAACTGTGTAGCTCAGGGAAAGAGTTGGCCATACGAAATTGAAAAGCAAAATAATCATATTTACCTTAGTAATGAGAGCTCTGCCACTGCCTCCATTTACACAAGAGTTATCTGGAGGTGTTACCTGGGAGCTGCTTTGAGATGACAAAGGTGACTGGAGCTTTGGGAAAGGCTCTGAGAATGACTGGAATATTGCTGCAGTTGGGATGAATTGTTGGGGAAAGGGCAGAGCTAAAAGGACTCTGCCCCACGCTCTACCAAGGGTGGGTGGGTGCTGCTGTGTGGGCTCTGTGGGTCCTGGGGGTGACGCCAGCACAAGGAACTGGGCATCTGGTCGCCAACTAAACAGGAGCTGGGGCAGGTCAGTGGGATGCTGTTGAGACTGCCTAAATCCAGGTCAGCACCAGCTGTGGTCTCTTGAGTGCAGCTCAGTGCCCCAGCGCTTGGGTGAGCTGCTACCACCTCTCCTGGCTAGATTGAAGAGACAGCGTGGAGGCCCCAAGCCTTGTCTAGATCCACACTTCATGTCCAACATATCCTGTCTGCTCCCCGTGCCTCACCGCGCTGTGCCTGGGTGCCAGCTGCTGCCTACTCTAGGACACACAGAAGCCCTAGTTCAGAGCCAGATGCTGAGTCCAGATCTCTGGAGCTTCAGGCCAGTGCCTTCATCCTTTCATTTCCCACCAAAGCACTTTACTCTCCAAGGTGTAGCTGTGGCTGTGAATAGGAAAAAAAAAATCAAACCAGGAAGAAACTAAAAAGAAATTTAAAAATGGTAATTACTTTATGGAAAAATCTCACAGAATATAAAAAAGAGACCAGAATTTTATAGAAATAGAGTTCCTCAGAAATGATACTGTGAAGTCTTCAGAATTTTATCAAGAATTATTACTCGTTCTTTCATTCAGACCTTATTCTTGCTAGACAGTTCTGCAGCAAGCCTGAAATGTCCAGTTATAAAGCATTAACTTGTCATTTGGGCCTTACATAAAGATTACCAGGGAAATGATTTCCTTCTGCAAATCAGCAATTTCAGTCTTGAAGTTCACTATTATTGTTATAATGTAACAATTCTATGAGTTTTCTACCTTGCAAATGCACTTCTGTGAGGTACTGCAAGATGGAAAAGATTATTGCCTTTCTATCTTTCCATTAAGTACACCTTAAAGCTTTTTTCCCCCCAGGGTACCTGTGTAATTGATATCATCTAATGCAAATGCACATTGTCACACTAAGTTCCCACAAACATATTTTTTGCACATAGCATGAAATTAGTTAAATTCAGAGCTAGATTTGTATCATTATTCATATAATTCCAGCTGCAGCAGTTGCATTAGAGACATTAGTAAGCAATTAGTCCCAAAATACCAGTGAATTTAATAGCCTACTAGTCTTTAAATAAATAGATGCTTCACCAGCTTTGGTTGAAGGACTTTGGCATCACAGTGGTCCCCCAGAGACACACAAGGCAGACACACAAAAAGTATCAGAGCCTGAGTCTAAAGCACAATATCATTTTTCAGATTGTATTATCCAGATTTATCATGCACGTATCATTTTTTAATTTAATCTCTGCATTAACTGACTTCCCCCCCAAGCATGTACCCTGCCAGGAAGATGTATTTTCCTTACCTTTCTATTTCATTTTTATAATACCAATCCTGAGGCAAGCTTGAAAAAGCAGAACAGCAGTTAGATCCCCATCTGGGGTTTGCAGAAAGTTTGCAGAGGTTGGAAAGGGCGTAGGAAATGAAAATTTAGCATCAGGTACACAGCTTTCAGATCAGATTTATTAGCAAGCCTACTATGAAGACGGGCCTTGGGGACACAGGACAGCCTTGCTCATGCAATCCTCGTGCAGTTATTGCTGCATCCAGGACCTGATTTGTGTGAACTGCTGCCTCCTGCTATAGGCTGCTAAAGATGCTGGCATGATAAACTGACAACAGCAGGATGAGCTGGTTGGTAGGACGTGCTGTGGCTGATGTGGACATTTCCACTTGGTGGCTGTGGGGCTTTTTTTTGCCCGACACCTGATAGGTGAGCTGACTTCTGTATCCTGCTGAATCTCATCATCACTTGTGTCCTTACCGAACCAGTAACAATACAGGACTTGGGATCATGCTGGGGAAGGCTGTGTTACCTTGTCTGACGTTTTCTTCCTCATGTGCCTGTGGTCTCTCAGGAAGTCCTGCTGCTGCTGTGAGAGGAAAAAGCGTACAAACTCCAGTGAATGGGCTCAGCCGAATATATATTGCTCATGGGAGGAACAGGACTAGTTGCTGTCAGAGCCAAAGCCTATTATGAATCTAAATTCACAAAGTAAGAAGGTTTTGGTAAAAATAACCTAAAATCTGGTTTGTTTCACTCCTTCACTTCTCTTTGTCAAACTGCCCCACTAACACACTGCCCCTAGAGCCTTGCTACCAAGAGGGCAGTCTGATAGCCCAGGCAAAGGAGGTTGTTCCTTCAGCTGCACATCTGCTCCAGCTCCCAGGAATGGGCTTTGACTCCACCCTGGAGCGGCCATGGTGGGTCACCTCTGTCCCTTCCCCTGAAGATTGCTGTGGAAGACTCAGAGGAACATAACAGCACTGCCAATGGAGTGCCTGTGGGATGGGGACCTCTATCAGCAGAAAGCTCTTGGTGATGGATCAGACCACCTGTGGGGCCATAGGGTGTAGAGCCCATGATCCCATCTTCATATAGTAGGTTGCAGAGATACCAGAGTATCAGAGTACTATAGTACTCTGTACTGTAAGTCTGTGCTGTAAGCAGGACATAGCACACAAATCCCAATGTTAAGTGGAATGTCTACTTTATTTAAAACAATGCATTAATTATACTTAAATGGTGAGGTAATTATGTGGTGAATCGGTCTGGACAGCAAAAAAGAAAACAGTGATTTCAAAATTTACAATATAAGACTGATGTGTTCCTTGTATGTATTTTAGGTGAAAACCTTTCAGGAATTTTTAAGCACAGATCTGGTTTTTTTTTTTCCTAACTGTCAACTTCTGAGCAAACACTCCTTCACATTAGAGCAAGGATTTAAAGAGGAGATACAGGCTTGGGGTGGATTCTTGCCCAGCATGAACTTTAGAACAGAGGACTCTGCTTACTTAAACAGCTGTCTTTCTGCCAACATTGTGAATCACTGCTTTTCGTGCTGACAATATGCATGACCTGAGCAAGGTTCCTGCATGAACTCCATGTCTGCCAATGGACAGCTTTTCTTACCTTGGAGAAAGCAAGAATTCTTTATCAAGTTTAGAGGACATCTGGCAAAAACCTAATCTATAAAAAAGGCAGAAAAGGAGCAACAGACTAAGTGATTAGTGGGGAAAAAAATCAGAATAAATAAAATGAAATTAGACAGGAGAAGGTATTTTTAATTAGAATTGTTTACAAAATACAGTTTTGATGAGGTTAAAGTTGATGAGTTATACAAGCCCTTGCTGAGACACCAATACAAACCTATCTGCAGAAACTGCAAAGGTTTCATGTTCTGGGCATTGATTTACATTACCAATTCAGGTTGATCATCCATAACTTCAAATGTCGAAAGGCAGTCAGCAGTTTTTGAAGATGTTGCTCATAGGGAAGTTACTGCCTGCAGGTTAGGGACTGGGTTTGCACACTCTGCAGCAGCTGCATCCTCAGGGTAACTGTGCAGAGGACAGTGAGGCAGCTTGTGTTGGGAAATGGCTGAACTCACCTCAGGCAGAATTTCATCTGGAGCACTGGGAATTATATCGAAAAGTGCTTAGGCACAACTGATCCCAAACGTAGAACTGGGGCAGCTAATTTATAGCACTATAAATTCTTACTGAATAGAAAGTATATTAAAAAGTTTAAATACATGCTGCATAAAGACCCGCGTGGAACAGGCACACAAGTGCTCATGCTGGTTTTCTTTTTTCTGTTTTGATGGATTTTCTCCTTAGTATATTCAGAACTGCAGTGTTCCTGAAGCTGGTTATGATCCTTCCCCTTAGACTGGCAAGTCATAAGAGCATTTAAATCTACTTTACTTGCCTTGACAAAAATAAGTTCATTAAAGAATGAGAGATGCCTTGAAAAAGATGCACATTACTTGGTGTAGTAGTACTTCAAGGCAGGGTAGTAACCTACAGCAACACTATTTACCTTCTTATATCTGAAAACAAACACCTCCTCCACTAAAACTGAGGGTATTTGTATTTTAAGGGTATTCTAGGAATTAACTTCTTATTAAGGCAATTTAGGAACATTCCAAGGGGATAATTACTTTATGTGTTTCTGGCTTTATGCTTTGAATATAAACACTTACAAAACATCGAAGCTTGATAAAGGGGGAAAAAATTAGAAATTAAAGTGCTTCAAAAATGCCTTTTCATTGCACAGACTGCAATTCTATGCACAAAATTATTATTTTCATAAACAAGGAAAGAATGAATGATCAAGTTGTTAAGTTTGGGGAACATATTTTGTAAACTACTGAGTGTATAAATAGTTGTATTAAAGTCTTTGCCAGTCAGGTTGTCAAACTGAAATTTTTACAGTCAAAACTCAAGTTCCATACTGACAGCATTTTTACAAGTTGGCAAATATGGGATTCATCCAAAGCCTGCTGAAATCAGTGAGCTTGAATAAGGATTTAACATTATATGCTTCATAATGCAAATGGCACAGTGTTCTCAACACCTATCTCTGCAAAACTGCTTGAAGCTTTATAAGCAAAATGGATTATTTTCAGCTTAGAAAGCGTGTTAAAAATTCAAACTACCATGGAGACTCCAAATGCATATTTTTCAACATAGTATTCTTCAAAACTGTCTGTACTTCATTAATCTACATAAAGATCCAGCTAATAAGTAGAACAGAGACCCAGAAGTCAGGAAATCCATGTTGGATTCCATCCTCTATGTGACTTTGTGCAAAATGCTGTTCTTCTGTGATGTAAATAATTTCAAAATGCCATAGGCATGCTGTCTTCCAGCATTGGAAGTGCAAAGGTTTTTCCACTAACAAAATCTGCAGAAAAAACACCAAACTGAACCACTAAACTTCTTTAATTATCTGCAATTCAGAACAGATTTGCAGAAGAAACGACCTAGAAAGCATTCATAAGCATCCACTGGTTGGTATGGCTTCTGCAAACACCCACTAAAAAGTTACATATACAAATCTGTCCATATGCTATAGAAGCGGAAATTTTAAGATGCCTTAAGCTGCACTTGTTCATACAGAATTACTATACACGGTGCAGGATATGGACTGCAACACTGAAAAGCAGCAGCTAGAATTGGTAATAAGGTCTCACTCTCACACAACAATGTTTACAGATCAACTGGCATTGGGAAATGAAGCCCACACCTGATGTGAAGGGAAATGGAGAACCCTATATGGTTCCCTGCCTGCTCCATGTTGTGGTTATCCACCTCCAGGCTGGACTCTACACCAGTTCTTCCCAGTGAGAAGAATGTTTTCCTGGGGAAAATAATCCCTTTGATGGTTCAGAGGCTGGGGAAGGCCATTGTTTGGAAGTTTAAGACCTTACATAAACAGTTGAATACATCCCAAAGAATCTAGCATTGATATTACAACACAACATGTCATTTTCTGAGACTGAAAATAAAAAAGAAGTTAGTGCTATGTAATAACCAAGCAAATTGCTGTGATGACTTTCACAGTATTCTCTGTATTTTCAGCTATCAGGGTCATTCTGGCTCATCATTTTTGCACATTGCTTGGGAAAATTTCATGCTGAGACATGAGGAACGACAGTACTTTTGTTTTCAGACTTACCATGCTGTGCAGAACGCTTTCCCACTCCCGGCCTCTCCTGTCCTCTCAAGTGATGCTGGCCTTGCGAGCAGGACCGTGAGCTGCAGGCACAACTGAGGATGATTATTGCTTTGCTTTAGACACCAAACCAAAATGTTTTTAGAAAACAAAGATTAGGATCAAATCAAAATTGCAGTGGGGGTTGTTGTGTTTTTCTGCGGTGAGGAAGCCGAAGGAGCTGGTTCACACCGAATCAGAAACAAAGCTTTTATTCCACTTGGGGATGTTTAACAAGAGCAAACACAGAAGTTAAAACCTGGAGTAAACACTTCGGTCATGATGGTGGAGAGCACGGATGTCTCTGACAGATGCCATGCGCTTGCCTCACGTACGGGAGGACCAGGCTGCCTCTGCTGGATGCAAAGAATGGGCTGAGCTGCTCATGGGCTACGCACAGCACAACTTCAAATCCTGCCCTCAGGAAGACTTGAATGCCAGTTCCCCCCATTGCTGGCAAATGCTCTGACCAGCTGAGTGTTGAATAAAAAGGAGGAGACCTTCCACACTCTGTGTGACAAGTGGTGGTGGGAAATATTTATGAGCTGAAATCAGCCATTAACTTTTATCAGCAACTTTGATCAAACAAAACCTTAGGTGGGTTCTGATGGCACATAGGAGGATTGCTGTAATTTTGAATGGCTTGTATTATGCAAAACCTTGTAGCTATGTTTTATGGATACTTTATCAAATGTAATTTCTGATGTACTTTAACATACTGAGAAAATCTGACTCATTTGCTGTAAAGCTCTGTCAGTAGTGAAACAAGCCCTTACACTCCTGGCTAGATCTAATACTGTGCGTAGGGACTGGTTACAAACTAGGATGTTGCCCTAGAGTTACCTTTTGTTTTTTAATTCCCTTTGGCCAAAGCCATCCTGTGCTCTGCTTGTGGGCAGTCTGGGATCCCCACCAATAAAACCACCAAAACAAACCAAAAAAAATCCCCAAACTCCACCCTTTAATACGCAGAAATAAACAAGCCTTTTTTTTCCTTATACACAAGTTGCCAACATGTGGTTCCATTTTCCGTGGTTCTCTCTTCTCAAGCCACTAATGCTAAAATGTACTTGAGGGAGACTGGAAAGGCTGTTACTCAGTTTTAGAAGTTACAGTGGAGGTAAAATGCCCAGCATGTACCTTATAAGATAATGAGACAACTTTATTAAATAGTATTAACTAAGTATTAACTACTTTGCAGTAGTAATATTCGGTATTTGTGATGAAGCTGTGATCTAAGCAGTACATTTCCACATTCTTTTTACATCACTGCTTTTAGATTTGATAAGTTATGGCAAAATTTCTTTGTCGTTACTGACTATCCAAAAGCTCTACGATGACATTTAGGTGCAGATGTTTTGTCTTTTAATCAGCTATAACTGAGACAAAGGAAATTATGGTATAAACACGGCACATTTCCAAACCTGCCTTGACTTTAAGCTTAAAGAGTGACCAACTGCCTGACTGACAACCCAGCAGTAGTAGTATCTGATCCACCCAAACACAAGCATCTCCTGCTTCCTGTTTTGCTCCCTTGACCCCTGAGCTGAAAAGACACCGGGGTGCAAACTGAGTGAAGTCATCACTGAGAGACCAGCATGCAGATAATTAAAGAAGAACACTAATTGCAGGAACTTAGCACACCAGGATTTTGCATTTATGACATTCTTTGGACAGATGTATGTCCACATACAACCCTCCCCGCCCCATGAATAATTGAAACCTAAACAAGGTAGATAGATTTCCCCCTCCCTTATTTTCTTTGAAAGTAGTGACTGGCATTTGACCTACTAATCCTATCAGCTTGGTAACAAACCTATGTTTCAAATATCTTTGCTCATGTATACTTACTGATTCTTAACAAAACCTTTTTGATGAGGGTTGGGGAATTGGCCCCAGAATGCAGAGCAAGAAATTCCATGAGCTCAAGTGGGGATCCAGCCTTCATTGGCTGCCAGACCTCAACAACTGGTAAGGACTCCAAAGGGAAAAGCTGAATAGCTAGAGAGCACTGAGCAGCCAGTGTACTACGTCTCTGGCATGGTGCTGGTAAATGAAGGGTGCTGCCAAGCCTCTGTGATGGCTGAGCAAACACCACCACCTTCCCATAGCACTGAAATCAGGCTTCATTCAAAGTGGGTCCATGTGGACAGACTAGACAAATGTATCATTAACTCTTTGGCTTTCTAAATACTGGCAAATAGGGTGGGATTTGGTGTAGTCCAAGACCAATTTTGGCTTCTTTCTCATCGCATAAGTGGAGCTGGATTGCTTAATTTAAATCTAAATTCGGACAATCTGAAAGCATGTGAAAGCCATCACCAGTAAGAATTACGTAAGCATGGGCTATGACAAGATCAATAGGTGGGAAAAAAGCAAATATCCCCAAGGTAATTCAAATAGTAAGCTAATTGCAATAAAAAGGAAGAGGAGGTCAAGCTCCAATGACCTAAAACTCATAGTATTATCCCACAGGGATTTTTTTCTCCCAGACAGCTTGTCTTCAATATGTAACTTCCGTGTAACTCCTCAGAAATGAGATATGAAGCATAAAGATATTACTCTTCTTCCTGCTACCACCTTGAACCATTGTTTTTAACCAGTCTTTTTTTTTTTTAATGGCACATTTACAAGTTGCAGCCCAGGCTCCCAATAACTCATTATCCTTTTCAGGCAGCTTTATCTATGTGGTCCTTGTTAATATTAGAATCACTTTGATTTATGAAAATGTGCTATAAATAGAGGATTCACATTGCACGTAGCTAGGATAAGGACTGATAAGAGAGCTAGTCAAAGAATTCATTTATGTATGTAATAGTTCAGTTCTAAAACATCTGCTTAAATCCCCCTAAGTTACCCTGTGTCTTGAGAAAATACCAAATAAAATCTGAGGTCTAGTAAAACCAACCAAACAAAAAAACCCACCAAGAAAAAACCCCAAACAAATAGCTTACAGAATGGTTTCCTAGTCTAGAGAAATTCAAAGTGAAATCTTCCATTTCTTTATGTCTCTACAATTACATATCTGGTTTATTATGATTGACAGTAGGTATTGCACATAAGTGAAAGGCAACACTATGCAAAGAATGCAGATTGTTGTATACGTAGTGACAGGAGAAACCAGCCAGGGATTGGTTGTGCTGCATGAAAGTAGTGATTTCTTCTTCATGGTACACCCACAAGTATGAAAAAGCTAACTGAATGCATGATTAAGCATGGCATCTGTGCTTATGTCATATATAATTAAGAAACTCTACTAATAAAGTCAGCAAAAAATAAATCGAGAAGACATTCAAGGGCAAAAGATAAACTGAGAATACCTTTGCACCAGGAAATATAAAAGCCTTGATGCATCAGTTGGTGCCCTAGAGACAAGGCAAGGAAAACCAGTGAGTTAATGTTTTTTTTTTTAACAACTAACGATACAAAAAATGACACAAGCAATGACACCTTCAGATTGAGAACTGCTGTGTACCCATTGCAAACAGTTACAAATGACAGACACACAAAACTAAAGCTAGCACATGGGGACAGGAAATCAATCAAGCAAAGAGCTCTCCAAATTCCAAAACTATCACTTTAATATCAGAACTTACACCTATTGCATCTCTCACATTTTAGTTACAGTGTAAACTCCTGTTGGCACAAAAACAGAAGCAAAATAGGGAATGAGGAACTAAATACACTGCTCTCAGGATAACTGAGTTGAAGCTGCCTGGACAGCTTTGAACACAGGGTGAAGTTTAACTATTAAAATCAGTTATAGGAAAATAAAACTGTGTCTTCTAAACTAATTTAAGAGTTTAAGTTTTGTACCTGTGAGTTTCTTGGCCAACATAATAGACTACAGAAAAAATTTAGTTTTAAAAGGAGGAATTCACAGGTATCGAATCTATCACTGCATGACACACATGCAAAAAATCTGTAAGCATGTGAAACCCACCACCAGTAGAAACATGGCAAGCATGGGGTAGGAGATGATCAATAGGATGAGAGCAAACATTCCCTAAGTAGTTCAAACACGGTTTGGTTGTAATACCCCAGGAGATTTCAGCCCCTCTCTGGCAACTAACAGAGCAAAGAAAGAAATTATTAACTTGGAATTCTTTTCACAGAGTTACAGTAACCTCCAGTATCACAGGCTACTGGAAAGAGAGTTTTCACCTTCCAGAATGTGCCATTTGACATCAGAGCTTAAAGTGTTTCAATCAATATGCAGAAACATGATCTGGAATAGAGTCTGAATCCTGAAACAAACCCACCCAAACCAAAAGTCAGTGAGGTTGTTTATATGCACCAGTAACAAATGTATGTTATTACTTTAAAAGCTTCAGGTTGAGTGAATACCAAGTGTTTTCAGTGCTTGGGAAAACTTTTCTTTCGTTGTAAAGCTGCCACAAAAGTCAGAATTCCAAAAGAATCACAGAATCACAGAATTGTAAGGGTTGGAAGGGACTTCAAGGGATCATTGGGTCCAACCCCCCTGCCAAAGCAGGTTCCTTAGGATAGAAAAGTGATGCAAAACATTTTATTGACTTCAGTACAATTAGTGCAGTAAGCACTATACAGTGGTGCTCATGGGAGAATATTACAGTTCACGCCAGGTTTAGGTTTATCTAACGTGGTGATTGAATTAAAGAAAAATAATTTCAGTTCTTAAACTCTCTATTAGTTGCTAGAAAGATTAAGCCTTAAGAAAATAAAATTAGATTTCTGAAACTCAAAAGCAATTCTATGGCACTATTGTACAAGAAATTTTCTCTCTTCCACTACTAAAGAATTTTTCCTGTGCTCATCTGTTTTACATAGGTCACATGAATTATTTTTTCTATTAACGATGCAAAATGTTTAGCAATATGATGCATTTGGTATCACAGAACCTGTCTTGTCAGGGACTTTCAAAAGCTCAACAGAACACTTCTCCATCTTGGAATCCAGAAAGATTTGGGAAAAGATCCTCCTCTAAAGCAGATGAGTGAGATGACAAATAAAGCACCTTCTCTGCTCACTGTGACATACTACCAGCTCATCTACCTGCTTCTTCTTACTAATCAAGGCTGACTATTAAACCCCCAAAACATTATACATGCTGCCAGCACAGTCCTTAAGAGTAAGGTGTGTGAGGTCACATAAAATCAGTAGAGGCAACCAGAACCAAGACCTGCACATTTGTGTTTAAACCACACCATCTTCAACATGGCTGTGCTTGGCTGCTTTGCATCCAGATAGGTTGATTGGTCCAGGGGACAGACCACTCAAGAGTTCCTGCTCTCCACTCTACTGACATGAAACAAGTAGCAAAATTAATGCAGATTCGGGCTCTCCACTAGAGCAAAGAGATTGAATGTACATCAAGTACGCTCACTTGTCAATACAAGTCAGTTTGAATAACTTACACATAGTTAATTACAAATCCTGCTGTTCTGATAATGCCTACAGAGACCAGGAGAGGCCAAACTGCTACTCTGCAGGGTGGCAGTAGCCAGGGATGCTAGTGCGAAGATACCAAAGACACTGAGAACAGATGCATTTCTCCTAGCTAATACAAGGAGAATATAACATATGACTAGAATATGTAATAACTAGAGCTAAAGCACCATATAAACAAGAAACCCATGAATTAAACCTGATCATCATAAATCTATATAATTGAGGACAACTACCATATGGGAAAAGTCACATCAGAAAGTAAAAAGCCCGTTCATCATTCAGTACAAATATCAAACCATAAATACTGATA
>VZTU01006873.1:0-126414 GCA_013400835.1 Zapornia atra
CCTTAGCAGCCAGCCCTCTGCAACCTCTTCCGAGATACAGCAACCAACTCGCTCGTAGCACCCCCCAGCCCCCTTCCCCAGCAGCACTCCCCCGGCTACAGCGAGCACACACATGGAGGGAAGCGCAAGCAGGCGGCTGAGCCACCGCGCTGCCTCGCCCGCGCGGGAGGGCTCGGCACGCCGCCGGGGCTCCCTGCCTCCCTCCCGGCCGCGCTGGGAGATGCTCCGCGGAGCAGGAAAAAAGCTTCCGCCAAAACCACTCTCGGCACTTACAGATCCCAACTCCGGACCGACGCGCATCGACTGCCGAGTCTGGGAATCTGCTAGTGGTGCTTTATCCCTAAATGCCACCTGTAGGCCTTTTTCCCGGGAGGATGACTGCCTCGGCAGCTGCAGCCAATCTGATTTCGGCGTGAAAAGTTTCAGGTGGTGAATTAACACCGCGGGGACCTGTTGGCTGTCGGGCTTGCTCTGGGTGTTCCAAGGTCAGCCTCGCTGCAGGCTCTCCCCCCCCCGTCATCCCCCGAGAAGGTCCCACACAAACCTGTGGCGAACTGCCCCTGCTGCAGGAGCGCAAGACACTCGGCAACAGCAAACCTCTGGGTGTTACCTTAGAGAAGTGTACACCTTCATCGCTTAGCAAACAAACTCCAAATTGATTCAGCCGCTTAGCACCACCAACGCAAAGGAAAAACCACTCACAAGTGATCAGCTGCTAAAGGGTTGCTGGTTTCAAACGCAGGTGCTTGCTTTTTCAGCCTAGCCCCTCTACTCATCACAGATGGGACAGGACAGATGCCCCCGTGCCCCACACACCTGAAGAGCGTTTTCCTAAGTGGCGTTACCTAAGTGACCGGACCCGCTCTTTCATCGCCCCAAGCTGCCCTCCCCTCCTGCACTCAAACCCTCCATTGGGTTCACCTGTGCTCCTCCCTCATTAAGCTGCTGCAGGCACCTCCACCAGCTAACCCACCAGCAGCTTGCTGCAAAACCTTTTAGAAAGGAAAATAATAACTCCTGACCTTTCAAGTGAAGACGACCACGTAAATCTTTACTGTCTCAATATCGTTTTTCAGGTCCAAACGTTAAAGTAGATTTATGAAGCACAAATTTTCTGCACAGAATCTGAATAAAAGCTTAGTTTCCCAAGGATTCTCAGGTGAGCCTGCTAATTCGTTTGGAATCTTAGTAATTAAACCCAGCCCTCGGAAGGAATACGTTTCCAGAGTAGTCAGTAGCTTAAACACGCTGGACATTAGAAAAAGAGCAAAGGTCCCCCCCGGCAAACGGGGCGCCACCAACTATTTGTACAGTGAGGCACTTCTCCCCTGGACAGTGCCATTCAAGCAGCATTCACTCCTTGGAGCCTCTCGCCCCAGCAGCGCTCGCTGTCCCCAAACCGGTGCCGGGAGCAAATCACACCCTCCCGTGCAGGGTTCCGGCTCCCCGAGCCAGACGGCCTCAATGCTAAGCTCCCCCCGCGGGGTTCCCCTATCCTCCCCTCTCCAGCCCCTCACCTCCGCCGCGGTACCTTCCAACACAGCCCGGGGCGGGGCAGCGCTTCCCTGCAGCCACCGCCTGCTCCAGCCCCGCGGGCAAACACGCCGCCGCTCAACGCCGCGGCGTTACCGANCGGGGGGGCGGCGCCGCCAGCCGGCGGACCCCGGCCGGCCTTCCCCCTCCGCCTTCCCCGCCGCCGGGGCCTCGGGAAGCCAGGCGGGTGGGAGGCGAGCCGAGGCGGCAGGGCCGCCAAACGCGGGCGGATTGTGCCCCCCTCTCGGCTCGGAGGGCCGGTGAATTGCAGTCGCAGACAGCGAGCCGCTGCGGTCGCCTTCCACCCCCCCAGCCCTCCCGGTAGTGCGATCCCCGCCAGCAAAGCGCCTTCTGCCCCACACGCCGGGTCGCGGGTTTAAGTACCCGCCGCGGCGGGCTCTCCAGCAAGCAGCGTGCTCGGCGGAGGTCGCGGATGCTCCAAGCCGCAGAGGCTGATCCGCTTGCAAGAGCACACAAAGACTCTACACTCACTTTATTTTGTCTTGTTAGAGGGGAAAGCCCCAACCTGTAAAGCTTAATTGAAATAGAGAAAAAGAGCAGCGAGCTGCTGTAGGTACGAACTCCACGAGTGGGATTAGTTTGGGGATGCTGGCATGGGCTGTGAAATTAATGAGGGGGATGATTTTTCATTAAGTAAAAATGAATATTAATTATAGCAGCTGAAGGAGAACGATAGCATCAGCTCATTACCAGAAGTGTTGTTTAGGCTTCTGCCAATTGTATTTGCACATTTGTTTTTACAAACAAGAGATATTTGTAAAGATCCTCGCCCACTTCAACAGAGGCCCATCAGCCCTCCTGCAGTAAGTATATTTGCTTTAAATAATAGCATTACCTTAATAGAGGAGCTTTGCAGGCTTAAATATGAGATTTTTTGGTAAACTATCTTAAGAAAAACCTCAAGCAGGCTGGATCAGCAGCCTGTGGAATTGGGGGCCCAGCCACTAATTTTTTACATCGAGATTTACAGCCTAAACCACCCGCACTAAGTTTTTTCCCTGTCTTTGGGTGAATAGTAGGTTGAGCCTATGCTCATCGCCCAGCAGGCCAGGCCAGGCTACTCTACTCCGTACAAGCTGCAAAAACCAATTATTTAACAACAGAATAATCCCAAAAGGACTGAGGTTTGCCAGAGACTCCAGCAACCCCAACGCTGTTCCTATTCCCCCCACGCTTGTTCAAGTGAAAAAATCAGTAGGGCATCACTCAGAAAACAAGTTCTGTCCAACTGGCTTTTTTTTTCACGGCTGATTTAAAAAGCTGGTGTCCCATGCCTCCACCAGGAACTGACTCTAGCTAAAAGCACACTTTTTTTTCCTAGATTGAGTTTAGCATGGATCAATTCCCTGATCTCGTTCCTTGCAGGGGCCCCGCATAGAGGCCATTGCAACCACACAGCTGCAGAGAGCAAGTGACAGAGGCGGGAATACGGGATGGCAGCTATTTAAAGTGGCTCCGCTACAAATGAAAAGTTCCCCAAGCCCCCAAGCCGCATGTTTCTGCTCTTTTCCTTGCAGCAACTTTGCTTAACCCTGTGGGATACTGCTTCAACTCATTAAATCAGCAGAAAACTAACCTGGCAGAGAAAAGTAGAGTTTTCTTCATCTTTAACAAGCCAAGCGGGATCACTGAGGAGTCAGAGAGGCAGCAAAGCCACTGTGCTGAGCAGGTCAGGAATGAGCCAACCATGCAGGTAGTGCAGGACCATCCCCTTCAGCTGGCAGTGGTTAAATTTGCTCAGCCACCCCATGATCCCTTGTTCTCAATTTCACCTGTGTAAATCCAGATTAAATCCCCCAGCTGCAGCTGAGTCCAGAATTTCATCCCACGTGTTCTCTGAAGTCGAAAGCAAAACTCCTATTGATTTAGACAGGGCCTTGTTATATTCTTCTCCCCTACAAAAGTTATAGGAGCCTGAATTTAACCCATTACATCTCCCTGCTTTACAGGAACCCTGTAACTATTTACATGGCTATGTGCACTATGGAAATAAACTCACAGTTCTTACCTCAGCATTGTCTGTAAACACACAGGTGAATGAAAACCCATGGAATGACCTTAACTCTCTCTCCTCCTGTGCCTTACCCCTTCACCCAGGCTTCCTCAACATCCGAATTCTTCAAATTAACTCCTGGAGGAAGAAAAGGGAGGTTAAGTTCAGTGTGAGGAAAATGTGTAGCAATATTTGAGCTGGCTTTTGCACTAGCCAGGTATTTCTTGCCACCGTTATTAGATGAGTCACAGGGATTTTAGCAGAGAATCTTGTTTACTTATAGAGAAGACCTACAGATTTGAGAGCTCAGGAGCTTTTGCACTAATGTAGAATTCAGAAGTACTTGTCGCAGTACACAATCTTCTTTGAAAAGTAATGCTTTTAATTAGAGAAAGATTTAATTTCTGCTTCAAAATTTGGTGGATGATTTTAATAAGAGAGTAGGAATTACAAGCTACAGTGTCAAGACCCTATTAATTAAATATTTGCATGTGCCTACATATAATTTAAACAACTCTGCCATTTATTTAATCTTAAAATTCAGAGTGAAAGTGCAGATTCACCACTGTTTGTTTAGATATGGCTACATTCACTAAGCTCATGCCTTAATCCTCTGCTTAATCTCTTTTACTACTCAACATAATTGCAAACAGGGCAGTACCTACTATTACATCCCTATGTTCTCTTTTAAAGAACAGTTAATCATAGGAAAAATGTGCAGAGGCAGTTGCAACATTTCTGATTTTTTTTTTTCAATGACCAGCTGTACTTAGAATTTGTTCAAGGATCAATGTGCATTTTATATAAATACAATTAAAGTTGTGAATAAAACCCCCCAAAGCCCCAAATTAAGTTCTCCTAATCCATCACCTCCTCACGCTACTGAAATGAATGAAAATTTAGGTATTGATTTCAGTGAAAGTAGGTGCAGTTCCTTTATGTGCTAGTCCATTTCAGGCCATTTTCTTGTCTGGCATTCAGAGGTATAAATCCAGAGCAAGTCTACTGACACAATTCAATTGCCCACAAGAAAGATACATTATCTTCTAAGATTCCAACCCTCACTCTTAACTGGGCATTCCTATTTCTTTTTCTTTAATACCATCTGAGTCCCATCCTGCCTTCCTGAAGTTAATTTAAACCATTGGAAAATACTCTCAGATGTAACGTGAGGAGTAGCTGAAACAGCCTCCACTAGTTACATCTGACAGCTTCACACAGAGCCAGACAAAGGGCAAGGACTCTACCTGCTCTCTAAATAAGCATTCTGTACCTTTGCCCTTGAATTAAGAATGACATCTATTCAGGGAAAAGACATACTGTCCAGCTCTCATTCGTTAAGAATATCTTTTCAAATACACTTATAAATAATAGCATTAAGCAGCATCCCCAGTTGAGGACTGGGAGCCACCAGATGTGCTGAGTTTGAAGAGGTCTTGTAAAAAAAATAGTAGCATCTTTGCTGTTCTGATCTCTGCTACCAACAGAAACTTTTAAACTATGTTTTTAAAAATGTACAAAGATACAGTCCATTAAGCACCTGTGTGCATAGGGATGTGTATGTGTGACGTGTATACTGCGTACAGTATACATCTGCACAAACTGCCATCCCAAAACCTCTATGCATAAAAAGGGTATCCATTTCACCCATGTTATTGGGGAATTTTTCACCAGTACTTTCTCAGGCGTTAATTTACATTTACTGCAAGGTATACAGTGTCCACAGCAGAGACACTAAGACAGAAATCCCAGCCAACCCATCCTGGAGGCCATGCTGCAGGGGAAATACTGGCACCCAGGACCTGCTGTCCTCCCACCTCCAGATACCCACTGCACTCTGCCATAATTCCAGAAACGCTGAGTGACCACACTTCCCATTGATTTCACTTGCAGCTCTGAGTGCTCAGCACTTCTGCACATTAAGCCTGAGGGGTCTAGGAGATGAGACAAACACCAAGAGGAGCCACAAAAGACATTTTGGTTCAAGTGGCTTGCTCAGCAACACGCACAAAGGCTGCAGCAGAAACAGGGATAAAAGAGAATTCTCCTTTCACCTGCCTTAATTGTAGGATGATCCTTTCTCTGCCAACGATCCCCTTCATTGTTCTCTCTTCCACGTTCCTTCAGATTTCTGCACATCAACTGGGAATCTTCCTCACACACACACATATATATATACACTTACATCTAGATACTAATATGTGAGTGAGCTGGCAAGAGAGTTAAGTGCCTTAATTACATGTTACATCATAATGAATATGCACACTGAGGTTGAATTAAAAGGTTACATCGATGACTGTCATTCTGGCTTTTCATAACTTTTGAGTGCCTGGCTCTGCAACTGAAGCAGCTTTTAGCACATGAAAACCAACATAAAGAAGAGTTGGCTGCTGTTCTCCCTGTCTTTCCTTCAAGTGAGGACTAGGGGAAAGAGAAATCCCAGCCGTTCCTAGTTATCCTTCACCAGCTGCATACAAACCCCACGCAACAAGAGTAACTACATCACCTGTCAAAGAGAAGAGATTTTTGTCCTGACTGGAAAGTGGGATACTGAGGTTATTTGTTGGTTTAAACATTGGAATAGGTAAGACTATGTTTCATTAAAACTCCGGTCCACCCAAGACTCTTCCTTTGTCCCCTGTAGAGACATTTCCCTGCCAGCATGAGATGCCGTTACACCTGGCAGCACAGTGTGCCAGGTTACACTGTTTATGTTTTGACAAACTGCTGGTGTTTTGCTAAGAAATCAAGTGCTAAAAAGAGGAATTACCAAGTTTAGATCTCAGCCAGAGCCAAACAGAATTTCGTCAAGTAACAAATGGTGTTCTCTGCTTCTGGAGATTTTCTTCCCTGCCAGCTTTCAAAGGATCATGGGAAAAAACACAGGTGCTTCAGCCTCAAAGAAAGCATTGACAAAGTCTCTTACAAGGGTACGTTCTAATTATCTGAAATAAATATGCTCTGCTCAGAAAGCATCTTAGTTTGAACCAGAAAATGAGACTGGATAATAGAAAATATAAAGCCTCTCACACATGGAAGAACATCTTTACAATTCTTAACAAGTACAGAGCACAGTCCCACTTTCCCAAAACGTGATACTGCGCAGAGGGAGGTTTTGGAAAGCCTGTCTCACTTGGGACACCCTTCACTCTGACCTCTCTCCCAGGAAAAGGGCTGATTTGCATCAGTGACCACTACTCCCCTACTTTTCTGAAGTGCTGAGGGACAGCTGTCAAAACCAAGCACACTTTTCTGAAAGGTAACACTAATAAGGTTTCAGTTCTTACACATATTAAGTACTGTGTGTCAAGAGTCAAATATCTCTGACTAGTGCTAAAAGTAATAACAACTAAGAATAATTAGCAGCTTCCAGAACACACTCAGCAGGTTTTTTAGAGCTTAGTTGTTAACACATCCATCAAGAGCGATTACACCTTACCGGTAACTAAATTACAAAGTTAAACAAATGCAGGATGCATACAGTAACAACAATTAAAATGCCTACATACTCTTTAAAGTCAAAAGAAGTATAGTGCTTACATCATTTTACTATTAGATAGGAACTTTTCTGTATCCTATGTTCATAAACACCTCTGTATAGCTTATTAAATCACCTGTGTACAAATAAAATACAAAAACTTTGACAAATATTACCCCTTGTTTATTTATTATTTTGAAAATTGTATTCATTACAACAATGTCTAGAAACACAATCACCTACTGAAGTAATAATTTCCACCATTATCTAATTGTCTACTGAGTTCTGCCAAGCCTTCTGGGAAGGCCAAAGATGCCGAGGTAACTTTCACCCTTTGGATCAGATGAGAGAAGGGTGAGCACAGCCCTCCCCATCATGCTCTGAACGTGGGGCCACTTGCCACCGGAATTGATGGTTCTGATCATGTGCAGAACTGTGGTTCAATATGTACTTGAGTATGTTGACCCTCACCTGCCTTCCTGGTTGTTCTTACCTTTCAGAGTGGTTTTAAAAAATTCAAGGTTTATTTACAGGAAATGTAAATTTTTTCTCTTCCCCTTCAGAAGCCCTTTTTATACATCCATTTGGTGTTTGACCTTTGCAGCTCCCTGCACACAGTACATCTGGACTTGCTGTCATTTAATGCTCCACACATTACATTTTACAAAATAGTATGAATATATTTCTTCCTGTCTTCCATACCAGCCATGAGAGGCTGCTAGGGCATGCCTGGGATAGTCCATGCTTTCAGTACCTGACAAAGACACATTTAGCTTCCTCTGTCTGAGGCACATGGACTAACCCCTCAAGTTAAGCAGATGGGAAATGAGCAATCCTAGGAGAAAACAAGTACAGCCACAATGACATTTCAACATAAGCATTTTCACATTTCTGGTGATTTCTCTGTTAATAAACCAAAAGGTAGGTAGATTCAGGTCCAAGGACAAACCTGCAGGTACACCTTCCCACCTTTAAATGCAGAAAAACTTCCCTGGGCTGTGACACGAGAACAATAATTGTTTCAAATTTTAAAAAGTGTATTTTCACTTACCTGTGGATTTACTCCAGTGTAACCAAAGTATCATTCCTTCTTGTAACCTGAAAAGTGTGTCCTGACCTATGCAAATGAGAAAGAAAGCATTAGGCTTATTATGATCTACTCCAAAATACTCAGAAATCTTGATACAAGGTCCAGTATAGTACTTATGATCTACTCCAAAATACTCAGAAATCTTGATACAAGGTCCAGTATAGTACTATGGTCACTTAGGGGTGACCAGCTATCACTAGAATGCCACTACCTCCAATTAAAGAAAGCAGCAGAAGTAAAAGATTTACCATAATACAGAAGATTGAAAAGGTGATATACTGTGTTAAAGTGGTAAAGTTTTAATGGGGTGGGAGTGTGGGGGTGTGCACTGCTGACTTCTGTGAGAAGCTGCTCCCACGTCAGGGGCATGTTTAGAGTCGTGGGAACCATTTAGCAGCAGCAATATGTTATTGTCTGCAGAAGACTGTAATCTGTCTGGAAGGCCACTGGACACAGTTATTTGGGTTGGAGACTTAAGAGGTGCCAGGACATGAGCACTCTTCTGTGCTGTCAACAGTAAGAAGTGGCCTCTCCTAACCATAGTAACCAAAAGATGCAGCTAGGTGTGGTTGTCCTTTAGAACATTTTCTAACGCATTTGTCAACACTGCACGTTGTCGGTTCCCCTTTTTGTCTATGTCTTTTTCTTCCTTACTCTGGCTCAAGTCAGGGCAAAAGCTGGCAAACATTCATAAATTTTTGTGCTTCAGTACAGATCTGTATTTTGAGATTAATAAATCAGATAATCTTTAAGGCAGGAAAAGACCCTAAGATCATCAAGTTCACCAAGTCCAATCATCAACCCAACACAACCATGTCTACTAAATCATGCTCCCAAGTGCCATGTCTACACACATTTTGAACAACTCCAGGGATGGTGACTTTATTGCCTCCCTGGGCAGCCTGTTCCGATGCCTGACCCCTCTTTCAGTGAATAATTTTTTCCTAATATTCAATCTAAATCTCTCCTGGCACAACTTGAGGTCATTTTGTCTTGTCCTTTTGCTAGTTATTTGGGAGAAGATACCAACCCCCACCTCACTACAACATCCTTTCAGGTAGTTGTTGAGAGTGATAAAGGTCTCCTTTCAGCCTCCTCCAGACTAAACAACCCCAGTGCCGCTCTGCCCCAAGCCTGTGGCATTGCCTGGGGTTGTTGTGAGCCAAGGGTACAACCTGGCACTTGGCCTTGTTAAACATCACACAGTTGACCTCAGCCCATCAATCCAGCTTGTTCAGATCCCTCTGCAGAGCCTTTCTTACCTTCAAGCAGATCAACACTCCCACCCAATTTGGTGTCATTTGCAGACTCAATCCCCTCCTCCATAGCATTGATAAAGATATTTAAAAAGCCCATTTAATACGTTAAACAAGAGAATACATGCTCTTATTGTTTTTCCCTACTGAAACCTAACCAAAAACATACCTTCTTACTTTTCACCTCCTACTTAGTTTCTGGCCCAAAAAATTACTTTGTGCCTCACACTGTGAGCATCTCAAACAGCCTTCTGGAGGCCTCGTGAAGGGCCCATTAAATACTTAGATTAGGTGTTGCTTCAACATCCCCTACTTCATTTTACACAGGTGGAGGGAAGGGTTGGTAGAGTTATGCCTTTGCTGAATCTATCCCAGCTAGATCTTTCATAGGAATGTTAGCTGTTCTCAGTTAACATTTCATCCTGCTTGCCAGGTCCAGGTGCAAATTTACAGGTTTTTAACCCCCCTAATAACTTCTGCAACTTAAAAAAAAGTGCAGCACAGTTGCTGGTTTAAATGGGCACCTTCCCCTCATCAACTATGTTTCTGTGTTGGGTTTGGTTTTTTTTTTAATTAGCTCCTGGAACAGGAGTAATTTACTGCATTTTCAAATTAGTATCTTTTCCTAGTATCTCCTTATTTTGCACCTTAGTTTCTGGAAAACAGCCAGTTGAGTAGGACCTGCATACTCCTACCAGCAGCATAGAGTGGTGATCCAAACCATTTAGCTGCTCAATGATGTCATCAAGTCTTTGTTTCCATTACATTTCACATTGTTTTCTTTGTGGTGTTGTGTTTACACCTCAAATTCCACCTTTAGTCTTAATTTCTTTTTGCTTGCTTTTAAACAGACATTATACTACCAATGCTGAGTAACTTGGCAGGATTCCTTTACACATCATGCAAACTGTATTTATTTTTTGTATACCCTGGTGTGATTTCTGTTTATGGAAGAAGACAATATTGTTGATTCCTGTTAAATTTATGATTGATTGCTTCCCTCAATTCTTTTTGTACAGACCTGCTATCCCCACACATCTCTGTGCACCGTTATTCCTACTTGAGTGTTACATCATGCCCTGTTTAAATTCATAGAATCATAGAATTATTAAGGTTTGAAAAGACCTCCAAGATCATCTAGTCCAACCGTTCCCCTACCACCTATATTACTCCCTAAACCATGTCCCTAAATACCTCATCCAACCTTTCCTTGAACACCCTAACGGATAGTGACTCTACTACCTCCCCGGGCAACATAATTTCATCCTATTTTTTATTAAACCACTCAGTAATTTCTTATTTTCACCATGTCTTACAACACAGTTGCAGTTCCATGCAGCAAATAAATGTAATAAGCATGCTCTTCATGCCATCATCCAGGTCTGTACTGAAAACACTGAAGAGAACTGGCTCCTGCACAAAGCCCTGCTGATCTCATACACAGCACCCCTGCCTTTTGATACTCCTCTCAGGTAGAGCTATCTAACCAGATTTATATTTATTCTTCAGTAGTTTCATTTAGAGGGTGCCTCCCCATGAGTCAGAGAGCACCTACAGTCTTTGCCCTCACCACGAGACTCATTTCCCTGTTTCAGGAGGAAATCAGATCATACAGATGTGATTTTGATTTTTTTTTCCTTGAAACAAATCCCTTCTGGATGTTATGATTCTAGGAACTTACAGGGATGGATGACTTGCTCCAGCATTTTCCCAGGAATTGAAATAAAGCTTAATAATCTTGGGAAAAAACCACCTGAGGCAGGTACTTTGTAAGAGAAAAGATCAAACCACGAACAGGCAGACTAGACATGTTTTGTGGCCCTACTCCCTCATTCCTAACTAGACACACACAGAGGGAACTGTGCTACAGGGGTTTTACAGTTATGCTAGAGACATGGCACTTGCAGCTTTGGTAATAAACTTCCCCTGGCCTAAGCAAACACAATCTCACTGTTGCACTGCTTCATGGAAAACAACAGGCAGACGCTTTACAGAGACTCATTAGACAAGGCCATGCCAGCAAGCATGGGAAGCTGTTCAGGTAGGCAAATCTACCCTTTCCTCCCAGAGTCAAAATACTTGAAAGGCTTCAAAGCATCTGGGCAGGCAAGGGTGCTCTTCTGTGCAGCTGATGGAAGCTAGAAGAAGGCACAGTGAAAATAAATATTAACTATGGCACCATAGCACCAAACCATGCCCAAGCCTTCCCAAAAGATTAGTAGCATCTCAGTTTCTTGATATTTTGATGCAACATTATTAATCTATAAAGGAAATCACATTGGTTTACTGTCTCTGTATTTCTATGGTGCAGCACTGGACTCAGGCACAAAAGTGTTGACTCGCTATTGCCCAGTTCCATATTAAGTCAGCTATGTTCAGGACAAAGCTAGTTATGAAATAGCCAATACAGCCATACTACAGTGCCAGGATGGTAGCTGTCAACGTCCCTTATTACTTAGGGACAGACTCACCAGGCTTGTGCTGCAGGAACCTGAAGGAATGTCAGATTCTTCACCTGCCCCAGAAGGACTGTAACTTTGAAACCTCTGCTTCAACTGCCCAGCAAACTATGAGAAGAAACCCCAGTGTCCTACAGCTCCCTGCTGTGGGGCACACAGAAGGTGCAGTCCAGCACAGAGGGCTCAGTATCAAACAAGGGAGAAAGCAGAGCTGGGAATAAAGTCAAGTTTTTACTGGACTGGAATATTTTAGTCTAACAGGGGGGTGAAAGTCAGGTAAGTGACTTTCACCGACGAGAAACACATGTTGCATAGCTATAAGAAGTCTAGCAGATACAGGACAAACCTTTTAGATGGACAAATGGTCATCCCATTAAAGTTGAAACGAGTTCCAAAAATATTCCACTGAAGACCTTATCAAAGCCAGTTATTCACTAGCAGTAAATGTCATACACAAGTTTCTACCTAGCAGCTTAGGCCAGGAAGTGGAGACTCCCTTACTCACTAACAGTAGGAACTGAGTAGCCTAACTACAATTATGCAAATGGGCATTCTGCCAGGACCATGAAGCCAGTAACCTTTGCTCTGAGAAAAGTGTACCGTTTAGTGGCCAAAAAGGTGAGTGTCGATCCTCTGGCGGCTTCTTCACATTAGCCTGAGGGAGAAGAGCAATCTTAGCTAGATACTGTATCACTCGCAACTACGCAAGTTCTGGCCTACTGCAGCTGCTTTTTAAAAAGCCGGTTTTTAAAAGCATTCCCTTACTGTCTTCCATAAGTATTCCTCTACTATTAAATGCCAAACACCCTTGATGTAAATACTGGCAACACAACCCAAATAGGATTTTAGGTGGATAAAACCATTTAAACAATGTATTAATTTTTGAAACAGCTTTTTGTGGCCTTTGAGAATCTTTTATCGTTACCATTGACAATTGAGTACATCCCCGAAGAACTCTCATTCAAGAAACTTCTTAAATTAACTGTGACACTGTCCCTAGTGCTCAGGCTGGCTCTGTGTTCAAGTCCCAGATGCAGGAAGAGTTATTACAATTCCTGTTCAATATGAAGTGCTAAAATTATGTCAGCAGAACAGCAATCCAGAAAGCCTAACTCACATTTCTCTCTTCCTATAGCTGTTGCCTTATTGTTCACAAGTGTGTCCCCTGAGGGCTTTGGTTTGCTGGTGTATTTGAAAAGAAGTAACATTGACTACCTCCAAGTATTTCAGTGTTGGTAGGACTGATTAGACTCATCAGGATGGTTTAATTATTGTCATAACCTCTGGTCATTCCCTCTTAAAAGTGTAGGAAATATCACAACAGTAAAACTTATCACAGACATCATGAAGGAAAAAATGACAGATGAGAAATATTTATGGAAAAGGAGAGACAAATACAGGGGGAATAAAGATACATAAGGTAATGAACGATACAAAACCAAAACTGGTAATAGCCAGATACCATTCTCACAACAGGAGAGCAAGGGATAACTGGAAGCAGTTAATTTTAACGTGGTATAAGGGAACATAATTTTGTATAACAGAAGTTTGGAGATTTCATAGCTGATAGACATTCTCAAAAGCAAATAAGCCAATTCTTCTGTTTAAATTACAATTATAAAATGTACAAGTATAAATTACATTTAAAGGGAAATGAAGATACATCAGATTATTATAAAATTGCAAACACGAGGACACAAATCTTCACACTTCAGGAAATAAATCGGGTATCACCGAGTAGAAGCTGGAAGAATGGACAAACTACATAGTGGGGGGCTTTCTGCATTTCTCCTAAATGCATCTGATTCAGTAAGCTGCCTGAGACAGGATTCAGTGCTAGATCAACCTTTATTCTGATATCACAATTCCTAGATTCTTACTTTTGATAATTTGAGCTCAAAAGAAGTACCTTAACTGTGAAATACAAGCAGGCATATTTACTTGGAAACATTTTCCTCCATGCTTGATGGGCAAAGCATGTCATTCTATTTATTTTTTAAATTAAGCAAGACATTTACACTATGCCAATGAAGTAGTTCTTGCTGCAAGGCTAACTTGCTGAATGATGAGTGCAGCAGTAGCCCAAAACTAAGTAGGGCGTGTGATGAGGCCAAAAAGCTAGGTAATTGTGGAGAACTACTCAAAATCAGGAAATTGAAAAGTCAGTTTATAAACCCCCAACACCCAAAAAAATAATAGGGATTCAAAAGTCAGAGCAATATGTTTTTATAAAAACAGTGGTAAGCTGCTAATTGACTGTTTTGTTAAGGTTCATTAAATACTTGTGTTGTAGCCAATGAATCTGGTTGGACAGCTAGGAAGAATTAGGTTTGCCTCTGAAGAGTACGATGCTTCAGCCCAGAATGTATAGCTTCTTTTCAGCCTGTGATGCTTGAAATAGTATTTACTGCTTATAGTTATGTTTGGTTTTATTATTTTAGCTAGATTAATCACTAAAAATGATAGTCATACTGTACGCATTTGTAATAACCATACTACTTTCCTGTACTATGCTGGGTCTGCATGTATTACAGCTACAGTTTATCTATTTTGAGCATTTAACTTAACATTACTGTAATTTAACATTGTATTTTTTTCATGTTTGCATTCAGGCTTAGGAGCTATGTCTATAGAACATCGAACACTTCTGTTAGGACTCAGAACGTTTCAGACTGTGTGGGAATGTGAAGTTCTTATCCATTTAGAAATGTGATGTTTTATTATGTAGGAGGAACAAACCCTCTTAATTTATAAGAAAATATTCTCCCTGGCTTCAGTGAAATTATGCACGTGAATATTGTAAGGAAGTATATGGTAAGTAATCTTTCCATGACTATGACTATGTGGAAGCACTAAATAAATATTAATAATGCCACACAGAAAGGTATCATCATACTATACAAACAATATAAAACTCAACAAAAGGAGTCACTAGCAGGGTGTTTTCAATAAGGTTTATATAACAAAAAAATCCTTCCTCCCCCATATAGTCCAAGAGTTGCCTTTGCTTATTTGATTACTGGTAACATTACTTGTTTGAAGACGCTTCCCTCAGGAATCTGGCTTTCTTTTTAGCATACATAAGCATGGGTATACTTGTTTATGGTGAGGGCAGAGTCCAGCGCTTCCCCCAGTCACAGGAGGGAAACATTTACACAGCTAGAAATAGAATCTCACAACAGGAGATGTTCACACTGCTCACTCTCCTCACAACAATAACCATACTGCATCCTAACTCTTCATAGAGTTAATTTACTTAACAGTCATTTCTAATTCTGAGGCGACTGGCCCAGTTGCAGAGGAAGCTTTTAGCAGCCTCTGTGCTCTTGGAGACCTCTTGCAAGGCAGTGCTGTTCATCTGTCTTGCTCTTTCTGGGAAGTTACTGAGGTTGTCAGGGGACAAAATGTGAAGTTCAATCAAGTATGTCAACCAAAACCTGGTTTACTGAGTTCAGTACATCAATAAAAGCATTTATTATCCAGTAAAGAAATATGTAGAAAAACCTGACTAAAAGTTAATGCCTAAAATGGGATAAAATAATCAGCAGTGCTCCAAAGTCTAGAGAGATGGAAAAACCCCAAACTTGGGTAGGAAATGCATTCCAAATTGCCAAGTACTTTTCTCCTGTTTTAAAGATGTCCATCCTGGGTTTAGTACATTGAACTCATCCTCAGCAAAGCTGATACTGATGGGCAAGTATCAATAGATCCAACAGATTGTTCATAGCATACCTATGTGGTTGCCTGACAGAGTCAGCCAATTAACAGTTGTTGTGTGAATGAGGCATTTTGAAATACCTTTGGGTTTTGTTTTGGTTCTTTTTTCCCCCCTATAGACACAGCAATTTGGACAGGACATGGTACTTCCCACTACTCCAGGCCACCTTCCATGGTTCTGAGTAACTCTCTCCCCATGTGACCAAAAGAAGCTTTTAATAACCATCTACAATCTTCAGCCTGAAAGCTTACAGACCTCAAGTGATACATTTTTAGAGGCCTCTCTGCCTTGGGTGAAACACATTTTTGCTTACAATGTAACCCAGAATGCCAACTGAATCATCAGATTAAAATACCTAAGTGCGACTGGACTGAATTAATATCTTGAGCCAAGGAGGGTTATCAATTACCTTTACTGAACCTCAGTGGGTAAAGAGGGTTGGATGTCAGCAAAAGAACTGACTCACCGAACCTAATCTGTAAGTAATTAAACCACTTTGTAGTAATTTCTAGTTTTCTTTACCCGAACAGAAATCTCTTCTACCAGAGTTATTTGTTCTCTTCATTGCAGCTGTTCTCTCAATCGTGTTCATGTCCTCCAAATGGTAGAGGAACAAGCAGTATTCCTGTTCTGCAGGGCTTCCTGACAGACAGCCTGCCGGCTGGGTGCAGAGGTTAATTTTAGCCCTCATAATCCTAAATGCTTTTCTGCCTTCATGGGGCTGTCAACTGGTCTGTGAGAAGTTAGAATTAACCTGCACACATCCCGAGCACTGCTGCAACCCATCCAAAAAGGACATTCAAGTGCAGTTAAGCAGGAGAGCCTCTGCCAGCACCAGCCTGGCTCAGCTGCTGTGGGTCAGGACAGCTCAGGGCATGGCTAGGGGCTGATTCAAATTCATGAGGAACCCCTGAGGAAGCTATTTCCTTGGTCGTGCTGAGCACGTTGGTGACCAAATTCTTCCACATGGCCTGTGTCCTTTATGATACACCAGCTAGAGCATACATTCACTGTAGAAAGAAAGGATGGAGGAGCAGTCACTGAGTCTAGAGCTACGTGGCCAGAAAGAGAAATTCCCATTAAAAAATGAAAAGGAGCCCCGAGTGCTGAATGTCCCTTTGCCCTAAGAGGCAAATATCCTGGCTTCAGAAGATGCTGTCATCATCATAGTGTCAGCACAGAAGAGCCCCTACTTTACACTACTCTAGCTTATTACAGATAAGATTACAATAGCCCTTCCATTTTCATTAATTCAGTGGCATCTTATGATCTCATTTTCCTTCCAGCTTCAAAGTTTTCCAGTAATTTTTGGGTTTGGCAGCAGGGAGATTAGGAGTAGTTCTCAGTTTGAAAATTTTCCAGAAGGGAAACTAGGGGAAATTTCCACTTTTTTTCCCCAAATAAATGAAGCTATAACATGTTCTGAGTGACGTCTGAATTTTCAAATTAGCCACCCCAATAATCAACCCAATATTTAGCAAAGAGATTAAACACCAATTTGGACACTCAGACAGGTTGCCATATGGATTTACTCAGGTATTCAAATGCAGCATCAGAAAAACTATGGCCTAGAAATACTAAATTCAAGTAGTTTTAATTTAGAACAGAATTGGGATCCATACTGAGTTGTAGAGTCACATCTCTGCTCTGCAGCTGTAGAGACAGCTATAGATTGTAAACCAGTTGTCTTAAATAACACCAGCACTATCACCAATCCTTCAGAATAACTTCCAGCTGTTACTAATAGACCCCTGAAATAGCAAATGCCTACTTAAAAATTCAAACTAATACCTGTACATTGTTCATGCAGTACCCTCACGGATAATTTCAATGGGACTAATTCAAGGTGATCAAGCTGTTTACAATGCAGAGACCAGGTGGGCTGAGCAGTATTTATTTCAGCATACTAACTCTCATGCAAGTATAAAGCAAGGAAAGTCCTGGAGGCTACCGAGGACTTTAAGCTCCACAAAGTTTAGAGGCAGTGCAGAGGTCTGAAGAAAGAGATGAAATAAATGCCAGTCCTGTAAGGCTCAGTCTCCTTTGCTCTGGGTATCCGCACTGGAGGTGACTTTACAATTTAGGCTTGCTACAAGCCAGCAGTGGCCTGCAGTTGTTTCTCTACAAACACATTAACTTAGAACAATAAAATGAACTGTGCATCAAGGTACCTGAGTTTTAGATTGACTCTTGCAGAACTAATTAGACACTGGCTAGTGAACAGCTATATGCTAAAGGGGCAATTTAATTTACAAATGAAAAGCATGCTATTTTTTGTTTATATTTAACATTTCATATGCTTAGGGAAGAGTTACAGGCAACAGAAAATAGAATGAAGTTCAGAAGAGGGAAAGACAAAAAAATGGAAAGAAGCACCAACAGCCTATAAAGATGAAAAAACAGGACAAATAAGACCAACCTTTGTTCATAGAGAATGTTGGTTTTCAACAGTGAAAGTCCAAAGGCAATTACTTACCACATTTCAACATCTGTCTACGTGACCAGGTATTTCATCAAATAACTGCCATTTCAAAATATAATGCATGCACTTACCTATATGATTACTCATAAAATTTGGTATTCAAAACTACAACAAATTTTGCAAATTTTATTAGCCCATAAATATTGGTAATTTTTAAATTACTAATTAGTTAGCTCAAATTATATTTCTAAACAAATGACCGAAGAAGTGTAGTGCGGTAGCATTTAAAGCCTGCAAGGCTGGTTGTGCATGTTTCTGGCAAAATACAATGTATATGGACAAGCAGGGAAACAAAATCGTGACATTCACTACTCATGCCCTCCCATTTACATTGACTATCAATCATCAAGTTATTAGCATCATTGAAGAAATGGCATGCTGAGAGAGTATCATTATAATCCATTCAGTAATCCATATTTCTATGAATACATGATAAAAAACCAGAAGCCAGTTTAGGTGAGTTCCCTCCTCCTCCCCAACAGACATTTTATAGGTTATTTCTAAGGAGGGAAATCTATACCGCATAGAAAATGTGTAACTAAATTCACAGTGAATGAATGATCTGCCGTTTCTACGGTGCCCCCCAACACATTCATGAGCCTTCCAAATGCACTTTACAAATGGAATTGCTAAGCACATGCCTTACAGGACTCATTTTCAGCGCCTCATGGGAGAAAGCAAGCTAAAGTTTACTATATGCAACAGCAATATGCAGAAGTAAGAAATGAGAGAAAGATGAATCATTTGGAATTGCCCAGAGAGTTTTAAGTGCTCAGCATAACTATCAAAACAAGAATTGGGTCCAAATAATGAAGTTAATATTCTCCAATTACTCTGCTTGAGTAACACCAATACAGCAAAACTGAAACCAAGCTCTTCCCATCTTTTATATGTGATATGCATGAGTGAAATAACAGGCAGCACGTGAAGCAGAGGAACAACTTATAGAAAACAGGACAGAAAGGGCCATGTTGGTCTCCCAACTAGTATTCCAAGTTTCCTTTTAATTCTAAATTGTCACTCAGAGAATGTTGGCAAGGAAGTGCTTAATGAAGCTCCTTTTTCCTGTCTTGTGATGATTTCTAGGGCAAGAAGGCTTCATAGGTAAACACAAAGAGACTTCTCTTTCATTGAAAAGAGTTAGGTGAGATCATCTGGTCAGAAATAAAGCTTTGGGTCTGAAAAAGAGCTCTCTTACTGTTTGCTTTGGGTTTGATGAGATAGCTTACTGTTTCCACCCTACTTTCCAGAAAATTTGTAAAAAACAGGCATTTAGTGTTCCATGCAACAACAACAACAAAAAAACCCCAACTGAAACCTATAGGTATGAATCATCCAAGTCAACACATTACCAATTATGAAATACTAACAGATCCTTTAACAATAGATGACTAAGAAATGCCTACACCTTAGCCTCAGATCATGTTAGGCAGGTGCTTCCAGAAAAGGGGAAACATGTTCAGGAACAATCCGGCAATTAGGAAATCAATCTACATTCTTAAAGGGCATTTCTACTGAAGTATTTAATCAAGTAACAGATCTCAGCTTCTAAATTCTAGTGAGTTTAAAAGAAACGCAGAGGAGACTATTGCTTTCAGAAATAGTTTCTCTCTTGTGACTTTCACCTCTAGTGAAGGACATGCCATAGACCTTTGAAACCATCCAAAAAGGTCCCTCAAAGGCACAGCTGTTTTGTGGCTGGTAGCCCTGGGGTTCATTTGTTTCTGAGAGTTTTCAAGTACACTCCTAACAAGACATGGCTTTTAATTCCACACTCAGTGACAATGAAAAACATCCTCGTCCCAACAGTTTATGGACAAGCAGGTCATACCATTCAGTGGGACAGCTTTTAAGGGACACCCGAGACTCAGAAATCTGCTTGTATTTACTGTAGCTTTATGCTCTCCAAAGATGCAGGCATTTAGGCAAGTTTTGACAAAGCCACAGGTTTGAAATTTCCATCTCCCATTGGAGGCTGCACTATACACCCATAATTTACAACAGTGTGACTGACTAGTGCTGACTGAGCTGATAACTATCCCCACACAGGAGAACAGAAGTGTCACTTCCTTCAAGGCCTTCAGCACACTGGTAAGAGCTCCCTTCCCAGCACACTAATGCAGTCCCTCTTGGGCAGGCTCCTTAAGAAAAACATCATCATAACTGTTAAATTTGAAGTATCGAAACGCTTTAATTAATTTCCTGTATTAAGTTTCTTCCACAGCTGCTTTGCTTTCTTTCCATCAACTGATAGACTGATGCTTCTGTGTCTGTGCGCCTGAAGAGGTGGACGTGCTCACTGCATGGGTACCAGGGGAGTGGTTTCCCTGGCAACAACCACCACGTGAAAGCCCGCTGGGTATCCGGCTACTCCTCCGACTTTTCTACTTTAGCTATGTGGATAGCCGAACTGGGTACTAAGTACCCAAATCAAATCAATTGCAGCAGAAGGAGCTGGGCTGAACAGAGAAATATCAAAGACATTAAGGTTCTTTTATTTGCTGTTCAAGTTTAACTGAAGACAGGTTTTGCAGATATGTAGTATTTTAAAGCACGTTTCTTTAAAAAAAATTGGTTTCAATGAATTTTTTTCTTCAAACCTAGCATGATCTATATTTCTTCTGCATACACATTTTCTTGGGAATCTTTATTCTGAATGCAAGTTTGTTATGTACTAAATTTAAAGTAGTACTTTATAGTTTTTCCATCTCCCAGAGGTTGTTCTTGTGATTTTTCATGTTTTTCAGGAGTCTCATTTTAACAATGCTTTTGAAATTAACAAATCAGAATTTTATTATTCTTTCCCTAGTGCTTTTTGGTAATACAAAATACCTGATATTGGTTTAATATGCAGAGCTTATTTTGCTATCTGATATGACACGTGAAAAAAACATGCAAAATTCCAATATTGTGTTAATCTAATGAAAGCTTTGCTGATACTTCCTAGATATTTTGCTGATTTTTGCTTGATAAGTGATCTTTGCTCTCCTTAGTGCAACAGTGAACTTATTGAAATGTCTACTAGAAGTCTTTTCACACCCTTTGGGTTGTTTATAATAAAAGAGCAGTGCAATTAATATAGTACAAAGAGTCTGTCACATATGTACTGCATTTTAAACCAGTTCTGCATCTCCTACATTTTCTTTCTACACAAATCTGCTTTAACTCTGGTAAATTAAAAAAAAAAATCAAGATGCACAGCTGATCTGCATCGGATGAAGACCTGGCCTGGCCAGATTTTGATCTGGTCAGTCAGACAATTGTGACCTTGGATAGCCCACTGAAGTTGGAGAAGATCACATGTCTAGATGAAAAATATAAGCAAGCAAACATGCTCATTAGGCATAAGGGAGAACAAATCATGCTTTACAGGGCAGCAACACAGAGAAGGAAAACAGCAAAGAAAAAGGTCTGTATTTAACTGTCCAGACCTACAAAAGGAGCCCGTGCCTGCTCATCCTGCAACCTAACTGCTTAAGTTATGGCCATGGAAATTCCCTGTATGCCTATGAAATTGTTGCTCATACCTAGAACTGCCATAACCCCAGTTTAGCTGGTGCAAACATCTCAGTGAAGATCACTTGCAACACACAGCCTACGCATTCCTACAGCTAAATCCAGCAAGAATCAAGAGTGGTAGGCTTGGCAACCTATAAAATACAGGAAATCTGCCTAAGACCAAGACATGCATTCCATGGCAATTTTCAAGCACTGACCCCTCTCTTGTAAAGCTACGTAGCAGTGTAGAAATTAATCACTCAACATCGCATGAGAATGTTGGAGCTTCTCCACCTAAAAGTAATTTTGATCACCTCTCTACTTTCAGCTGAGGACCCCTTACAGTATCACTTCAGAGGATAAGCACAGTCAAAATGGACAGTTTCTACAGGTCTACTGAAGCTGCATCACTGTACAAAAGAAAAAAGAAAAAAAGACAAATAGCTGTCTGAATAAAATGTGTGTTTGCTGCCCATCTGAAGGGAGTTCTTCCACTGCACTTCAAGGAGAGGCAAACAGGTGCGCACCAAGTGCAATATTTTGCCTCCTAAAATAGTTAGCCTTTGTGACATTGCTAACTTCGCTCTAAAAATAAAATCTTAAAGTTTGTTTACCAAAAATCTACTCTGTCATCAGTAGTGTCTTAACACTATCAGCACCATCTTCATCACAACTTTCCTGTGCACGGCACAGTCATTTCTGAACAAAAGTAAAGAAAGAGCTTTTTCTCCCTCAACCAGCTTCACACTGCTTTTGGAGATGTGTCCCCAGTGCAGGACCACCCCCCGAGCCATAGCAAGCGCAATACTGTTAGTACTGCATGGATTTTCACTTCACACGCAGAGCAAATACGGTGCTGTGGTAGAAATTTAAACCTTGCCTTTAACGTGAAGAATTCATTAGCCTTAAGATGTAACTACAAAATGAAAGCAAAGAGACATTTCTAATGCTGGACAGGAACCCTGAGAATCAGCATCACCACAGCTTGTCTCAGTCTGTCACCGATACAAAATTATCCTGGCTGTGGAAGTTGAGATTCCCTCCCTCACCTCTGGAGCCGACTCTGGACTATTCCACAATTTAAGAACAATCCCTGCCACTCACCACCTGCATTATCTCACAAGAATAAAGGATTTAATGGCACACAAAGGATTTAAATAAAGGATTTAATGGTTTTAAGCTGGACAAGAAAACCAACCTTCCTTTATTTCACATTCTGTGATTAGACTATATTAGAGTATGAAGTTAAATCAATGTACTGAAATCAGTATTAATCCTAAATTCCCTATATCATTATCGTTTTATAACTCTCTTGTGATAAAGATTTTTAGAGGAAAAGAAAAAAAAAAAGTTAATCTAGCCCATATAGCACTTTACTAAGTTTTCTTATTTATACTTTTTCTTTCCTAAAACAAACTTGTTCCCTTTGCTTTAGTAGAAGCACTGTTGTACTGGGCTTACGGCTGGAGTTCTGAAGGACGATGCACACATACCATTGCTATGAACGAGCAAATATTGATTCTAAAAGAATATACACTGCAAACAGTTCCATAAAGTCTTTTTCAGCATCAGAAATAAATAATTTCCAATAAAAAATTAATTATTTAAAGGACATCTGCTAAATAGACACTTGCTTATTTGAGGTCAATTTGGCAATTTGTTTCAGAAGCAGTGGAATAAGACAAAGTTAATTTTTATTACCATCATGTCACATGGTATTAGAAAACTTAGATCAAATGGGGTTTTGGCAGTCAAAACCCTCCTTTGAGAAATTACAAAGAACAAACATATTTTGGCAGACGGGATTATAACATCTCCCACGGGTAGAATTTGAATACTTTCTTGTGCTGTTAACCAGCAGCGTTTCAGTGAGGAGTGCTGCGCCGCCACTCTGGCACAGAAAGGGAGGCTCGTTGCATTATTTTCATGTGCATTCCTTTTGCCTGCCACCCACCCACAGACTTTGCTATAAACGGCAGGAGCGTGCAGAGGTGGGGTGCAGAGACAGCCACGTGCAACTTCTACTCACGTTTACAGCAAGAGTCACCTGGAAAGACCTGGCTGGACAGGGAAGTAAAATCACATGCCAGTGGCTTCCTAGGATAGAGGGGCATGTGGGGATAACTAAAAAGAGGGGATGCTGTTGTGACTGGGGTGGAATGGTTCAGAGAGACAAGTCCTACAGCCCTGAAAACTGGGAGCCAGGCCATACCACAACTGGAAAGGGGACGAGGTTTGCAGCATTTCAGCCTTTGATGCTCCAGTCCACCATGTTATCAGAAACAAATCCCAGAGAAGCACTAAAACACTACTACAGCCATTGGATCCTTGTCACCCACATATGCCATTATCTGCAGACATGACACTATGCCCCTTATGCTGCTGCCACTTCTTCTTAGTTTGGATGTGTATAGATTAACTCCCTGGTATTTGACCATGGGGACTCAAAGGTACCCACCCAATAAAACTATGAATTCATTTGGTCACACTCAAGCATGTGCATACGTGGGTACAGACATGCATGAAGTACACAAGTTTCTCCTATAAGTACCCTACGCTGACACTCACAGACTGCAGCGTAATTACCCAAAACTGTTCCTTGCCATGACCATTAGCTCAGTTTCAGAGACAGCATATGTAATACAGACACTGCCTTTAAGAACACAGAAGAGTTAACAACTGAGGAGATAAAGTCAAATACCGGACACTTCATCCAACAGACCCAGCTCAGGGGACCTAATTTCCTTCTTGAAAAAAAATCATGATACAAATAAATACTTTCCTATGAAAACCTACAAACATTCTGATGCCTGAAAGAATTTTCAATGTTTACTTGTACAGAGTTTAGTACTTCTCACTGAAAATCATCATACATAAGCAGAAACGCCAACATATTTCTCCTGGAGGTAATTAACGTGTTCATATAAAAAGTTATCCAAAATGTAACCTTATCAGAATAGGAAGCTCATTTCTGGCAATGAGAAGCATGTTCCTGGATGCAGGCTAGTTTCTGTCTTTTACTTTGACCCATCTGTTCATAGCTGTGTTATCTACTTCAGATGAGGTAATTCAAGTTACAGCTCTTCTAGTAATGTGAGAATACTAACTTCCGAATTACAACGCTCAAAAATACAACAACCCAAAAAACCCCCACAAAACTAAATCCTCCCACACTAGAGAGAAAATATTTTACTAGGAACAGCAGAAAACCTCTAATCCAACTGCCTTTTTGGTAAGCCATTCTCAGACAAAACTATGTCCAGGAAATATAAGAAAATTCAGGAAGCCTGTCTCTTACAGATGGCCACAGTGACTGCTGTTGTCTCAGTGTGTTATGATTTATCATTTAATCATTTAGGACTGGCAGCTTCTGTAAGGTAATAACATTAAAGGGCACAGGTTAGCTTGTATACCACTGCTGAACACTTTTTACACAGCTAAAACTTTTGCTAAATGTGTAAATCACTTCAAGCTTGTAAATGTCAAGACTTGAGTGCTCCTGTACTACAACCTGAGCAGCAGTCAGTAAATTATCAGCTGCACCCCTGGATAGCAAAATTAACACCCTCTAATTCACAGGATCTAGAGAAAATACATCAAACATGAAATGTATTATATGAATCAGCTCAAACTGACATTTTATTTCTTTCATAACCAGAACACAGGCATCGTGGAGAAGAGTAAGTCTGTGCTACTGAGCTTCCAAGAATCACCCTGGAACTTTTGAGGAGTTTATTGGCTCTTCACTGAGCTGGAGGCAGTGAGAAACATGTAGGCAACCTTGAAAATTGTTCTTGTATCTCTTCACGGAGATTAAGGTCACACATAAAATTTAAAGAGCACTGCATTAGTGAGCAAATAAAAAGACACAGTAAATTTAAACAACTTTTCATTATTAGTGCAAAAGCAGTCACAGTGTAGAGTTATGGCTAAAATCATGGGAACTGCCATACCAGACCTACTGTTCTCTAACCCACACTCACAGTATGGGAAATAAGTTCTGATAAAAGTAGTAACTTCTCAGTGCGGCAGGTCAACAGGGAAAAATGGAAGAAAAACCTTGTCATTGCTAAGGCACTCATAGGGAGAAGTATGTTAAACCTACATTTATCAAGAGAGGAGAGGATGAGAGTGAGTTTTGTGGGGGTTTTCATCATAAACAAGTTAGTTGAAATTCCCTAGTCACCTCAAAAACTGAAAATATCCTTATGCTTCACAGTTTAAATATGGCTTCTCAACTGTTCCCATGGCTTAACACTTACACTTGATCATCTTGCGTTTCTGTTGATCTAGTTTTGATCTCACCAAAATACTGTGACTCATGAGGTAATCAGGCAAAAGCTTTTGGTGTGGACAAGCTCAGAAAAGACCAGAAGCAGAGCTCCAGCCACAGCACAAACCTATGACAACAGAGGGGTGATCAGCATGCGTCCAAAGGCATGGCTAACCAGCCAATGACCTCTTGTAAAGATGTTTAGGCATCTCAACCCTTCGAAAGCAAAAGAGTGGAATGAAAACTTCCCATATTCCCAAACCCAGGACTGATGACTTCCATGAATTTAACACAGAGAAGCTTTGCAAGAAGAGTTCTACACCACCTCCCCTCTGTGTTAAGCACACGGAACACGTTTTCAGAAAAAGAGACTCTGGTTACTTTTTTTGATTACATAAGAAAAACCCTGTTACCCACATTTAAATACCATTACCCAAAATAAACAGTAGCCCATAGTCAAGTCTTTGCCTAGCTAATGAAGGCTCTGTGAATCCTGATTTCACATGGTGATGAAGTTTTATTACTGTGGCAGCTTTATAACTTCTATAACGATTCCACAGGAAATCTTCCTACCTTACTGGCTGTTTCACAACATATATGACACATTATTGTCAGCATGGGATAGCATCTGATAAAAAAAAAACAGGTCATAACAGGCAGTGTCCAAAAGATATGACTATTTAGAAAGTATATATAAATATTGCTGTACTAAATTTAATGCACAAGCGACTCCAAAATGGCACACATGAAACCAAAATCACTGTGCCTAATTAATTCTGAAAAGGGAATGCATAGGACTCCTTTGGTCTTGAGGAAAGGGTGGAAAAACAAAAAGGGAAAATAAGAAAAGAGAGTAGCTCACAGCGTACACTACCACACCGCAAAGAGGACAGCAATTTGGCTTCTGCTAAGGACCGTTTAGGAAGAGGACCTAGTAGTTGCAAGCCAGTCTGAAAGTATGTCAAGTCGCAGACCAGGAAAATACTACGAGAGCATAGGGTTTGCCTTGCTCTGGTATGCATCCCCCTGGCTTCATATCAGCATAATCCATAACCTCGCATTTCACGCCATAGCATTACATTTTTGTCTCTATTGATCTGCCCCTGCAGTTCAGACAATGCTACCTGCACCACATGCAGGATGCAATGCTTCCTCCCTCCTTCTCCTTATGTTTGCTTGCTCTTTGTAGAGCTAAATTGCAGGGGCCCTCATGTCTGTATACAAATACTCCCTGCAAATGCAGCCATTTATTCATGCATAGTTTTGTATTTCAGAAAACTGTACACAAATACTTTGTGTTCCTTTATTTCCTAGCCCACCATTAATGGCGACTTGCATAAATGTCCATTTTTTAAGTATTCAAGCAATATAACTGAAATGGGTTCAAAGTATGGAAACTCTTCATTTTGTGCTCCAGATAACAAAAGAAAATTGAAATCCAAGAACTTGGGATCATATTTGAAAAACCCAAAAGATCACATAGCTTCATGCTTTTGCTAAAGGTTACCTCTGCACTGGCAAGCACATACTCTGTGCTCAAAGAAATTGAAAAAAAAAAAAGTAAACAATGGTACTTCTAATTTTTTTGAGCTTTTCCCACAGTGTAGTATACATCTACATGAGTGTTACCTATCACACACCACATATAGGGAGAGCTGAGAATGCTGAGGGTAGGTGTAATGAATTAGTGTCTGAGAATATGAGAGGTAGTAATTAAATGCCAAAGAAGCAAACTTCTTGAGCGGCAAAGTGGGACATCTGTTCCTTTGCTTTTCAGGCTGCTTTTTTCTGTCAATTTGTAGCATTTTCTCCCTTCCAGCTACAGCATTCCAGTTTTCTCTCCCTTCCCTGTAACCATTTCAGCTTGGCAGCTTCTGCCTTCATGTCTCAGACCACATTTTCATGTTGCTTCCCTGACAAATGACACTTCGGCATTGTTTCTTCTTGTTTCAAAACATGTGTGTTTCCTTTTTTTCCTCTTTGTTTAATAGGGATTCTCTGTGTGCTCAGGGAACACCTTGTGTTTCCTTATTACCAAATTTCTGCATTAGTATCACAAAGATTACTTGTTATTGCTGAAGGTAATTACACACACTGCTAGAAGCCACAACACGTGTGAGAGCATCAAGTGTGTAGATGTAAGGGCAACCAACCCTTGAATAATTTGAAATGATACAGTCCCTCATGCATACTGGCAAGGTCTAGTTGGTTGGAGGGAACACTGAAGCCTGCAGCATGTCTGAGCCACATCAAAGCCCAGCTCTTTCTCCCAGCAGAAGTTAATCTACCTGCTTTACAATTCAAGGCTCAGCATCCCAACAGTTATAAAATCTGATTCAGAGTTCCCATTAATAACCACAAAAGAATGCAACAGAAGGTGCTGTAAAAACAAATAAAAAGAAATAGACTGGGAGCTTCTGGAGTCAAAATCCGTAGTTATGACAAGTATATAAACAAATTAAGGGAAGAGAGAGAGGTATGTGGAGAAGATGCCACAAGTATGAATATTTTTAATGCTCACTATGCTCAAACTGGTCCCAGCTTGCTACCAGCCCAGAACTAAAGCTGGGTAACAATAAACTGCAGACCTCAGAGAGAGAGAGAGGTTTTAAGGGGGGTACTACAAAATAGAGAGGGAATGACATGGAGCAAGGATAGTGTAGGACAGAAATTCACACTCCCAAAGCAGCTACATATAAAAAGACCATAGAAGCGATGGTGTGAAAAGTGTGAGGAGGGATCAGATGATTAAGACAAACAGTACAGGCACAGCAACAGTCACAGGAACGATCTCACGACAGGACATTAGAGAATTCCTCATCTGTGCCAACAGTTTGTAAAGATGAAGACACAAAGACTGTATTTTTGTGTGGGAAGGGAATCAGAGGAGAGATTTAAACCAGGTGAGGGGGTAAAGATGGTGACAGGTGATGCTGGTAAATCTTACTGAAAGATGACTGATAGTCTAGTATCTACAATTTACACTTCCGAGGTAATTTCTTTCTCAGAGAACAAAATGTTCCAGAAGCAGAATAAATATAGTGTGACATTCATTAATGACACAGACTCAAACAGATGTCTCATTTCTAATTAACACATATCCTCTAAAATTATTCATATGTACCCCTTCCCAGGATTGTTTTCGAAGAAGAACAGGTGAATGATGTCTCAGATTAAACAGTTTCACATAACATCCTCTTAGTTTCTGTACTCTCAGGCATACTCACCAGCCCCTCTCACTTATATGCTCCTCTTTATACTGGCAAATCAATCAAAATCAATTTAATTGTTCATAAAGTCTTAACCTTGCTACAAAAATATTGAAGAATCTTCACTAAAGAGTCATCTCACATAATTTTCATAATAGAAACAAGTTAATAGTAATAATAGCATAGAACTGATAAGTTTCCAATACAAGAATTAAAACTTACAATTACAGCCATTTCAAATTTTCATTGTTAAAGTATTTAAATCAATGCCATGCATTGCTATAAAGGTAATGCCCAAGTCAGACAAGTTTCAGTATGTAGCTAAAAGGTAATTTAATGGCAATACGTTAGGACAGGTCTCATTATTATACCATGAAATGGAACTCAGGATTCTCTACCAAGATCATAAATCAAGACAGCCAATTAAAAGATGTGCAATGAATGTCTGATATAATTTAAACTTTGGTGAGCTTAAAATACTATATACTCCATTAATTGAAAAGATGCTGCATGGATAAGAGGCTTCGTAATGAGCCTCAGATCAATACATTTATTTTAACTCTCCTTACAGACATTCCTAATGCAGCTATCACTTTGAGGCCTGACAGTAAGTATTTTCTTATATGGGCAGAAACAAAAACCCATTCAAGTTGTCCATTTTCCCAATTAAAGTTATTTCTCTATTGCTCACTGACTGGCTGTGTGCAAACAGTCTCTACTTAGATCTGCACGAGGCGAAAATAAGCCTCCTCTCCCTCAGCCTGAGGCTCTCCCAGAAGCTGGCAGCAGTCAGAGCTGCAAGACAGGCCAGTTTCAGATCTACAGGTTTAGTGCTCTAGATGGGTTAGGTAGGCACAAGGTTAGAGAAACGCCACATCTGGCAGGGAGGGCATCCAGAATGTGTGCTCAGGAGCAGAACTGGGATACCTAAGCCTGGTGTGGGATGACAAAAACATGCTCAAGCACTCTTTCATCATCCCATGATGGCAGAGTTACGGCACTCAACCATTCCTTCTCAAGGAACAAGCAATGCACACCAGGACTCCTTGCTCTCTGCAAAGTCCTGCTACCCAGAATCTGGTGGAAGCATGTTCAGAAAGCCTTTGGCTAGCATATCTGCACAGTGCAGCATGCCTAAATCCAGGGATTTAATACCTGACTTGGCTGCATTTAGCAGCTCAGGTATAGGAGGAGGTATTTTGAATTTCAAAACCTGCTGCTTCAGCAGAAAAGCAGCACCTCCTGACAAGTTGTTTGCTGTTTTATTCTATTGGAACGGGTTAGTCTAATGTTAGTTTCTTAAAAGTACCCTTCTTGGGTTTTTTTCATGCTGCTCTAGCTGTCAATTTCCCTCCTTCCTATTTATAAATAATGCTTCCTATTTATCCTAAACAGAAACTCATTCTGCTCTCCAACTTCACAAGCTGTCAACTGCAGACACTAATATAAAGCCCATTCTCTTACAGCTTAAAAAAAAGCACCAGAGATGGCTGAAAATTAGCCATAATGCACCTAACAACAGCTCTGCAAAACACTCAAGTGAAAATTAACACTTCAGTTGCTACAAAAGCTTGATAGAAATCCTTGCTAGTGGTGCCCCTGCCGCAGCCTCACCACAGATCCTGTGAATTCAGTCATACCATTAGTGCAGAGCAAGGGACAGTACGTGTGCCCAGTATCTGTGCATTAACCCTCACACAGAGCCAGCCATCAGCCTGCTACAACAGCAACTACTTGAAGATCACTGCTCAGTCAGCGTGTCCTGGAGCTCGGGGTGCACCAGGTTCCTGTGTGAGACTGCCAACATCCATGATTTTTTTCAATACCTCTCTGCAATTTCTATGCAATTTGTGCTACGACTCCATCTCTAAACACAGTGCTTGGGTCACCTAACTCAGGTGAGTCAGAGCACCCTGCACGCAAAATGCTGCCTTCCTCTGTTTGCTGAGGGGATGCTGAAAGTGGCTAAGTTAGCTGCCTCAAACAATGCTGACTATTGCCCCAAACAGACCCAGCTGGTACTGTAAAAATAAACACTTGGCTGAAGCAAAAACATTCAGCAGTCAATACTGCAACATAAAACCCTTGAGAATTTAATCCCACTTGGTATTTATTTGAGCAGCTCCAATGAATGCAGAAGGGTTACTTGGTTGAACAAGAATCCGCTTGGTGAATGGTTTTAATTAAACTGACATTGACAAAGTCAGAAATTATAAAAGGGTGTTGTGGGTTTTTTAATAAAGTACTGGATCAACCACAATAGTGACTTTTAAAGGTCTACAGAAAACAATGACTAGGATAAACTGGAGTGTGAGAAATTGTTTCAGGGAGACTGAATATGTCACTGAGGTTTTTCCTCCCATTCTGCTCTAAGCAGTTCATACTTCAGGATCCCACAGCTACCTGGACACAATATACAGCTCACACATAAGCACATCAGTTCAGCAACATACCTGAAAAAAACCCTAAGTCTGATATAAGCAAAATATCTGGGTTTTTCAATTTCAAGCATATTGTCTCAAAAACGAGCTTGAGTTAGAAATTCTGAAATTGAAGTTTATTTAATTTTTGAAAGCTAATCTGATCAAAACAAAACAAACCAATCCTTTTCTTTTTTTTTTTTTTTTTCCCCTTTGTGTGAGTGAAGAGAAAAATCCCCACACCACCAATGACTGGAGTGGCAGTTAGGAATATAAAGTTGAGGAGTTATTTTTCTTCTCAATTTACAGTTTGATTTCTGATAACAGAGTCTGAAAGTATTATTGAGATATTAAGTAGCAAAATAAAACTTAGAAACTAAGAGTAAGTGAGACTTTGCCATTTAAGAGAAGCACAAAACAACTAAAATCTGAAACCAGCTATGGAAACAGATTAAGCATTTATTTCCCTTTCCCATCCCACTAGCACTGTTTGTCATGAGAAGGGATTGCTTTCATCCCTTGTTTCAATTTCTGCTGTAGTGGAAGGTACCTGCGTGGTAATACCTGCAGCGCGCGCCTAAGCACAGCGCTGTACAGAATCGCTTTGACCTTTTCAATATTCTACATTTTGAAGGACTCACCCTTTCAGCAGTGCACCAGCTTCCCCTTTTACAACCACACCAGCTGTGGGGAGAGCAAGTCTGGTGAGAACTGAGAACGCTGGGGAAAACACACTCCAGGACAAAGAAAATCTACTGAAGAAGGAATATCCAATCCGTTCCTGTGACACAGATGAAAGAAAAATGGTAAATGTCATAAAACTAATTTGTTCTCTTGAGAGAGCCCATAAGGAAAAAACAACATGTCTTGTTAGAGTCCTCTGCTTGTAATTCCCCTAGACCTGGCTCGCATGCTCCCAGAAAAACACCAGAATTGACAGCCCTTTGAAAAACCTCCTTGTAAATCAGCCAAGCCTATGATAACTTCCCAGGTCTTTAATTTACCGCTCAAGAAAAATGAAGTATGACGAAGAACCCTCCAACATTCTTGATGTGCACTGGTTTTGACAGGACATACTTGAGGTGGGCATAGAAGAGGCACAGCTCCTCTGGGGGTCTGTCTAGGGCTGTTGTGGTGTCTCTTCCAACACCCAAAGTTCTCACTGGTACGCAAACTAACTGCAGGATGGAATCCTGCCACCAGGCAGTAGTGATGCCATTGTCACCTCTTACATTTGAAGGCAAAGGTCCAATTAGTATTTGCCAAATAACAGAAAGCACATAACAGTTTCCCCTCTGCTATCTCCCCCATTCTCACAGACACAGAGGAAAACATTCCTTAATACAAAGGGAGAGAAAGTTTCTAATCATAGCTCAGAACATGATGAGGGCAACAAGCTCAGTTCACACGCAGCTGACATTTCATGTTTAGAAGGAACTGAAGCAGACCAGAATGCACCCTCAACACTGCTAAAACCCTCAAAACTGCTAAGACCAGCTACAAAGGAACATACAGGCTATGAGAAGGGTGCTTTGCACCTCTAAAACAGTTATTTATGCTACCTTCTCTTTTTCCTGGGATTAAAGAGAGGTGGTGCTGCAAATATGATCAATTCCTATACAGAAGAAATATGGACTCTTGGCTTGTGTTCCCACTTTTGTTTCCAGAAACTGGCAAAGTCTCATTTAAAATCACAACGGAAATACTTTTTGAGGGAAGCCCAAGCAGTAACGTGCACACAGGTACGGATCTCATGCAAGCTGTTCACAAACCAAAGAAGAATATATACATTTTCACTCATCTAAACATTGCAAGTTTTTTATTTGCTATACCTACTAGCATGACTCACAGATAAAGGCCCTGGAATCCCAGTGCTGTAACAATATATAAGTTTATTAAGCCCAAGCCTGAAAAACAAGAAGATGTGAGCTTACTTCATTCTTTCCACAGTTATCGACTGATCAGTATTTTTCTTCCAAGTGGCAAAATCAGTGCAGATACAAAGCAGCCATAAAGGTATTTCAGATCCCAGGCTGAGACTTCTTAAAGACTGCGCAAGTTAAACAAAGTTACGTGGTTATTACTGCATTAGGGAAACATGACTAAGAGCTGTCACCAACTGAAGATGTTCCTCTCAGAGGTGACACACAGCCTGTCTCTCCAGAGCAGGTCAGGATGTAACAGTACTCAGGGAAGCAAAAAATCCTGCCTGCGTGTGGGAGGACAGGTAACGTCTATATTATTGGGCCTGAATGAGTCAACCAAATATGTGCCAGAGTCAGGCAGACAGCTAATGAATCCTTATGCTTTGTATCTTGCCAAAGCCATAGTTCTATTCATACGACTCACCTGTTAGCACCCACAATACTCCCTGCGTAAGTGGTCATGGTTTCCTTCTAACCATTTGGAAAAAAGCAGCAAGTACTCCCTTGTTCACCCCATCTCCACAAAACACATGGATGCTTGCTGCCCACATCCCAGTGCTTGCTGTCCCCACCTGCTCACTGTTAAAGAACCAGACTACATTAAGGACCTGGAGGGAGTTCCCTCCACTCTATTAATTGAGAGTATCATCTTCCCTCTTTAGGACACCAAAGCACCTGACATCAAGACATACTATTTCTTGGTTCCTTCCACTGAAGACTGACTTAATTAGAAAATCAGCTAACCCCCCACACTGACACCTTCTGGGAGATGAGCACTATGCTTTTTCGTAGGCATGCTTCCATATCTAGGCATGATGTAGGCTAAATTAGTGATTCAAGAACATTATTCATGCATCTTCTGGGAGCTCCCAGTGATGGCTGCTGCACCTCGTACAAGTCAAATTCAGCACAATAGCCAAACTATTCAGCTCATCCCAATGAATCCCATCCACAACATGCTGTTAACATTGTTCTGAAGAGAGATGTATTTTGTCATACAGCTTCATGACCTAGTATTTTTAATATTTAAAATGTAGACTTCAGTTAATACTTGGGCACCATATCTAACTAGAGCATTTCCATCACAAATTGACAAACTGTCCAAAAAGTTCAGCCCCCATTCTATTTGAGAGCTCCTGTTCTCAGCACTTAATTTACACATTTCTGAAGTTACTTTTATAAAGTACTGCCATTTTCACCCTCCCCTTCAAAAGGTCTTTTAGGGACATTTTACCTTTTTGTTAACAATGATCATGCCTATTTACATTCTGAAGGTAGTCAATTTTCTTTTACAAAAGTTTTAAATAGCCTCCACTGCAGTCTTTATTTTTTTCCAGCCCTCCTGCAATTCAACACAGCTGTCCGTTTCACCTTTATTTTATGCTCTCTTACCCTTCATAGCTTGACAAACAAGACTCAAACTTTAGTTTCAAAAATCTAAAATGCTTCAGGTTCTTTCTATCCAGACATTTACAGTAGCAAGAGCCAGATGCCCTAATGCAAAGACATAAATGCAGCAAATCAGAATGGAAACTGGAAAAAAACCCACCCAAAACCACAACCACCACACAGCCTTCACCACAGGATCCTCAGCAGCCTTCTTGCTTTCTGAAAGAGAGTGAATTTCAATTGCTTTCTTCTTTCTTCTCATACTATCACTTGCCTCTTTGCAGCCCTTTCTGTTTGAAATGCCCAGCTGAGCCCCTGTTTATGGATTAAGCTCTTGTCAGCTGGGCCTGTGTCTTTTCCTGACGAGTCAGTAATTTTAATTATCTGCTTTTTCTCATTTATTAAAACAGGCTGTGACCAAGTCATTAATGCATATACACACAGGTAAGTGTCAAAAAAGATTTCACAGCATACATTTTCCCTGTGAATATCTTTGTTCTTAAAGAGTATCTTGCTCTATTGTCATCACATCGCCTGCATGAGGATGATGCAACGCAGATGTCCTGTTTCCCAGCCGGTCAGTATTTAAAATCAATACAAATGTGACACTATAGCATAAAGAGCCAAATGGCATATGAAAATGGACAGAATATCAGATTTGTCTCATTCCTGAACTCAGTGAGTTATAAAACCAGTAATGAATATAACATCAACAACTTGCAAAGGGCAAAGTATTTCGATACTTCCTTACGTTTCATGCAATTCCACATAAACTTTGTGGCTCCAGCCCACAGAATAAAAGGAAAAGAAATGCAATTTAGAAACCATTAACACAGAACTGATCTGATTAGAAATGTCATTCTGCTGGAAGAAATGCACTTTCCATAATAAAAACCAAGCTCCCTTCCAAACTCAGGTAAGAGATGAGCAACAAAGACAAGAGCTATCTTCCAACACACCAGGCAAGGGTCGCCCACACCCACTGTCCCATTTCCAAAGGCCCCTTCCTGGGAGCAGACATTTACCTGCCTCTCCCCAGGGAGGGGGGCTGTTCTGAAGAGCCTGTTTCAAAGGAAATTTCATTCCGTGATGGGCATAAATGGCGAGACTTCAAAGCCAGCGTGAGCTGAGGGAAGGGCCTCCCACCCAGCTAGAACCTGTCTCAGCCGGTTCCAGCCGGCTGGGTGCCCAGCCTGCTGCACTCCAGCCAATCGGAACAAAGGTACCTCTGCACCCTGGCCAATCAGAGGAGCTTGTGGAGCTGTTGCTAACATAAGCGATGGCGGCAGATTATCTGTCTCTGGCAGCACAGCAAGGGTTCCCCAAACTGTGATGCTCTGCCTGCAATGCACCCCATAAGAGAAGACCTGCTGAGACCTCTCAGGGCTCACCTTGCGGCACCAATACAACTGCTCAAGCTGGAGGGGTTAACTCATATTTGCAGAACTCTTGGATCTTGAGCTCCCATCTCCCACTTCCTTCACAAACACAACCAACACTTTTTCTATGTATTCCCAACACCTCAAAAACATCATTCCCTCAACTTTTACCTGAGACTAACATTTCAACTGATAGAGACTTGATTTTTTTCCGCATCAACTATTTTACTTTTCCACAACATCTGGAAGGCAAGTCCCACAGCAGATACAGTGGTCCTGGCTGAAAGAGATCTAGTCAGTGTAAACATGTAAGTTGCAAAGGAGATTGATTTTAAAAACAAGACAGTCCTAATAAATTGGGGTTTTTTTCTTCCTTCTCAAACATAAATGAAGTTATTAATGAAATCTTAAGATATAATTCAATTATCTATTTGTCTTTTTCTTTTGAAAAAGACCAAAATTAAACCCAAATCATTTTCCATTTTCAAAAATGACAAACAACCTGAGACTGTGGCCTCCTGCAGTTCACTCTGTATGCAGATGGAAACAACACAAGACTTCATGCTTTCATGGCTAGTATTCATCGTATTTGTCCTTTGCCTCACCAGAGTAGAAGCAGAAAATGCTAACAAACAACTTTTCAAGAAGTCAGATTCGGGAAGCTTTTTGGCCCCTAGAACATGCAGGTGTCCTCATCCTATATAAGGAACATGGTCAAGGTGTAAAAATAAGCAAGACACTCTAAAGACACATTACATCTTTTCAGTAAGTGCCATTTTCACTAATTCAATAAGCATAATTGTCTTTTCCAGACCAGTTTATAGTTTGTTATCAATTTTCTACCGTGCCAGGTGTGACAGTTTGTTCAAAAAGATAAATTGAGATGTCAACATATTTTCCAATTTTGAGAGGGTAAATTGTAAATATTTAATCAGTAGATTTAGCAACTTGACTTCTACATCTGCCTTTGATTTATTTGCTAATGTTGTCAGTGCGTTTTCCTTATACTTTATATTAATGTATTGAGCATCCTCTGTTTTCTGCCAATGCTAGGACTAAGACAGCTCATCTGTAAAGCCTCAGGCAACGGTCAAGAAAATAAATGTTTCTTCCCATATGCTAAGCCATGAAATTTCTGTGTATCTCAAGATAGCAGAATATACTACAGTAAACTAGCTTTCCAGTGTACCTGTATTAAATTTGGATGGAAATCTTCCTTAGACCTTTTTTTTCCCAGGGTGTTGCAGAGAGTTCTTAATTTTTTGGATTAACCTGGACATTGTTTTAAAGGCATTCTACCAAGTGAGCTTTCTTCTTGATGTTTCAATTTTATGAAAAAATCCGGTGGCTAGATTTCAAACATGACAACATTAATTTTCCAACCTGCTAAAAAATCCTAAATTAAATTTGCAATAATTCACCAAGAGCCAGGAAGTTATTTTGCCATTAGAGGTAACCAGAAAAAGCAGGGCAAACACACAGAGGTGATTACAATGGGGTCTGCTGTTTCAGTCAGTTCCTCAGTCTGTTACATGATGGCACGGTGGTGCAATCATGTGTGACATCCTCATGTGGCATCTGGTCACACCATTCAGAGCCTGCTTTGCCTGACTAGGTAGCAGGGCCACCACAGGATGCCACTCAAAGGTAAGGCTTAATTTTAATCTTTGTGGACTAAACTCCGCCTTGGGATGTGTTGCAGTACAAGTGTGAACTGCAGAGCTGCAATAAAACAGAAATTACACAATAAAGGAAAAACAAAATCTTGGTTTTCATGTAGCATTAGCACAAACAAATCATATCTTTCTCAAGGACAGCTTACCAGCTCAGCACCAATCTTCCAGGCTTACTGTAGGTATTTAAAGAAGCTTCTCCTGCAATAAACTAAAATGGGTATCTTCAAAGCTTAGGTTATGAACATTTTTAATCCTGGAACCCCTGGAAATAGCGTGCATGTTTGATAATCTAATCATTTTTTAACAGGAGTTATCTGTTCAGAATTATTTCCTTAGTGACACAAAATTTTTAAACAAACTATTTAGTGTTTTCAACATCTGTTAAAGAAATGACACACAATATCCTTTTAACCTTTTGAGCAGAAGAGAGCTATTGAAGCAAGCTCACCATCAATTACAGGCTCAAAATGGCTTCAAAAAGAATTTCTTCTAATCTCCAGCTGTATCTTTGATATAATCATTTTTGTTAAAGTTTAAATGCATTTTAAGTAGCACATCAGCAACTCCTACTTCCAAAAACTCAACTCAGAAGACAAACACCTTTGGGGGCATACCGGGAGCTGAAAAACTTAAGCATTTGCCAACGTGGATGTGCATACCCATTAAGAACACTTCCATGGGATACACAGTTTCCTAGTAAGTGACAGGACATGTAACACAGATCCTAGAGCACACAGCACTGAAAACTAGAGACAATGCACTGAAAAATACTGCTGCCACAAAGTGCATTGCTTGCCCTAGCTATTAGCACTGAGGAGAGATCCTAGACACACAGGTTTTTGGTAGAAATAAGCCTAAAAGCCATTGTCCAAGTCTCTACATCCATATTCAGATTCAATTTAATTCTTAGAATGAAATCCTGGCACTGAAACATCAATGGAACAACTTCCATTGGCTTCAGCAGTAACAAAGCTACCCCCTACATCATTAATCTAGAGTAGCATTCATTATCTTTATAAATCAGAACAACCTGTCAGGAAATGGGAACAAATCCTGTAAACAGGTATCACAAACTACATGTTCTTTCCATGTTCTTCCTTCCAGCAACAAATGAAGGATCCATGTTGTAAGAACACAGGATGCAAAACTAGAGGAGAAAAAAAAAGAGAAAAAGAAAGGGCAAAAGTAGCTTCACATTTGAAATTTGTCACTATTATGCAAGTGTTGAGAGAGTAAATGGTTAGGAATAGTCAGCAAGCAGTTACCTGTGAAGTTAATTTAGTTGCATGGAGACATGACACACACAAAAACATACCCTCTCCTGTCTTTAGACATATGTGGTTTATTTTTTTTTTTGGAGTAATGAAGAATATAAAGAATGTTCATACAGCATTTCCAAGGTCTCCAGTGGGACACAGTGCCGAGTTCCATCCCAGCAGGCAAGCAAGAACACTTCTTTCAGCGTGAGTGACTAGGACTCATTAGAAAATAAAATTATCATCACCCACATCAAACAGATGTTTTTGACGACCATCAGGCCATTATCATCAAGAAGAATCACCATGAGACTTTACATAGCATGGATGTTGTCTCTGTGTTATCATCAGTGACTGGCGGGGGGGTGAAAAACAAAATAATTAGTGACAAAGTTTGATGTTGACACAAACAGTGGTGGAACAGCAAATATCAGTGGATGAGAGTGTCATGGATGGTGTGGTAAGCTGAGGACAAGGGAACAGCATGCTGTATAGTACAGGCAAATACGAAGTCATACAACAATCTAAAAAAGAATATGCAACTTCCAAAATGGAGCACTGGGGAAACAATAGCTTAGAAAATAGAGAAAAGTGTTGCAAGAGCACAGGATTTCTGTATGTATTTTTAGATGATAGCTCATCTAAAAACTGAAACATATTTTGATCAGCCAGGCTCATTAACTTAAACCTGAAGAGTCTACCATTAGATTCTTCAGTGTTTCATGCTTGTTTTATTCTTCTTCTAATGTCAAATCAATCTCAAAATGCAAATGACCTTGTAAAAAAACCCCCACCCTTACACCTCATCCTATCACTTCCTTTTCATCTGAACTATTCACTATATTTATCCTGGATTTTCAAATAATTTTAGTGCCTTAAACTTTCCCCATTCGATCAATAAAGTATTCAGATAAGAAATAGTGCTGTGTACTATTTGTTCTCTTACTTTATCGAAGGGAAGGCGAGCATATGGGGACCGAGATATGTTTAAAATGTGGAAAAGAGCCTTAAGAATGGGCCCTTCAGTCTAGATGAGCAGCTGATGCACTCTCATAAAAATGTCAGGGAAGAGCAGCCAACAACGTTAATGTAATGGAATTGCTTTCCTCCACAACACACATCTGTGTGAGAACACACAGCAATCACTTCACTTGTACTTGAATTATCCACCACAAAAGCTGTGGGTGACTTGAGATCTCTCTCTTCTAGCTCCTTTGTTTTGTTCTTTGTTGTGTTCTTCTATTTTTCTGTGTCCCATTTCATATACAAACAGAAGCATTCTTTTCTTCTCATTCCCTAGTGCTTTCATACACTACTGAGTCTATTACTTGATTATTATACTTTCTGTTCCCCATATAACAGTGTCTTGTACTCCTAGTATGCAATTCTTTCCTTTGGATCTTCCACACAGCTCCTACCTTCTTGCAAAGTTAATTTCCTCCTCTCTTCCCTCCTGAAACCATTTATTTTGAGGTTTGATCACCTTCCCTGCTCATGACCCTATCCTTTCCAAAGGCTCCTTGCAGGAAGGCCTGACTCGAGTGCCCAAACCAAACCAGGACCGTCCTTTTTGTCTCTTCTGGCTTGCCTGCCTTTACCTGCTTTTAGCCATACTCCATCTCTACCTTTGCTATGAGCTCCCCTGAGAGCGGAAGAGCAAAACTGACAAGGTATTCTTTGAATTCCGAATGCCTTCATAGCTGAAAGAGTCTTTTGATATACCTGAGATCTGAGTTTCAGGGGTGCTGAAAGCCCTTTCATTCCTCTAAGCGAGCACTCCATTTCCTGATCGTATTAGAACAGAAAAGAGGAGGAAAATGATTTATTTTTATGAGTGAAACACAATTACTGGTGTATGAAGTACAGCTGAAATAATATGAGGTTTTTTAATACATTTATGAACTGTCAAGAGGAATGCATTATCTGGGCAAAAAGATGAGGCATTCGAAGCAGCAGTCCCATCTTCTTGCTTAGGGGTTGCCAGCAAAATAGGAGCAAAGGACATGCTCCGTGTGCAGACAAGGAAGCCAATTCCTTCTTCACAGCCACTTCACCTGAGTCAGCAGACATGATGTGTTTTCACAAGAGCCTCCTCCAGCTCCCTTCATCACTTCCTTTGAGACGATTATTGTCACTGATGTTGCTAGAGGTTGCCAAGGACAAAGTAAAAGCAAGGTGGTATTTGGAACAGCAAAGCTGTCATGGAGGACTTGCGAGTGAAGACATGAGTCATAACGTGGCAAATCTTATTAGAAGCCAAAACAATTTAAGCAAGCTACATTTCAGGCATGGAATATAATTACAGAAGAATGAGGGGGAAAAAAAGCTAACTACTGAAATCTAGAATATCTACAGCAATTTAGAAGCAGCAGGTGGGATGGGAAAGGCATTTCTATTTTTAATCCATTTCAACTCTACTGCAGAACAACAGTACAGAGGCATCTTGTTGTCACCCCCATGGCAAATAAAACATTGCTGTCACAAGTCTCAAGCATCGCAATCTCTACCAAACAGTTTCAACTTATTTCTGCTTGGAGATTCTGTTCTCTGCTCTGTATTACCGTCCAAAGGCTTTAACTGAGATGGAATTTGGCTGCATTAGGAGGGTACAAACACACATGTCTAACCCATAGCACTTAAAGAGTTAAAACAGTCAAATGGCTGGAAACAAAGACAGGATGAACTCTAGGTGGTTTCCTTGGTTGCAGAGTAGATACCACTGGACAGACAGTCAAAACCTCTTAACTCTGCATTTCACCACAGCATGTTTGCACATAGTTGAAAACAACTGAATCTGCTTTGAGAAATGTTGGTAGAACTACACAAAGAGACACTTGTAGAAGCTCCATCCCTGGAAGTGTTTAAGGCCAGGTTGGATAGGGCTTTGGGCAACCTGGTCTAGCGGAGGGTGTTCCTGCCCACGGCAGAGGGGTAGAACTGGGTGATCTTGGAGGTCCTTTCCAACCCAAAGCATTCTGTGATTCTATGACACCAAAACGATCTGCTCACACCAGGCTATTTTCAACACTAACTATATGGTCATATTGGGAAACCAAAGTTCAGCTGTAGTATTAATCCCCCTCTACACAGACAGAGACAAACAAATAACTGCTTGAAAGAAGTGAATCTCCTGGAAAGCACACAAGGCTATCAAATTGGAAAAATCAATCTCAACTTCTGGGAAATAGTAGTTCAGCTTAATAGGCTTTATTTGTTATTTCCTGTTGGAATTTGGAATTATGCTTTAAATTTTTAACTACAAGAAATACAGAGAAGTCAGACCTGCAGGTAAAAAGAATTCACAACTAGGAAGTACCCGGTTTTCAATTCATTCCATTCAAATCTCTTCAAACTGTTAGGAGTTGCCCAGTGCTGCCACACAGCTCTTGGACGAAACTGCATTACTGTCATTTAAAAACCCTGCCAATAGCACAAGATGTTGAATGAAAGACAGTCAATACAGAATCAGCAAGAAATATTTTGGGCATTTTCTGCACATCATACATGTGTTTGAAACGCTCCTTTGAAGGTTTGACTTATTGATCATTACACTGAAAGCGCTCTGATCTGAAACATTATAGGATAACAAATTAGGTACATTTGCCATTAAAAAAAAAGCTATCAGCAACACTTCAGCATTGTGAGAATCTGTGGCATCACTGAATTTTACAGTTAAGATTGACTTTGCTTCACCATCTAACTCCCTTTTCCACACAGGATCGGTTATACTGCATCTTTTCCAACTGATGTTCTGAAAGATCAGCAGCATCCCTGGAGAATCTACACCCAGATCAATTAATTTATAATTAAATGCATTATTTAATTTTCCTCAGCGCTAAAATACTGCACTTGTTTCAGAACTTCAATTCCTAGGCAGAAAAGCTTGCTGGTTTGGGATTTGTCCCAGCTGAAATAGAGAAACAGCTACCATTAAGTTTTCTTCATATTACCAGTGACTTCAAACAGCTTGTGACTTCTTATCTTAAGGTTAAGTACAAAGGCAGAGTTCTTGCCATTTTTCTCCTCCTGTTGAACCATTACCCTAAGGCACAAGATGTGATATCCCTAAAGAAATGAAACTTCTGAGGTATACAGATATAAAATCACTAGATCCAACTGTACGAAGTAGATCTGGCTGCATAAACTTACCTGAAAGTCGACGAATTTTTTTCATCTGCATATATATTAACAATGCCATCATGCTTTGTTCAGAAAGATGAATACAGACAGTAAAAAGCATTAAGAACTGATTTCTTCAAGGGATGTCATGCATCATTCAGTCATACACTGTTTAACAGTCTAAATATACTGTGTCAGCATCATTATTGTAATCATCAAAACTTGCAATCACTTGAAAACTTACCCCAAATTTGTGAGACAATGCTTTTTTCCCCATAAAACTTTTGATTGGCATTAATTATGTTCTCATGCAGTTTCAAAGGAGAATTTCAACATTAAAATATTGGTACTTTCTATTCTGGATATCTTTTTCAGCCAGTTTCACAGCAGTGATCTGAAGCCCTACTACGCCAGGGAAGCTCTGCGTGCAAAACCAAAGTTCATTGTGCGTATCGTGTTCATTGTATTTATCCACTGAGACTGAACAGCAGGGGCCAAGTGATCACAATGACACATTACCCAAACACGTTCTGTACGTTTTTTTCTTGCAGGTTTCCCTAGCCAATGCACAAAAATCTTTTAAAATACACCTATTTGACAAAAAATGCTGTTAAGTTCCCTGCCAGACCAATTCTTATGCAGGTAAATCATAAGGAATTTGCTGTTACTGTTACTCTATGAAGAGAAGTGTAGTGGCTAGAGAAGAGGTTTCTGGCAGATATCGCTGCCTTAATGTAACACAACATATTGCCATTACCTCTACCTCCATTTGCTTTAGGGCACAGCTGCTGCAGACACTTGAGAATGCTATGGGGTACTGATTGAGCTTTCATCTGCCTGACACTGACCTAGGCAGGCTTCTTGTTAACAATGGCTTCTCCTCAAAACAAAAGCATCAGGTAATACTTACCAGATGACTTAAACTACTAGAGACAATCTGACTGAGCTTTTTAAAATGGTTCAAGTTCTCTGATTTTGATATAACTCATTTTTTAACCAGAAGACTAGAAAAGCAGGAATTTGAAATTACTCCACCTTGACACAAGTCCGAGGTGGATTTGCAGAGGTGAAGGCAGTGGAGGATGGGTGAAGGAACAGCAGTGAAAGAACACCACCCAGGGAGTAGGAGCTGTTCTGTGGTCACACGGCCAGGCCACACAATGCCTACCTCACCAGGAACCCACAGACCACCAAACTGCTCCCTACATATAGAAGAACAAAGGTGCCTGAGGTTGCCCAGATGGGAATTTGCATCAGGCCTCCATTGTACCTAGAGAAAATCTAAAAGGGGGGGGGGGGGGAAACAGGTAATAAAAAGTAAACTGTCTGTCTCAATGCACAATTAATCCCTTGTGGCATCTATTAAAACAAGATGAACTGTAGGCTAGTATGCAAAGCATTGCATACAGGCTTACATTCAGAACAGGAAACATCCTGAAAGGGACAAAAAGGCTGTCTTTCCAAAGGAAAACACTTACTGTGGGTTATTTCTGATATTGTTGTCTCCTTTTGCTCTTAGGAAAAGCAGTTTAGTATGTTTATCGATTTGAGAGTTTTGCAGCACTTAAGTATCTGCAAAAGCAGCCATCATTCCTGACCACATAAAGACATCACTATTCTCTTGACTGTGAACAAATTTCATGATTGATACTGAGCTTCTAAAAACTTCTGGTCTCTTACCCATGGCTTCTTGAAGAAAAGTTGGATGTTTTACAGTGGCACATGTCCAACTTCCTCTTCCTTCAGTCATACTCCTCCCACATTCATCACGTCCCTGTTATTCTTTTTGAAGTCACCACCATTTTCTTCTTGTCCTCAGCAAAACACAATGTTATCCATACTATCACTTCCTCTTGCTGAACAGGCAGGAAAACTTTTTTTTTTTTAAATACCCTTGTCAAAGACACACCATGTGTGTTCAGTGGCTGCTTGACTTCAGTTAATCCCATCATCTAATTAGACTGAACTGTAATACAAAAGAGGAAAGTTTATTCATTAATCTTACCATTCCCTAGACAAGTTAAAAATCTGAAATCAATGCCAAGGGTGGCAAAGCTTTGTGCAGAATACTAAAAATATCAGTGTATGCCAATATTTTCCAATCCACCCATACAAATTAGAGAAAAAAGAAGTTGGGTGTACCCAATATTCATGTTTGGCCAGGCAGTTGATATTTAATGAAGTCAAAGACTCCAACAGCTACTTTATTAAAATGCAGATGTTAAACACTTCTCTGTAACAGGGACTGGAATCTTGTTACAGTCTCTGCTTCCAATATACATATCATGCAAACGGTCAGGCACACACAAGTCGTATCAATAACTTGAGCTATTTGGGTTTCCTTACATTCAGCAGATCAAAATTAAGAAAATCAAAATAGTTTCCAATAAAAATTTGCTGAATGAAGCAGTTACAAGATGAGGGCAACACCAATGGAAAAGCCATACAAAGAGTTACTTACAGTCAATTATCAATGATTCACGTCATAATGAAACCTCCATGGTTTTAATAACCAGAAAGACCAACAGATTTCACTACAATAAGGAATGGGATTTAAATTCAAAATCTGGAGAAACAGTCCAAAAAGTAGGTTAAAAAAGAACTGCAAAATTCTACACCTGAGTAATTGTCTGAAGAAATATGTACTGAGGAGCAACTGACAAGGAAGCACATTAGCAGGACAGAACCTGTCAGTGGCCTCAACACTGAATGGAACAGTTCCTCTCCTTCAAAAAAAGGAAGATACATTCATAGGTATGGAACTTACATGACCTGACAGCCACTCCTTCCACAGTAGGTAGGACTGCTACATTGTCAGTGTATTTATTAATAAAGTTGTCTCACTTTGTGCTCTGCATGTCCAATAAATGTGAACCAACTGAGCAGCATCCAAACAAACCAATGAACATGAACATCGTGACCCATGAGGAAAGTCTGAAAGACTGGGGGTCACTTACTCTAAAGGATTAAAAACCCATAGGGGAATGCTAACCACGTACATACCAAGAAGCAAAAAAGGAAACACCAAAGACAAACCTTTCTCCACATTCAAGAGCACAGAACAAGAAGAGGTGAACATCAAAGACAGAAAAGGAGCCTGGTTAGATCCTGGAATAATGTTTTTAACCACACAGATAGCAAAGTGCAGGGATAGGTATGCTGGGGACACCATGAGATTCCTATCATTCTCTCAGGAGTGATACAGGCTGAGTAGATCTGACATGGAGGTGACTTATAAAATCTCTTCTTCTTGTGTACCACTTTTCTACAGCTGCATGAATCACTACATCAAAAGAGGTGCACAGGAAAGGTGCTTGTAGGACAAGAAATCTGACAAATATCCAAGCTCCTAGAACCCATAGCAATGTAAGAGTTTTTCATTTTTTTAAAGGTTTTTTTTTTCCACTTTCTATAGTTTTCTGCCTTTACAGGGCAACTTTTCACAGCTCAGTCTGGAAATTACACGAGAGCAAAGGCATTTCACATACGTGTCTATACTGTTTTCACACAGTCTCTGGAGTTCTGGTTTCCAGAGATGAAGTCAATTTTCAGAGAAGTACTTAAAAAAAAAAGACAGTATTTACTAATATAATTTAATGGCAAAGATGCATTCTCATGTTTATACATTAAATCATGAAAAAGACAGCTACATATGGCATCCAAGAGAACTGAATAAATTAAGTTTCTTGTTTTGACATATTTTTGGTGTGAAAAGAAGCAACCAGTATCTTTATAGGAAATAACTTGAAGTCAGGAGCTACCCACCACTAAGAACTCAATCCTGCTATCCTTGCATTCCCAGTGCCTCTTTGAAGCTTCCATTCACCTTTGAAATTCCTATATCAAAGGAAAGTTTGTATCTTAAAAGACCTTCTTCAATTATTCTGAAACTTAGTTAATAAAATCACCCTCTCCTTCCATCAGCTCAGCACAGAGACTGGCAATACAGTGGCACAGCAGGAGTTTAAGGGTTGCTGAAACAAAATTACTATTCTAATGATGATTACTTTGCTGTTATGTCTGTTAACAGAATGAACGTTTGGAGAGGCCGATGATCCTTGAAATTTGTTGTTTCACTGCTATCAGAGTTACCAGAATGATTTCTGAGCGTGGGGTCATTTTTCACTATTACTCATATACAAAACATATGCCTGAAGTTAAATGTTCAAGAAAAAGTCTGTTAGGAATTTCAGTACACTGTGATGTCTTGGTTGAGAGAAGTGAGAAGACGGAGAAACATGGATATTCAGAATTGAGTGCTTCTCAAAACTCTCACCTTCAAAACAATCTTAAAAAGTACTGCTCAGGGACTTCAGATACTGGAACCAAGTTCAAAATGCAAATGTTAGATAGTATATCCCATAACACGCAGCTTGTTTACTAGGAGTCCCCTATCAACCTCTGGGACAGGACTTCAACTTGCTCTGGCCACCCAGTCCAGTCTGCCCCAACACTCCACAGCCCTCCTTCCCCCTGAGGTCATGCTCTGCTCCCCGTTATCTTCCAGCTATAGCAATGATACTCCAAACTACGTATCTGCACATTCAAAGCCTTGCCACGCTCTTCTGCTGCTGATGGCAGTGCCTGAACACATTCACAAGTGTTTGTTGGGGCCACCTCCCTGCTGGAAACAATTCTGCTCATCCTCAGACTTTTTCTTTTTAACAACAAGGTGTTTGTTAAAGAATTCCCTTGGGGGGGGTGGGGGGGAGGTGTCTGTACAATACCCCATCACATGAGACCATGGCTATGGTAACCTCAGCAACTGGCAGCCTGGTTGGCCCTTGGGATAGCAGTGAACTGCCTGTTCATATGTTTCAACAAAGCATCAATTATTTAAGTGAATGACATACTTCCTTTGAGACTGCTGTGCAGGTCACCATCCTACGTATTGATATAAGAGGTTAAGAGGAAAAGAGGGAAGACCCCTTCTATGTGAGAAACATTTGAGCCTTGGAAAAATAAAGGGATGGAGGGACCAGAAAAGGAGTTACAGATAAAGAACCAGAGATGCCTGTGCAGATGACCACATGGAAAAAACCTTGGGCTGATTAAGCAGCTAGCTTTTTTGCCTGAGTGTCTATGCAGTTGGAAAAGGAAGCATGTAGGGAGAAGGTGTCTTTGCCAGTCACCAAAAGGCCATTCACTGACATACTGTGAAGGCAACTCCACTAAGCAGGGGTAGGGATTCAACAAGTCTGTAGGTGACCAAACCTAGCCAGAATGGTAGATCTTTCATGGAAGATGGAGCTGGACCACACCTGTGACTGATGCCAGAGCAGTGCTGAGCTACCAGGGTGGTCAGGATCTTGACTCCACAGGAAGGGGAAGCAAATGGCATGCTGAGTACAGTCTGACCTGGGAGCTGAGAAAGACCTTGTTCTTGTGCTCATCCAGAATGAGTTTTTGGGTTGTTGTTTCAAGCTGCCCAGGCTCCTGTTTTCAGATGTACCTGAGAAAGGTCGCAGGACTGTACGCATCTGATGTGAACCTGAGATGCCTGCTGTTCCAGACCCTGGAGAGATGCTGCTTATGCCCTGCAGTACTCTCATTTCTGCCGAGGCATCGGAATGGTGCTTAGGACATTGCAGGAGGGTGGCATTTGTTCACCTTTCAGCACCTGCAGTGCTTTAGAAACTAAAGAGAAAGGACTCGCCTGGATTTTCAAGTGTTTTCAATATTACCTGAAGGAGTAGGAAGGACACCCCTCACAAGTGAGCTGCTGATTAATTAGACAAGACGAATGCCAGCCTTAGAGTTGTAATGAAGAGAGACATCTTCTAACACTTTGCCCATTCACTTGACACTTCCCATGGTACTTCATGCTGACAGGCCACAGGCTTACTGTGTTTTTGCAGAGCAAACATCAACACAGATTATTACCTACCAAGAGCTGCCATGCACCAACACTAGATGGAATGTCCTCACTGCTGGCCTCAATGAGAAAATAGTTCCTAAAAAATGGTACCTTGCTGAATTTTTAAGAACAGATAGAAATTAAAGCTATATACAGAACTGATAATTACAAACACATAATGGAAAAGTCTGAAAAACCCAAACGCTGATGCAAGTTAAGGGCAAAAATGAAGACTGTGATGCTGGGAATGAAATATTTAAATACAGAGCAGAGGTAGAAGGGTGATTCTTGAATCCTGAAGTGTATCACATGGCAAGGATATTCCAAGTTATCTTAATGCTGTACATATGATGGCAGATAAAGGAAATTTTCCAGAATGGAAAGTTCTCCCCTGTACATCATGTCCACAGCAAGACACTTTTATAATTTTTTTCTGAAACATAAAAGACTAAAAGATAATTAATACACTATTGTGAGAGACTTAAGGTACACTTCAAAAACAGCCTCTTCTCACTGCCTACATCAGCTGACTTCCTGGAGAGCTCCATTAGACTTTAAGTGTACTCTTGGAGAATCCTGTTGAAGACTTAAGAGCTCTGAGTACCATCTTTTCATCTTCTTACCCTGCTGCCTGGTTTTAGGCATCTGCAGCAGAGTCACATGCTTGAACTAAAATGCCATCTCTCCGCTCTTCCTGCTTTGCAGACTTTACCCTTCTCAGCATTCAGATGTCTACTCACTTCTCATGCATATATCCCTCAGGTTTTAGAGATTTAGAATCTAAACTGCGCTTTTTTTTTAATTCTACATAATTCAACAAACAAATACCCCCAGATGGGAATTAAGGTCATAAGTGATGTGTGAAATATCACTAGCTGTGACTACTTAGCCTGAAACTCCTGGCGGGTGACCACAAAGCTTAGAACAGTAAGCCATAACACCCCAGAAACAGTGGTGTGGCCAAGCACACGGACCAGCTGCCTGGTCTCCAACTGACATCCCACATGCATCTTCTCCCGCTGCTGTGCCTTTTTGTCTGTCTCCTCCTTCTGTGCCATTCATGTTTTCTTCTTCCTTTCGGCCACTCTGGAATTTAATTCTTTCTGCTTTCCCTTCCTCACTCTTGCTGGGCGAAAGAGATCACAAAGAACAGGGAAGGAAACAGAACAAGATGGGAAGAGAAGGCAGAAACAGGTATAAAAACCATGAGTGGAAGAAAAGCATCTGGTTAACGCTGCCTTGTGGATGTAATAGGACCAGAGGCAGGTTTAGGAAAAGGCTTCCTGGACTCACATCTACCACACTGCTTCAAGACTGAGCCCAACAGAAGAGAGCACAGGCATAGCTACTCAACTACTGTCAATTTAGAACATTACTTATCACTCTGGCCAGAAAGGAGCCATTACATTATCTATCCCCTGTCTGCAGAAATATCCACAGGTGCTCAGAGCAAGGCTGGACTATAAGAAGGTCGACTCAGCAGAAGGGCACATAATTTTTTCAGGCTTTGACTTACAGTGCTGATTGGCTATTAATCTTAAAAGCAATTCATCTTTCTCATGCTTATTGATTAAAACTGTAGAGTATGAGACAGTGACATTGTTATTTACCTTGGGAATTCTGTTGTGGTTGCCAAAAAGGCAAAATAAGTCACACTCGCCTACAGCTGTTTTGTCAGAAAGTCTAACTTGACTCCCACGCTTCCTTTCAAGACTTGATTTTCCATGATAATCAGGAAGAAGAATTAGTGTGGCTGGGGCAGCACAACCAGAGCAGCTACTATCTCCTCGCTGTGCTTCCAGGTGAGTATTCCTGGGAACTTATACTACTCTGAAATAAATAGAATTGCCAACCATGTCAGAGATCTTTATCCCCAAGGAATGTTGCCTTTATTGGAAGAGCTGACCAAAAAGAGCTCTCCTGAGTCTGAGAGTGGAGATTAGACTTGTTGCTTTAGATTAAATCTCTCCTAATTAACCTTCCAATTAACCTCACATCACTCCTTTAGAACAAGACGGTAAATACCAATGATACTACATTCCCTTTTATCAGAGAACAGCTTTTGCTAGATAGAATTATGATATACAACCATAAATCTACAGAGGGTTTTGTTAGCAAGAGTTTTAAACTCTGCTGTTAGTCACCAGGATGAAGAGAGAAGGCACAGCTGCTATGACAAGCACAAGAAGCAGACCGTGGCGTTTCATCATCAAAGTTTTATGTTGCAATGAAGCAAACTCCAAGGTGCAGGAAGTGAAAAATCCTGGTTGCATTTGCCAGGTTTAAAGAAAATTTGAGTTGAAAACATTGCCATTGAGAAATTAAGGAAACAAAACAAAAATTAACCAACCAAGTATCTGTGAGGCAGGAATCAATGGATCTGCAACAACCAGGCAATGCTCCAAATGAAGTCTTCCTCTCACTCATGCGAGGAGGAGCGGTTCTACTCCAGGGGATTTTTTGTGTGATTCCTGATATGCTGAGCTACCACCTTCTCTGATCTTCCTTCTCACCCAGAACAGTGCCTGTGTTTTTACCTTCTCAACTATGTTTTTTTCATGTGTGAAAAGTTCTTTCAGTTATAGACAATGTTCTGCTGAACGCGTAGGCGGTGAGTACTGAGACTGTTTAAAAATTGAAAAAAGCTCTGTGTGAAATTTCTGTTTATGAATTACAACTTAATCAGTACTAATTTTCCTTTTCTCACTTCTTTGGTTGTATATCCACACCTTTGCCTTTGAAGGATTTCACTGTTACATGACCTTGCCGAGCAACTTAGACCTATCTTTAATGTGTAACTAGTTTCCACAGGGCAGCAGCAGTTTCCAGAGATGCAAAAGAAAGGAAGGCAGGTTAGCCAGGCACTAACAGGACCATCCTCTGCCCAGCACACATAGCAAACTACCGAAGTGTTGGTCCAGTTCCATGTTCTCCCTGATGGACACACGGAGCATGGACATGGCAGTCTGCCACACCTACCCACACAAACCCTAAACAGGCAGTCAGGCTTTCAGTGATACCAAAGCACTTCATCCTGTGAGAATTCGTATCCCTCCCTTGGAAGGCCAGATGGAAACACCGCAAGATGTTTCTTGCCAAATTCCTTTGATGGTAACACATCCTTCCTCATTTTATTGGCCAAACCAAGAGCACTATTGTGGTTCAACCAGGACAAGGACACACCCTTGTTCCGCACTCAAAAACTCTTCCTCTACTTCTGTCAGCTATCTTCTTCAGGCTGCAGCAAGATGAAAGCCATACTTCCTCAGCTTCCTTCTTGGGGATATCCCTGCTCTCACAGGTAGAAATATCACCTTGAGGAGCTGCCCTTCTCCTACCACCTTACCAACTTCTTTAGATTACCATGAGCTGGAAAGGATCCATTTCATTTAAATGCCACTAGCATTTGCCTCTCCCATGTGTCACAGCAGCCCTTTCTCAAAAGATTTAAGTTTCCATTTCTATTTTTCAACATGTATTTGTATATAGATGATTCACTTCCAGGACTAGAACTAGAAACGTCAAACTCTTCCCAAGAGAAAAGAAATGTCTCACTAAAATCCATCTCACTGAAACATTTGGCTCACTTTCCAAAGCAAAAGGAACTAGGACTGTACATAAGTCTACAGAAGAATTTAAATATTACTGAAGCTCCAGGAAAAGGTACCATTTTTTAATTACCTCACTGATTTTTGGGGCAGCACTGAAGCAGCAAGTAACCTCATTTCATTTTCACACACAATAATTCAAAATTTGAGTGTGTCTTCACTTTCCTTTCCCTACCCTACGATTGTACAAAGCAGTGATGCTAACATGCATTACTCTGCTACCACACTATGGTACCAAGAACATACACATATATGTACCTAGGAAGAACCACTCTTAGACAGGCTCTGTGACTTCTGAATACCAGGGTAAAGCTGGGAATGACAAACAAGAAAGAGGAATAAGAAAATATCTGGTTTACTATGAAATACGACCTTCCTTTATTCTTTTCTCTGCAGGAAAGTTCTACAGCCACAGCAGCCTCAAGTTCTCTGATAAATCTGTGTCTCTGGACTGAATCCTGAACAATAGGGCTACATTTAACAGCAACACAGCACTATTAAAACTGCTGTAACAGCTTGAATTTCAGACTTTTCAAAGAACACATGTAGTTTACCTGACAAAAATAGCTATCACGGGGGGCTAAAATATTTGAGAAAGGAAAGAATATCTGCAGTTAATCAGGTGCTCAGCACTAGAAGTGAAGGCAGATGTGGAAAACATGTGCTCCCATGGCACATACCATACAACTAGTCAGTGGGAACTCTCCTTACGCTCTGCACCACCATCTACCAGCCACCATGGGAAACAATGCCCTGTAAAAAGCCCCTGAGTGTGAGTGCAGGTATTTCTGTACTTGTAACATTCAGGATAATGCATTCATTTCAGCATCTGATTTTCTATTTTATCTGTATTGTTGAACTTCCCAGAGCTGATTGTCTTAGAGCACACAAGAAGCATGACCTTTGGTCTGTACATACCTGCAGGCCTGTGTGCTTGCCTATGAGCACAGCAATGCACCTCCAAAAGAAGGATTCGGCCAGCCAAAACTTCCCAAAACAGGGATTAAGATGGATTATAAGGCTATAACTTCAAAGCATGTCCATAAGTATTTGCAGTTGAGCTTTCAAGTTCTGACAAGGCATAGAAAGCAAGTTTTTCTTTGTGTATTTTTAGAACATTTTAGTTCCAGAATCAAAGCTGTAGAAAGAGCTCCATAGATATCTACTCATGATGCAAACAAGCATCCTATGACTCTAACACTTACGCAGTATCAACCAAGAGGGTTGAATGATTTCTGAGAACAGAGGTGTTGATTAAAGCCAAAAGGAAAAAAAACCTCACAGCTCCATTATTTACCACCAGGAAAAAAAAAAAAGAGCAATCATTTAAGTGTATACATCTAATCAGTTAGCAAACTTTCCCCGGGGGAAGATTTTTGCCATGTATTAAAATGCAGTTAACTTGGGCTATCTTAAAAAAACAAATGCAGAGGGAAAAAAAAAATCAAACAGTTTTCAATGGGAGAGAGGTCCTTCAGAGTGCCTGTGTAACCAGTTCTGAATTCTGTGTATCCTAAAGGACAAAGACCAAGCCCTGTGTCTTGCTTCTCAGAATCCCAGATTATCAAAAAGGGTCTCCAGTATTCAGCTGAGTCATCTGCCCTTCTGAAGCTCTTGATGTACTTCTGTATGTAAACCAAAACATGCATCCAAGCCGTGTATAACTGTGCACAACCCCACCTCCTACCAGTGTTTCAGCTGAGTCTCAGAAGTCCTCTCAGTCTTGGAAGTCCTCTTACAAGACTATTGTCTGCATTAAGTTTTTTCACTCTTTCTTACTGAGATGATTTTAACATTTCTTTGTTAGTTCTCCAATCTTAGTCTGCCTTTTGAACTGAAGTCATCATCTCATTGCTTGTAATATGTATTGTAAACATAGACTGATGAATATGATACCCAGGAGAAAAAGCAAATGAACTTGCCTCTGTTTCAGACAGATAAGGAAAATTCTCAATGTTCTTTTCTACACAAATAAAGGGAAAAGAGGGAAGGTGCTCAGTATTTTTCTGGGCTTTTATTTTGACATGGCAATACTGGCCAGTCCTCAGACCATGTCATTCTCGACATTCCCCTTTAAACCGTTCGTAGGCATCCTGCTACATCAGATGCTTCTGAAGTAAGATTTTCTATAAGACTAAATTACCATCACCAAAAATTTAAAAAGACAGAGCAATGTACTCTCCCCTCAATAAAACAAGTAATGCTCTAGTATCCCAACCTAAAATACAGTAGAAATTTACTCTATCAGGAAGTACTGTGTGTTTTTAAGAATCTTTTGCAAGATCAGGTAACTTGTTGAGTTTACGATACAAAGGTATATGTCTTTATTGAATGCAGTTCAAACTGACTTACAGTTTGGTCTCTTTCCTTTAGGATACACAGAACTCTGGACTGAGTTACACTGGCATCCTGAAGGACCTCTCTCCCACTGCAAACTGGAGGGAGGGAAGGAGGGATTATTATAAGAAATGATTCAAAAAAACAGAGGCTGGCTGTGTAGAGAGTGAGCAAAGATGGCAGCCAAAGGACATGCAGAAGTGGATGCAAACTTAGCTTTATTTCCTCATGCATATACTGCTCTGATAAACATAAAGAAAATCTGATATCTGTGGAACAAGCCAGGCTGCACCAGTACAGCCATGAATACCCAGGCCAGGAAAAGAACCTAAATAATGAATGAAGGAAGATCCACAGTCCCTGCAATCAATGCAATTGCCTTCTACCAATGAAGTGTTTTGGAGGAGAAGGGGGAGTTACATTGCCTAGTTAACTGTCATCACAGAAAATCAGATCATCCCAGTCTAAAATACAGTTCATTCTCCACAGGCTACAGATACAAACATGTTCAGGAGGAAAACTGGCAAAAAATGCATGTTATAGACAGGGATACATATAACACAGACCAAAATATTTGGGTCTACAGCACCCTATGGCTTCACCTTTCTCCCCTCATCTCCTTCTCCTCCTCTGCCAAATTTCATTACTGTCAAACAACTAAAGCAGGCTCGCAGGCTTTCCTGTTTCATCTCTAAGTCTTCTGGCACAGGGGTTTTGTTTTCCATTCTGTTTCACCTTCCTACTGTAATTTGGGCCAGTAGAAAACACAAACCAAACCGAAATTCAACAACAGGTTCTTAGCATGAAGGACCACTCAGGTCAGTACACTCAATTAGATGTTCCCTCACCACCAGCATGGCAGTAAAATAAGCAAAATTAAGTAATGAGAACATTTGAGGGAGGACCTGCAAAGAACAGCCAGGGCACAATGTTAGCTTATTGTTTTATGTAAATACATGAGATAATATCACAAACTTTCCTCTTCTCTTGCAATAACCCTTTGTTATTATCGTTTTTGTCTATTTACTTAATGCCTGTATTAAATACTGTGTATGGATCTAATAGAGGCTCACAAAGACTGCTTGGAAAGAGCTGCTTAGGGCAGCATATGGACCTTAAGTTAGAATAGCAGCAATCTGTCCAAGCTGTGGTCCTTCATGACTCCCATCAGGTCAGGGACTGGAACTTACTGCAGGTAAGCAATGAATATAGGACTCACAGGAATACATGTAACTCCTACATCTCACTACGGGCTGTGGCTTCTATGGGGACATCCAAGAGGGCAGTGCAGCAGCCAGAAGGATGGGGACAGGATGTAATGGGGCCATGCAGAGCTGTGTGCCCACTGTGCAGGTGGAGGCACCACAAGTGGAGAAAGGAAATCAACCTCCTGTGAGCAGATGAGGCCAGGGCTTAAGTTTCAGATGAGATGAGTATCTACCACATAAAGTGAATCCAAGAGGTTCTCTGGATACTCGGCCCATCTGAACACCAGGACATACACAGTGTACCTAGCACTCTACAGATTTATTAATATTTCATCCTGATATGTATTTTTAATCAAAAGATCTTAAAGTCCAGTAGAATTTCCAGTTTATATATTCCGGTCCTTAGATGCTTTCATTACTAAATAGTTTATAGGATACAGATCTTACACAAAAAATCCACGATTTTAATGATTTACATGGATTTCTAGGATGATAAAGATTCACAAAGATAAGCTGTGCATCTTACTAACAAAATGTAATTCACCATTTTAGAGACACAGCTATGAGTAAAAAAGTGTCCATCAACAGGAGACATAGTGACATTTTAATAATTTATGTCAATTAGACCATTCCAGTGATCCCCTTATATTGACATCCAGACCAGAATAAGGAAGAAAAACAGAAAAGAAAGCAAAACATGCCTGGTCTCTGTGATGTATGGATACTTTTAGCAGGGTATTTCCAAGGCTGTCACCAGAGAGAAGCCTTGACTTTCAGACCACCAACCTGCCTAAGAGAATCTACACTGCTCATCACTTTGGAGGGAAAAGTCACAACACCAGCTCGACATACCAACAATGAAAACACACTGAGCTCTTCCCAACACACTTGAGTATTATTCACCTGTTGATTCAGACTGCATACTTCACAATTGATAACTCCAGTCTCCAGGACAATTAGATCAAACAAATTAGAAGGGAATTCCAGAGGACTGCTGTATTAATCTTAAAAAGGTAAAAAAGGGCTACTCTGTGTAGAGACAAATCCACTTAAATTCTAGTACAGAAGGAGGAAAGGATTCCAAAGTGAAAAATTAAATGCTGAAGGTGGAATCATTGATAAAGATTACAAAAGATTTTTGGGTTGGTGGGGTTTTTTTTGTTTGGTTGCTGTTGTGTGATGTTTTTTCCCCCTCTTTTTAAACTTATTGTATCTGAAACAGACTTGAGAGATCAATTTTTAAGGTAGTGTCCCTTGCTGTACCAGGAATCAAGCCGCAAATTCCCTGACTTGGTCATTTTCTCTGTGTGACTATGAGACATTTAACAACAAATATCTGCAGCAGATGAAAGTGGCTGGAAATTACTTCAGGGGAAAAAAAATAATTTAAATTTCCTAAAGGTCCTTTAGATGTTTTCAAACCTTTCCTCTCTTAGACTACCCAATAAATAATTTAAATTAATGGAAAATTAACTGACAATTCTGGAACCTTGTGGTTAAGGGCTTGGGCAAAATGAAGATATGTGATCTAACTTTAAAGACCCTAGTCTTGTATAACAGGTGAGAGAGTCTCAGCAAAGTTTCAGAAAGCTCTGCTCCCTGTTTGCACCCCTTGGAGTTGAACATTCAGGCTTTTTCAGAGAAGGCAAAGGCTTTCGCACACTACACTTGAAAGCATGTATATTCTGAAACCCCCAAAGGGAGCTCTTTAACACTGCATGAGTTACTGTATTCAAACTGTCCAGAATAAATGTTTCAATGAAGAGTATTCACACTGAAAGTTAAACTGGCCCACTGCTGTCTACCTATGCGTGACTAACCCACATACTAGCTCTTCATTTTTATCCCAGACTGAGAATGACCACTGTTTGCATTCCACATATCAATTTATTCTACATTTAGGGAAGGTACTAATTAATGCAGTTAAACCAAAAAAGTTCAGAGAATGATTTGCACTTGGCTTCTGAAGTATTCTGCAACTTGATGTATCAGGCTACTTCATGAGGTTTCATTATGTTTGACACTATTGGGCAGTGCCTCATGAAAGATAATTCTTCCTTACCAGTGATGTCTTGTGTACTGTGATGAAAGAAGTAGGTGTTTTTGTAAAAATCCCCAAAGACCCCCAAGCACTACACACAGTGGCATTGCGGTTCTTTGAAGCGGCTGAGAGCAGCTGTACAGCAGCTCTACAGTTAGTGGCTTGCAAGTCTGACTCCAATCTGAGCCCAGAATCACCAATGCCAAATGCAACAGGTACGCCCAAGCTGGCAGCAAAGTGACAACAGATACTTGAGGGGCTGGACACTGGACTGTGAACAGGAGCAGAAAGGCTCCAAATTTGGTCTTTGGCAAATACATATGTGCTCAGTACACAGAAATACAAACGACTCAAAAGTCTGAAACATTCAACTATCAATTAATAAACAAGTCTTTACTTTCTAATAAGTATTTGCCTTCTAATAGCCTCTTTGAAGCTGTCTGGACTGCCAGAAGCCAAGACACACCACTAGAGAACCATCTCATTAACACACTACTGCTGTGCTACCAATCTGCTTCCCAGGAGCACGGTGCCTGGGAAAGTCCCTCTAGTATTATTATCTAGCATGTTAGTAGCAATGAAAAAAAGCAAATTCATTGCTTTTATTACCAAAAATAATTTAATGTTTTCCTTCCCCTAACGATTTTTTTCTTGTGGGACAGATGTTACCTGCAATTCTGAGTCGTCAGAGAATGTTTTCCCTCAAAGAATAGATTAAGTTAGTAACTACTGTTGGGTACATAAAAGGTCTGTTTGTCTGGCGTATGAAAGACAAATATTTGAGTTCCTGCTCTATCCCCTTCGTTATTTCACAACCCGAGGATGTGCCCTACCAATGTGGACCAGGGGCTGCTCTCTTGTACTTGGATTCTTCATTCTTAGAAACTGATTCAAAGGGTTTTTTCCCATAAAGAAACAAATTATGTGGCAATCTGATTAACACTGATTAAAAAGAGAAGATAACTCATCAGCCTTATGTACTTAATCCCAGGCACCCAAAACTATTCTGGTAAGACTCAGATTTTAAAACACAAATCTGAGTATCAGTACCCAGTTTAGTGACAATTGGCACAGATGGCATTGCTCCTCCTGCTCTCTGTTCCTCCTCATCTCAGAGGCAGGCAGGCCCTGATTTGCTACCTGTAGATTTCCAAAGCCTTCATCTCAGCACATTTTCTCTCACAGCTTTTTTACCCCAGCTCCCTGGAAAGTACAGAGGTGAAACCAGAGGGAACTGGGAACTCTCCTATAGCATCTAGAGAACATCTTCACAAAGCCACCACCTGTCTGCCCTCCCAGCTCTTACCTTTACAGGAGGCCAGCGAAACACCTTCAGGTGCCTAGGAATTGTAGCTGGAGTAAAAAAAAAAAAAATCAGTGTCAGAACCAACAGTAACATGAGATTTGTAATACTACCAACTTCATTGTTTAGCCCCTGATAACACCTTTCTGCATATACTAACTGGAGAGATGACTCATCACCTCTTCCACTGCTAACAGCTTCTCTCTTGCCAGAGCTTGCTATCGTATTCCTATTGAATTTGTCACACTCAGCACCTGCCTTGAAATTTGCCGCTGTTTTGTGTGATGACGAGACAGCGCGACCCAAAGCTCATCTCCTTCTTTCATATATAATCAGCTGGTCCACTAAAAGATACTCGGTATCTCTTCCAATTAATCCTGCACCTTTCAGACCTCTGAGCAAGCACAATTGCAAGCTTGCCTTCAGTAGTCCCTTACAGCAGCATAGTTCTCTCTCAGCATCAAATGAACTTCTTTCTTCAGCCTCATTTGAGGTTTACTGCAATTGCCTGGATGAAAAGTCCACAACGTTCATTCACAAATGGTCATGTTAGTACCTCAGTCATATCTTCTACATTTATCTCCCCTGGTAAGCAATGTCTCAATGTTTAGATAACATATACATCATATGTAAGAGCCACCACAACAAAGGCATGCTGGAACATGGCTCTGATCTAGGTAGCCTGTGATTATCTGATTTGACATTTTATACACCCTTACTAAACACAGATTTTTTTTTTTTCTAAGGCTGCTTGTGAAATCCAGAAAGTATAAAATAAGGTTTACTCCACACAGGAGCCCTGTAGCCTGGGAAGACATTTCTGTCTCTTAAGATCAGTGTCCTATTTCCAGACACAATTTCTTTTTCCTGTATACGTGGTGCAGCGACTGGTTCTTATGCAGAGCTTTGTGATAGAAATCGCTAAACCCAGTCATGCCAGGAATGAGCAACTGGTGACTACAAGAAGTAAATGTGTTACTGCAAAGATAGGAGTAGGCTTTTTGCAATAATTTGAATGTGCTATCAGTCTTCTTGTTTGGATGCAAACAGTATACATGTGTTACTCCTCTGGAGTCCAGCTCATAATCTTCTCCCAGATGCACCAAATCTTAGTTTTGGCATTTTTTCTGACAGAGGTCAGGGTGTGGGGGACTGACCAGCTGAATACAGTGCAGTACTGCTATGAACAGAGGAAATGCTCACCTGTCAGTGTTTGTTCCTTCAGATAAACTCCATCAAACACAAGAATTCAGAATCACCTTTATCACTACTTGGGAGCATTTCAGCGTCATCTGAATTTTATCCATCTGCTGATGTTTCCTTAGATCCTTAGAACAAAACAGGGCACGGAAAGGTACGTACAGTGTCTGACTTGCCAGTGACTAACACATAACACATACATCTGCTGAAATCCCACAGAAAGCACTCCCCATTTCTGCACTGTAGAGTTTGCTCTGACTCCTGGTGTGACAGCAACAGACTGTGAATGGGAAAATCTCATCCCCACTACAAGGAGTTTCCTATGGAGATTTTAATTTAGCCTTGCCAACATCATTATCTTCTGCTTTGGCATCCTCTTCTTGTTCACTACATCTTCATTTTCTTACAGCGTAGTCTTAGATAGCACCAGATACCTCCAAGGAGGTATGGAAGTACTGAAGTACTACTAAATGTAGTACTGAAAACTCTGAAACAGTGCAAGGCTGAGAATCATCTGGCCAATGTTTCTCCAAGACCTTGGGAAGTTTTCTTCTTGGATAACTGACATCAGGAAGTCCAGAATCCAAAAGAATTTCTACAGAGGCCAAGCTCCACTACCTGATGATGAAGAAGAGCTGTTGGGAGGTGAGTAGCAGCAAGGCTGGAGATACTGCAGTACTGGGAGACTTCCAAAGCCCCCAGTAAACTGTTACACTAGGAAAAATGACATTTTCTCACTGTCACTGGCTTTTTCGAGGAGCCACTGGCTAGAGGCCCCTAGAAGATATCCCCTAAGCAGAAAGTACTTATAAGTTAGGAAGGTACTCCAGGTATCCTGGGTCTGCTGAAACATGGTTACTGTTGGACACAGGTTACTGTGCTACATACTTAGGTATGAACTATATGGTGGTCTTGATGTTCCTGTGAGTACATTTTATACAATGACTCTAAGAATTGGATACAGAGTACTGAAATATTGAAGAGTACAAGTTCTGCAGCTCAGAAGGTTCTTTGACAATGTGAAGGTACTCTTACAGGGCAGAAGGAGACAAGGATGGATAGATAGCTCTTGCCAAGATCCCAGCATCGCAGGATGCAAAACCCAGAATGAACTTGCTAGAGAAGGGTCACTGGAGCAAACTGTCTGCACACTCTTTGAAGAAGGCATCCATTTATGCCTGGAAAAAACATTTAGGAATTTACTGTGGGAGACTTGGGTAGCTCTGCAGCATGAACATTAGGCTCACATCATCTCTTCGCATCTCTTGAGCAACCAGTGGAGTAATTTGGGTTTGCATACCTCTCTAGAGGACTTGCTCTGTCACAAGTCTACGTAAGTCTCCAAAAAGCTAAGCTTAATTACCAATTGATTATCACTGCCACAACATAAAGTGGCGTGTGATGAACTTAGCGTGTCATGCACAGGGCGTGCTACCTACCACTATTCAGTGGATTCATTTATATCAACGCTGGTACAAGCACTGGAGGAGTTACATCCAGTCTCTTCTTCCTGTTTGCCTCCTTTACGTTGAAGAAGAAAGTATGTGTTTTCCTCTACACCAACAATGCCATGTTTTTACCTGACCCTCAGCATCAAACATGGGTTTTTATTATATTTGTGATGAAATTGGCATTTACACACAAGGAGAAAAAGCAGCCAAAAAGAGTCTAAGTGCATTATATCCTTTCAAGAAATTTTGCACGTAATATTAAAAAAAAAATTCCTGTCTAGTGGCAAAAAAGAAACAAAAGATGTTCTAGTATGAAAATCAAGCCAAAGCACCTCTGCAGACAGCAATAAGGAACTGAAAAAGAAAGGAGGGAGAGATAAAAAAAAAAAGGAAAAACCCAACCCCCAAAATGAGGTACTTGGCATGACAGCTCTGAATTAGCAAGACTTTCAAGACATATGAATGAGGACATGAAAGAAACCAGATGTTGTTCACATCATAACATGTATTTTATGAGGTAGAACATTATCTGTAGAGTTCTTCAAAGAATACCTGTAATCTACACACATTTTCCCCAGCTAAATTCTGTTATTTAAGATTCCCTTCTCTTCTAATATGTGACATCCAAACATGAATGCAGTCAAAGATCCTTTCAGTATACTTTACAGCAGTTCAGACTGTAAAGGAAAGCCTGGGTTATGCACCTAATTTTTATCTGTACTGGATACATGATTGCCTTCTTGAGTGGCAATCACTAATTATTATCAAAGGGCAACATAAATGGCATTCAGATTTCAATGACTGAGCTCATTAGGACATTTAGAGCACTTACTGCTTATTGTGAGTTTTGCTGATTGCTGCTTATCCACAGATTACAAATATTGCAGAGTACCTTAGACAACCATTTTCTTCCAATTCTACTTATCTCAGCTGACACCACACTATATAGGTAATTTTACTCTAGTCAGCAGACCTGTAGGGAAAAGCCAAGAGAAAACTGGAAGTCAGCTTGAGTTAGGTGTGACATCAACTGCCCCACCACACACTGAAGTTCAGGTCTATTTACAGGATAGGAGATGCAGAAATCCTACAGATTTCTTGACGGGCTGAAAGTCCAAATTGTCCTCTTTTGTCACATCTGGAATCCAGTAATGGATCAGTTCCATGGGGCTGGTTTTGTGTAAGTCCCTGACAATGCTGGTTTGTAAGCAGTGCTCTGGTGGTGTTTGAGAAGGAGGTGAACACCTTAGTTGAGACAAGACCTGCTAAGTTAGACACGGGTTTGGTCAGGCCTTGCAGCTTCTGTGAGTATGAGGACATCCCAGCTCTGCAGAAGTTGGCCATCACTTGCACGCTAGTACTTCTCATGACAGCGTTATGAACTACTTCATTTATATCATTAGCCACAATTTGTTCTGTAACAGGCAAAAAATCTGTAAAATAACCATTTCACTTTGCTGTCCCATTAGCAGTTTTTCCTAGCAGCTTAGCCAATGGTAAGAGTGCTCTCAATATTCTGTATTGGTTGCATGTGTCCTGTTCATTCCAGCTTCAACATGATTTCCCTGCACTGCCGGCGAGAAAACACTGCTGTTAGCCAGCACCTCTCGGCAACAAAGCTTCTCAGGTAATCAAAATAACTGTGTTCAATGCTTCAATGCAAATGATCAGTAGCTTTCCAAAGCAGAAAGGCACTTACAATCATGTTTACATCTTATGGACTACAAGAGTTTGAAAGCATGCAATAATGCAGGAATCAAACATTTGGAATTATATCTTTGCCTTTAATGTAAACATTTGTTCTTTCTTCTATACTTTACCTATGTTGTTTAGCTCGCCTTCTTACTTTGTATGCCATGCCATAGCTGGACTGAAACCAGCCTCAAGAATTCATGAATCCATACCCAACTCTAAAGCAAGATCCTCTAAAGCCGTAAGTGTCTGAGAGGTGAGCATAAAGAACTTCAAAGATGGCGACTTCAAAATGTCCACAGGAGAGCTACTACAGTACTTCTCTATCCTTCTATACCTATCCCAAGCCTTCCCTGCTTAAAAGTCACAACCACAAAATTGGCAGAAAACTTGTTTGCTTCTTTCATTTGTCTTATATGTAACTTTATCAAGGATGTATTAACAGTAAAACAGTGGCACTTTTAATCTACAAGTGCCAAACCAATTGCAAAGCAGATGACAGCCCTTAACCCCATTTCACAGACGGGTAAAATGAAACATGGAGAAGCTGAGGCCAGAGCTGGAACCGCAGCCCAGGGCCTCCTGTGTTCTCGTCATGTTTGAGTCCCTATCATGTTTACATGATGCCAGAAGTAATCAAAATCTACCAACTTAGATTGAGCTTTAGATCATGCACCAAAATTATTTAACTTTCTTTGCAGGTTTTTCCCTGCCTTGGGAGCTAAGGGAATGTAGTGTTCTCTATGAAAAGCAAACAAATAAGCTTTGCCTCAAGCACTACAAAGTGTCTTGGATTAGAGATAAAGCAAACTACAGAATGGAAAGAAGTTGGGACTGTTGGATTTCTTTACAAACATCACAGTGTCTGTCTGTCAAGCTGTGACCCAATATTCAAGACCATGGGGAAGGTAAGAAACTTAGAGCTTTTTTTCTTAGCCCTACTTTGTACGTATGTGTGCTTCAGATCATGTTAAACGGAGTGGCCATATGACAAGTAATCTCCCAAAGCTTTTTTCTTTTTTTTTTTTTTCACCTGCTGTACACCTACTGTCCTATAAGGTAATGCTGTTTCTCATCAACTGCCTAATGTTCTCCAGCTCCACCTTCAAACTATTGCCTTTGTCCACCAGAGTCACAGTTCTTTTCTACAGTCTTTAATACCCATGCAGGTCACAGTTTCCTGAAGTGATAAAAATGCACCCCACACAGGTTTATCACCAAGTTACACCAGAAACCACTGCTTGATAGACAGTGAGTGCTCCCTCTCCCACCCTCAGATTTTTTTTTGAGCTGCTACTCAAAGATATGGGATATAGTACAAGTTCAGCAACTAACTACCCTGGATGGTTTGCACTATCCTTTCCTTTTTCTGAAATCCCATGGCATTTCTTTGTCTGAGGAAACAGGGTGGTCTGAGTTTTAAGTTCTTCATGAAGGTACTGTTAGTGACAGAGAAAACCTGATTACAAACCGCTCCTGCCATGTTGCGTGCTCCTCTATCACGTGATGCAGTGATTTACATTAGTAAGAGTAGAGTACAGAGAAGACCTGCTGAGCCTTTAATAAACTTCCTTTTTCCAATCACTTAAAATGTTCTTTAAAGTTGCAACTGAAGTAATACAAAGCCTGCATAAAAGTATACTTGACATTTATGATCTTGGCAATATAACTGATTTTTGCTTTTACAATGTCTGGTTTTGATTAATTGTAAAAAGTTTACTATAAATACCAGCAGAATGGTTAATAAACTACATTCTGCATGGTAATACCTTAAATTATAATGGAGGAACCATGTACATTAACTTCCAAGTACTACAAAAAGTCAAACGTTCACAAGTTCAACTTTCATTACTGTTCTCATTAGGGAATAACTGTGAGGCACCCTGAGTTTCTTCTGGCCTTGGCATCTATTAATGCAGTGCATAATTCTGCACCAGGTTTAAGTTAAAAACTCCACCGTTCAAACCCAAGCAACATTTGTAATGCCTCTTAAACCCCCTTATTTTTCACAGTACAGCATGATTAAGCTAGAATAGCAAGAGATTGTAATCTAGACTTGAAAATCCGATGAAAAAACCCCAGTATTATTATTGCCATTAGTTAGCATGACACAAGTAGAACCCACAAAATGTAATTATGCCAGAATTTTGCAGCAGAAAAGACCTGGCAGCGAGCTGTGTGGGGTGCATTTTTATCACTTCAGGAAACTGTCTAACCTGCTACTCACGGGTCCTTTTCTGGGAGGGTGCCAAAGCTGAAGGGTAATAGAACTATAATGAACAGCTCCAAATTAAATTATGCTGTTGTAATGTGGCTTTATTTGGTGTAAATTATTTCACTGCAATTAAGAAAACAGATACATAGCCCACAGCAGGTGGTTGGTGATGTACTAGCACCAGATAAGTTGGCCTGCCGACAGGAAAAAAAACCGGCAGGAGAAAAGACTCTGCATACAGAAGTAGTTCTGCTATCCGGTACAATAAACATGAGGCTGCATTATTAAAGGAGGACCTGATATTGCAGAGGATGAAAATAGCTGCTGTATAAACGTTTCTGAAGTGTTTGCCTGACTCAGTGCAGAGGCCAGAACCAGACCTGTGTAGTGTTCAAATCTCATTAGTACCTCACCAAATAGGTGTGAAATGATGGATGTGCCATGATTTGTTATCTGCCCAAGAGTTCACTGTTCTCCTAATTACCGTGTGCAACTAAAACCAGCATTTTTAGAAGCTCATTTTTCTTGTGATTTGGCCACTTACAGACAGTCCTACCACACTCAACAGTTGAAATAAATCAGGCTTTACAATAGTTTTGAAGAAGAGCAACCAAAAGGCCTGTTCCCAACACTTTCTGTTCTCTCTGGTCATTTTGTTGTTTGAATTGTAACTCATTTTTAACACTCAAAAAAGTCACTTTTGTTGATATGTCTTTGCCCTAATTGCTTGTGAACTTTTAACATTTTAAAATCAGCCATTATCATCAACATGAGACAGACAAAGTGCTGAGCAAGAGAATAATCAGGTCATTGCTCATTACACTTGAAAATAAAGTCGCCATCTTCCAGAAGTTCACTAGGCCTTAATATTACATCTGGGCATGAACACACAATGCTGACACCCTTCACAGCTCAAGATGCAAGTGAAAGCTCCATGCAAACACACGCTCTGTTCCCTTCCCCAGGACTGTGCAGACAGGTAATGGCACAAGGCAGTACGGAAGAGCTGGTGGAGAGCAAGTCCTCCAGCCGACAGAGAAATTTATACAGCCACGGGGGAGAGCCTGTTTGCATTCACCACATGCCATGCAAATACATAAGGATGAACATGTATGTCAAAGGAGTCAATTTGATGCAAATTCTCCAAGAATATGAAAAAGAGTACATATAAATTCATACAGATGAACTTTAAGTATTTATGGCAACTCAAGGCAATGCTGAAAAGGTGACCAAGCCTTGAGAAGTTTTCATACTCTCTATTTTCCTCAGAGATGCTGAATTATATGAGTAGCTTATTCTTTAATATTGTCGCTCTTCACTGAGACACGTTGCTCGGTTCCTCACATAACACAAAATTATACTTCTCCTCTTCTTTTCCTTCTCTTCATCACATTTCTACAGGCACAACACTTACCTCCAACTATCTCCATAAGCTCTCTTCACTTTAGTCTGCCTAAAAATTCACCCGCTACTTCAGACCAGAAGTAAACAGCCTCCAGGTAGGTGTTTTTCCAGAACTGTATGTAGGAGATTTTGCCAGTATCCCTCTGCAGAGCCTGCTATCAGCAGCCATTTGAGACAGGTTAGCAGAACTCCAGTCCTGTCCAGTTCATAATTCCTCTGTATGGGGAAGAACCCACTGGTGAGCAGTAACATCATCACCTGGTAAACATCAGGGATTCACACCAGCTGAAGTTCTGAAGACAGAGCAGCTTATGTTTATTGCCCAAAACTGACAGAATACAGCTTTTCTCTGTCCTTGAAGAACATTTATTCAAGAAGTATTTTAAAAATAAACTAACAATTAAAATCTCAGTACTGTTTTATCCCACTGCTGCAACCAGACATCACCATTAATACCAGAAAATATCAATCAAAACCAAGAAAACCTAACAGTACAAGACATTACAAGATAACTTAAATAGCCTAGATTGGATTTTAATTGGGAAAACTCATTAGAAAAAGCCAAAGAATAGAAACACAAAAAACATTGCAACCTTCATTCTCCAGCATTTCCAAACTCCCAGGTAAAATAAACCATAAATACCTTTTTATCTATCGAGTCTTAAATATTATCAAGTGGCAAAAAAATGTTGAAGAGAGTGAGTCACAGCACAAGACCTCCCACAGTATTCCACTTGTCACTGGCACCCGAAGCATGAGGCTAGGACAGGAGAGCGCAGCCCAGAGCAGGCAGAGGCCCTGACAGCGTAGTTCACTGACAGTGCCCCAAGACTGTTGCTTTGCCTGCTCTGCCCTGACACAGCAAGCCAGCACATCTACATCCCTTTTTGCTTCAAGATCCAATCAAGTTAGATTCACCTTGGCCAGTATTCAGCAAAAGTCTATAATAATTAGCTGTCAGGCCTTCAGTTGCTCCTCCAGAGCAATCGAATTCACATATGGCAGATCATGCCTAACCCTCTTATTTCCTCCAACAAAGAAGAGAAAAATCTTTTCAAAGTTAATGAAAAGGCATCGTGTGTATGTTACCTACATACACACTATTTCTACACATAGGTTTCATTAAAACATGTAATTCTTTCTTCTCCTCTGCACTACAGAATCATGTAACAAATAGTTCCTTAATGAAAATCTCACCAATACAACCAGAGGGAATTCAAAAAAGCAAGTATCGTGCTCACTCAAAGGTCCATATTCCACCTGACAGACTAAGATATTCTTCCAGCAGCAGTGCTGGCCATCACTGGTCAATGTTAAAACTAACCTTAAAAAAGAGGGAATCTTTCTGGTTCTCCCCAGGTTCTGTGTCTGGTTCCTCAGGTTGCCCTGCAAACGGCTGTTCTGGTACACTTTCAGGAGAGGCTCAAAGGACAGGAGCACACAACCAGAAGGGCTTCCCCAGTTGTCACTGGCATCTGTGGGAACTGAAACAGATGTGGGATCAAGGCATAGTTTATTATAAGAATCATTATATAGATGAATTATATAACAAAGTAATCACAACTTTGCATAAGGAGCAATAATCTCCTTTAATAGTAGTAATGTAAATATTTCTTTTATTCAGTCTGTATTCCAACTCCAAACTGAGCGTTAGGCAATAATATCAAAACCACATATAAAAAAGTCCAAATACAACCGTGACTCACCCCTGAAACAGAAAACAATGACTGTGAGTCTGTACATCCTTCACACATCCTCTGTGGCTGCTGGCTAGTTAACAAGCACAAGGAATTTCATTTTCCTCATGGAGGCAGAAGCCTGCTGGGTGACGAAATTAAGATTCAGGGGGAAAAGGGGGAGGCAAATTTTGCTGCGTTTTAAAACAACCTTCTCCAGACACAGAGAAATGAATGGCCGGGCTATGGGAGAAAAGTGCTAGAGTTGTAAGGGCCTCCATCACTTCTGTTAGGGCATTACTAAAAAGTTAAGTATTCCCCAGCTCTGATTAACTTTCCCCTGATTTTTTATTCTGTCTTTTCACTTATTTATGTTCCTAAGAAAGATGAGCCAGGGGACTGCACAGCGCAGAATGAGACAACCAGCCCATGTATATATTACGGAGACTGCTGATTTACTAGTGCCATTAGCCACTTGCAATTAGTCCAATGAGAAGGATCTTGTACATTTCCAGCTTCGTTTGATCTGAATACCTTATGGTCATTTTTCCTCCTGCTGAGCTCTAGGATTAGAGGACCTATGTGCTTCCTTGTGATAGGGGACTCTCCATGTAACACTGTAAATCCCATAACCAGTGGGCTGACCTGTCAAGCTCCTGCAGTCCTGCCTCGTGTCCCATTCCAGCTCAATAAGTCACCTTCAGCAACCCAAAAATTACAGAACAAGCAAAACTATGCTACAAGCTCTCTGAAGGGTTTCAGAATGGACTTGTCTGTAAACACAGCATATTTTTGGTGCTTTCGGTAAAGTAACAAGAACCCCCTCATTCCGCCCTCTGTGATACCCAGTGTACTTGCTGTCTTGCAAAAATGACAGTCAACTTCCCAGGAAGTCAGGATGGTACCTGAGAAACACCTAAAGATCAAGTGTTTTATAGGGACTTCTCATGCTGCTTCATACATGGTAACTAATCAATGTTTATTTCACCCTTAAGTGGTATCAATCTGAGGCACCAGAGTTCTGTGGTTACTCCTCTGACATTTACAGTGAGACCTGTGCGACACCCCTAAATTCACCAGCAAATGTCAGTGGTACTGAAGTGGTAAAACATGAGCATCTGCCATGTTTGATGTAAGTGCCCCTCATCCAGCTCCTGGGCTTGTATTTTCTCAGGTCTGTCATTCCTGATTCTTCTCCAGCTTTTAAGATTCCACAGCTTTTAAGATTACTAAAGCAAGAGAATAAGCAAACACATCTCTTCCCTTACTATAAGCAAACCGACTTCTGTGTCTGCCTTTCCAATGTTCCTGCCACATGCTTCATAAATAGCCACCGTCAAGAGAAAGAGCAGCTTGCTGGATAGAAAGCTGGCTCGGTCCCAAAAGCACTGTCACATCCCAACTTCCTTTCCTCTGAAAGTGTTGGTTATTAGGAAGGCTTACACTCAAGGAGGAAGAAGCATTTTACAGTGCCGCTTGCTCAAGCTCAAGAAAACCACTTTGTCCAAGTTTCCAGAATGTTTGCATATCTCCATCTGCTGCAGCTAGTGCTGGCGTCACCAAATACTGACAGCAGGGATCTGCCAATTGCTGTGACTTGCTATTTTTTGTTTTTGTAAAAAACAAACAGCAAGAACACATTGTTTTTTAAAATGATATCACAACATTTTAAAAAAAAGTGTTTGCTTGCAGAGTGGCCTTTCTCATTCCTTTTGCAAAAATATCTCTCCTTATAAAAATGACAAAGAGAATAAAAAAAGAAACCTGTGTGTTGGTTGCTCAAAGCACCTGGGTGTATTGCCTAAGGCCTTGCAGGATTGTTAATCCCAAAAACCCTCCCTCAAGCTAGCCATGTCTCCTTCTGTGCCCGCCTGCACACCCTACAGGGAAGGGATGTCAATCTGCCACCTCTCTCCTTGGTGCAGAGCCACCCAGAACTTCTGGAACAACCAGCTCATGGGTAGATAATATTACGGCTGGCAGGGAAAGCCCTCAGAGGTAGGGTAAACCAAACATGGGTACAGGATCTGCTAGAAAGGCTTGATTCATGCCCTTCCTCAGCTAAATCTGGATCTGGTTCTGCAACCTTTGCCTCTTCAGATGAACTGCCTTCCCAAAGCCCTTGGAGTTACTGATGCAAAATCATTCGCTCAGTGCAGGTTACAGAAGCTGAGGCACTGGGACCGTTCATCTGAGCAGTTGAGATGAAAAGCAACACCTGCTCCCAGTCCCTCTTCCTGATCCTAGCCAGCCTATGCCCTATGTGACTGCAGTTTACTTTATCATCTCAATAATTTTTCTTGTTCCTGTTTACTATCTCCTCCCTCTCCTCAGTTTCTGACCTTTTTCCTTCTCTCTGATTTTGGCAGAGACCACAGCAGTTACATGAGGAGGGGGAACTGTTTTCCAGAACCTGACTGTAGTGAGCATGTGCTGGGTCAAACATGACACCAGTCACTCCCTTCTGTAGGATCTACGCTTTTGTAGGTCTATCCTTTTTGACTCCCTGCAGGGTTGTCTCAGATCTCCATCTTTGCTGTACACTGTTATTACATGGAAAGTAGCAGCAATGCCTGCCTGTGCATCATTTCAAAAAATAATTATATGTCCATTAAAAGAATATGATTCACTCTTAACCATTTAAAAGAGGAAAATTACATGAAATAAACTCTGAATATGGTTAAGAAGTGCAAGTATTTTCAGCTATTCCAAGCACTAAAATGAAGTTAATCTGGTATTTTCAAAAAATATATGCTATCCTAACCAGCAAAACTGCTCTACGTTTTGCCTTCATTGAAAACAATCTGAACAGCAATCTAATTTGAGTTTGGATAGATGAGCTGTCACTGGATATGCATACAGAGGCTGTCTCTCATAAAATGTCAATAGTACTTTTCCTTTTTTGGATAAAAAAAAAAGTCAGTGTTTAAAAAGTGAAAAGAGTTTTTTCTGGCATCATTATGCTATAGGGAGGTGTCTAATAGCTAGTTTAAAAAAAATTATAAGAAGGTCTGGTCCCAGGTTCAAGGTTTTGGAAACTTCTGCTCTTAAGGGTAGTGAAATATAACAGCTATTGAGTGAGATTAAGGGAGCATCAGCCTCTTCCGAGATGTCTGATAAGATGAATTGAAAAGGAGGAATCACAGGAGATCCCACATCAACATGTGATCTCCATGCTGACAAAGCCTGCCTTGTAAAACCCCAAGAACCCAGGGAGTTAGGCAATGTTGTCTCCCACAAGGGATGCTGGAGCAAAAAGGACAGTTAATATCTCACACTGGAAATCCAGTATCTGGTTTGTCAGCAAACCCAAACCAACAAGTGAAGAAGGGGTGAGGTCCAGCAGTTCCACTTTCCATCTATGAACCTCCCTCTGCATTCTGCCCTGGCACAGCTGTCAGGGCAGAGCAGAGGTACTTACTGTACAGCAGCCTTCCATGCAAACCCCTTGTCTTTCCCATGTACCCACACCACCTTCCTCAGTTCGACCTCAGTCCGAGCCAGAGTCCAGAGGCAACGCTGCAATATCTGGGCAAAGGCTGAACCAGAGCCATGCCATTAACTGCTTATAGGCAAACCCTTTGGGCACACAAGGAAACCACATTAAAAATTCTGGCCCATTTAAGGGATATAAAAAAAGTCTGGCTGCGGCAGGGATCATCTTTTTGTTATGTGCTGTAAAATGTCTCACTCACAAAAGCCCAGCAAGAACTCAAGGTGCATCACAAAAAAGAACACCACTGAATACATTAGCAGTGAGTTGAAGCCTGTTTTGAGTAAATAAACGGAGAAGATAAATTAATGTTAATACATGCATAATTTAACTGAAGCATCACAAATAAGGAGAATAATTTTTAACTTGACAAAAAAAGAGGGGAAGAGAGACACTTCTCCAGAGTTCAGAATTTTGTATTAGCACTGACACATTCTTGGTAAAAGCAATTTTCCTCCTCTCTCCCACTGAGCCCTATTTGTCCCTGTTGCTACTATACTGATTTCAACATAGTATCATCAGGAAGAATCTAATAACCGCTAGTTTGTCATTACGCTTCCCTCAGTAACAAACCGAAGCATGCTGTGTTGCGAGCCAATGTGATGAAACACTGAAAGACAGCAATTAGGAAAATGGTAAATATCACATCTCTTCCCATTCCAGAACTGGCAGTTTTTAAATCCAGATTTTATGCTGGCTGATCTCTAACTTGGCTCCTCTATCAATTATTTAACAGCCAAAGAAGGTATTTTTTTAAATGCTGGCTCCTCAAACATGAATGAAGAAGTCGGTATCTTAGATGCTACTTTGCAGGTACAGGAGAGAGAAACTCAACAGCTGAAGGCTGCTAAGGAAGAAACATCAATTTTTTTGTAATCTCCCCAAAAGAGTAAATATTTCATTTCTGAACAGTCAGGCATTTAGAAAGTGCTGAGAAAAAGAACGTAAAAGAGGAGTTATCTAGTTGATTTGAAATAAATGTTAATACTGACAAAAGCAAAAAAAAAGAAGAAGACAGAAGAATTAATGGCAGGAAAAACGGTTTGAAAATCCACAGGAATATTACAGCTCCCACCTTTGTTAGTCTCCATGAAACAACTTAAACAACATCTGTTTACTATAATATTCAATGAGCACCGTAGAGCAAGGGTAATCCCAGCTCAGGTATTTCTACAATGCACTTAATCTTGCTACAGTTCTTGACTCAGCTCATCCCTGAGACTTGCAAATGTGGGAAATCAGTCATGTGCAGCCCTCGGGAGATGTCTTGGCTGCCTGGAGGAGGTTTGCTGAGCCTTTGTGGAACGTGCTGTCACAGAAAATCAGCAAAGAGCAAAGGAAATGGGAGAAGACACTGGTCTAAGGAGAGTTATGGAAACTAATGACCGGGCTGTGACATGGGAAAGGAACGGGACAGAGAACATTAAGCAAGCCAGAAGGGAAATTAAACCCTTTCTAAGCTAATGTGAGTTATGAGGGGGGTCCTCATGACATACATAGACAATTTATCTTCCTGTAAGAAAAATAAAACAAACCTGGGAGAGGAATGTAGCTAATTATGCAATGACTTCATAGACACTGCCTGAACAGAAACTACTTTTTTCTATGAGTTGTTTCCTCTGCATTTTCTGCCTGTTTGCCCATGTAAAAGCATTTCAAAATCCTCCCTTAGTCTGCACTGTGTCAAAGTGAAAGACAATTATTTGGTAACAACTTTATCATTTCAGTGGAAGATTTCCTGCTGTGGTCCTAAAATTTTTTACTTCTCTACCATTGCCTAATTAATGGCTACAGCAGCAAGGGACTCCATCAGAGAAACTCTGCTTAACAGTCCTAGTGATACCACTGCTGTCCAGTTTAATCTTCCAATCATCAGCACCTAAGCAAGGAGTCTTGCTGTTGTCATGAAAGTAAATGCTCTGTTGCACCTCTTCAGAGTGGTAGGAAATAACCTTCCTCTGGAGGAGGTAGATGCTCTCACAAACAGCAGTGCTGGACTGGTTTAAGGCTCACAAGAGCAAAGCACCTTTTCCCAGAGACAGTTTTAGGCTCCCACAGCCTGAGTTATATTTATCATCAAACACAGCATCTTTTGCTCTGCTTTAGTACTTGGGTACCACACTACCAGGAGTGGGGCCAACAACTGATTTGAAGCAGGGTGCTAAACAAGGACCAGAGCAGATTTACATTAGACTGGAAAGCTAGATGGGTGAGACAGAAAAAGGTGATGGCTTTTTCCTGAGCAAACAGAGTATGAGAACAGCTGGAGGTTAATTAGTCTGAGAGTGGAGCTTGGTGGCTGCCTATGATGGTGCAAATTTATACAAAAAATACTACCTGGTATGTAAAGTCACATTTTGATCATTCTAGAAAGCAGATACACAAAGCTCTGATGGGAAAGGACGTAAGTCAATAGGGTCACTAGGGTGTTAATCAGAACACCGTTCAAGTGAACATGGAACTGCAGGTAAGAAGGGCAGTCCAAGTCTTCAAGGGGAAAAACAGATGAACTGGAGCCTCAACAGTAGCCTGAGAAGTGAAAAATTTAAGATGATCTTGTGCTACCACCACCCTGTCTTAAGCACTTTCCTTCCTCTTTTTTATCTGTGATCTGCACTACATCTGCCTGATAATAAGTCAGAAATGTCATATAATTACACTTCAAAGTGGCTAGTGTAATTGATGATCACTGAAAGCTGGCTTTCCTATAATTTGCTGAAAGGAATGAAGCTCCTTGTGTGCTTTTGGGGGGCACCACTAGACCAGAGATATCTAATTACTAGGAAGTTCAGTTCAACAGATGTCAACAGATGAGCTCTAATAGCTATTTCATAAGGACAAAGAGGTAATACAGACTGAAGGAGCTCCTCTGAACTTGTAAAATTTCACTCTGCCACTCCCCCCTAACATTTGATAAGAGGTCCTAAAGGAATCCATGAAAGACCTGAGTTAGTCTCAGCAGCATTCAACATGGACTAAACCATGCTTTAGCCAAAGCACTGCTGGTGTCAAACTGGAAGGGCAGAGGAGCCTGTTGCACAGCTAAATGGCTTTTTCACATGAAATGTCTTGGTGTGAAGTGAGGAGGACAAGCAAAACCAGGTTACTACTGTCATCACTGTAGCTCCTAGAAGGAAAAGCATCTCTCCTGACATTGAAGATTCAGGAATTTGTCACACTGAAGAAGCCCATCTCCAATGCGGTTAAGACAATTGAGGATAAATAATGAGAAGTATCTTGCTGATACTTCAGGACCAGCCACCTGCCCTCTTATGGGCAATGTGCCTTTGGTAAAAAACTAGCTTTTGTACCATTTTCCTTTCTACTAGCTCTAAGAAAACTGATGACTATTGCACCTGAGGGTCCCTTGTTGAACCGGCCCAATGAAAGATAATGATGTGTTGGAACACCTCTCCTGCACAGAGCAAGTGAGAGCACATCTGAACAGGCACCATTAATCTAGTTAGTACCCCATTTTTTCCCTACTCTCCTAAAGAACATATCAGTCAGAAAGAAAACTGTGCTAGATAGCAGTCATAAGTGAGAGGAGATCTAGGCTTGTGCTACTTAGACTTCTTGTGAGGACAAAGTACTGAAAAGTATACAAAACCAGAGCTTGAGCTGCAGAGCAAAGCGTGCATCTCGTTAGGATTTGTTTCTGTGCCCTGGCACACAAGCTGAGCTTTTTTTAGCTACCACCACATTAAAGCTCAATTAAAGTAGGTGCAGGGCTAAGTGAGATTACTGAAGAGATGAGGGGTCACCGGGGTTTTGAGGTCTTCTCCCTTTCCTCTGGGCCCTCTCTGAGTAGAAAGAAATCATTAAATGATATTTACCCAGTTGTAGCTATCAACTCTGAGTGCTCTGCCACATGCAGGAGCCCCGTACCAATCATGTATTAAGATAAACAATATGTTTCTCTCTTGTTGTAAAATTCCAGATTTTGGAGAATAGCATCTTTCTAGCACAAAACGTGCCCTTCATTAACATGTATCTGCTTGTTTCTAAGCTAGGGCAGCGCAACGAGAATTTCAAGTCGTGCCTGGCACTGTGTTTGGCAGCCCTGGCCAGTGGTGTTCACTGGAAGGAGACAGAAGATCGTGTGAGGCAGTAGCTGCTCCTTTTAATTTTTTGTTATTTATTTCTGGGGATTTACATTACAGTTTTCTCTTTTTCCTAATACAGAGATAATACAGTATATTTTAAAAGTATCCAGTGGCTACTCATACATTATTGAAAAGCTGGGTGTTAAAGATTAAAGGCAAGGAGAGTTACACAGAGAAGCTGAATTTAATTTCTCCTTCCTCTCTTCCTCCATTGTCGCCTTCATGTACCCCCTGCCACACACACACACTCTTCTCGCTTGGCCACTCTGTGTTTTCACACAGACCACTTAAAATAATCTTATTGTTTCTGTTTATTTCCCTGGCAATTCTCTGCTCACTAACCATTTATGCTTTTTTAATCTGTTTATTACACCCTTCCAGCTTTATTTCCTAATCCTCTTTCATTCTTTTTATTTTCGATGGTTTTTTAACTTGGAAAGCTGCCTTGTATTTTCCTGCGAGCTCTAAATGAGTTCTTTAATCATATGAGCAGCAACACATGCTCCTGTGTGTTGTGCTCACCTTCTGAGGAGCCTTTCCTGACAAAGTGCTTCCTCCTGATGCCTCTTCTCAAGCCTTACTTATGGAATACTACAACCTCTGAAAGCAGCTAACAGAAAGAACAGTGTTTACCCCAACATTTACACAGCATTCACAGGCACCAGAGAGGAACACACACGCACAGTCTTAGATTCTGCAATTGCAGAGTGAAGGTAAAATATCTACTCCAAGTTACTAGCCCAAGTGATGCCACCATGAGCAAGGTGTATGCACTACTGCAGCACCCCCTATTCTGTCGAGCCACATACTCACTCTTTCAGCAACCCTCGCAGAACACAACCATGGCCGCTCTCCTGTCCCACAATCTCACTCACCCGCTTAGCATCATCCTTGTGCCTCTGTCCTGTCAAATTGCAAAGGGATGTCGATAATGTTCGCCAAGTAAATCCAGAAGTTCACATATAAGGCCTGGTAGGATAATGTTTTATCCTCACTTGGCAGCAGTGAAAAATGTCTATGTATGCCCTCAGAAATTTACCCTCATGTACCTACAGAATTATAGTGTTATCCTGATTTTTATAATATAGGTTTTCTTTGTTTTACTGTTTGATGACTCCGGTACTGAAGTCTCACAGATACTACTCAAATGACACCAACCTTGCAATACCGCAAGTCTAAATGACTACAGACAGCAATGGATATTGTTAAAGTCATTTCAGAAACAAACCAAATGACAATATTACTTCTTCTCAAGATCAGGCTGCATCACTGAAGTATTTTTGCATATTGAGTGTGCCAGATTTACAGGAGATGTGTCCACACTGTTTTCCTTCTCGAGTTAATAAATATAACTGTGAAGAAATGGGGGTGGTTTATTTCTGCAGTAAAATCCTGCCACACCAATGGCCAAAAATAATCAAGTGATATTATTCAGTCTCCTTTGCATCTCCAGAGAGATAAGCAATATTAGAGAAGGAAACACAGCTTTAATTAGTCTGGTCACACAAAAGGAAAAATACATGACAGCTCTTGCAGATAAATCAGGGGAAGATACAAATCGTACCTCAGAAGGCGCATAGTAATTTTCTCCTGGATCTCAGACTAGCTAAAATCCATTATTACTGCTTAAATCCTGTAGCAGAACTGCTGCATGCTCATGACTTAATACTGTGAGAGCATTTCTAAAATACATGTACTGATTTCTCGGTTTGGTGAACATCAATATGTGTAAGTCAAATAGTTACTGAGGCAAACTTTAGGCTGCTATTTACTGTGAAGGACAATCAATCTCAAAATTTACTTTAATGTAGTAAACACCACGTGATTCCTAAAGTCTTAAAGCATGCCCCAAGCAGTAGGTATTTCTCTATCTCCTAGTTAGCTCAAGTGCTCAGTACCCTCACAGACCTTGTCCCACACCTTACATTTCACTTGCTCGCCTCCCTTTTTTACCTGTGCACTTGCTCAGCGAAGCTAAACTTTACGAGTAGGTATTTCAGAATCCATATCTCTGCAAGAGATACCTCAACCTCTTCTTCAGGACCTAGTGTCTGAGACACACACCAGTGCTGCTTTCTAATGCAAATCTAAATCCCCCTATGTGGAATGTGATTAGCCTGGGCCAGTCTCACTGGGAGGACTCTCTTCAGCCTGAAATGTTATGGAGCAAATACAGATGGCTTTTGACAGAGAAGATCAGGATGAATTTGTTAAAATGGAAAGTAAAGCACAATTAATGATGGGATTCAAAATGTAAGACACATAGGCAGGGCAAGGATACAGAAAGGCCCCGAAAAAGACAAGACTGTACCTGAACTTAGGGCGACGAGCACTGTCGCAGTACTGCTGCGACAGAGGGAGGGAGAGAGAGCACAAAGTGCCTTCGCTTTCCACACAAGCAACTCTGCAGAACAGCTCCATCTCCAGAGTGCACTTGGCACAGTGCAAAGCTACATCTGCAGGACACATATCAACTTTCTCCCAGGGGTTAGGAGGCTGGAAGTGCAGTGTGCTTTGCTCATCAGCCCGTTAGTACGCCCACTTCGAGCAAGAGCAGAAGTTAGCAGAAGCAGTCAGCCAGCAGAAGAGCTTCTTGCTCTGCAGCTGCCCTGCGCTGGCAGGAGGCCTCCCATGCCAGTGATACAGCTGGCGAGCACCTCACACTGAGGGCTGCATTAGTCCCTTTAATTACACTGCGGTATTTAAGTCTGTGGAGACCTGGACAATTAGATGTGAAACTATGACAGTTATACAGCCCTGAAATACAGTCACACAATGTGACCGCAGGGCTGACAGAACAGCCCAAATCACAACTTTGCACACAAGTGGTGCTTTGTACCATGAAACTGCTCCTCCGCTGTACAATGGCAGCTGCTAGGAATGGTTGGATGATATGGAAAACCCTTTTAATCCAAGCCCAAGGAACTGTATCGATTATGTAAATACATTTATAATAAGGCAGGGCTCCACCAGGGCTCACGGGAGAGAGCGGCCTGCTCATGTCGTTCCTTCACAACTTTGTTATGGAAACAGAAGAGCAGAAAGGGAACCACACACACAAGGCCTACAAACTATCAGTAACACTATAGCATCATGAAGGCAGGAAATCCAAGCCTTGGAAAAGTCAGGAAACTCTGGAATTCAGCTTGTTTATGAGAATTTGCCCTGCCTTGTGGATATATGCAATCCAGGAGTCTTCATGACAGGAACAGTCACTTTGCCCTACACTACCCCTCTGTCTCTCTGAATGGACAATGCTCCCTGAATAAGCAGCAATTCCCTATTTTCTCCTTCTCCTAGAGATCCTGTGTGCTGCTCTGAAGACAGAATTATTAATTTTTTCAAAGGCCTTTCTCTGGCACTCACAATGTAGTATCTAAGAGCTTCTCAAATATTAATGACATCTGTTTGCACAACATGCCTGTGAGATGATACGATCTGTAAGAAGGTAGCTGGTTTTGGGCTGGGCAGCAGTCAGCCTCTTAACAACCCTACCAGCTCCAGCCAAGAAACCAGGAGGTGCCCTCTATAATGAGCTGAGAGTGTGACAAATAGATGAGAGAATTCAGCCAGGAGAAAAGGAGAAAAAAACCTGTAGTAAGGGTAGTGGGGCTGTGAGGAGGAGGCTGTTTTGCTGGAGACTTGCCTGAGTTTTGTGAGATATTAACACTGAGCCAAAAGAAAGCAGAGTGTGAATCCTACTCTGAGCTGAAAAGCGACCGAGCTTGACCATGGGACAGCCCTCTAGCAGGCACTCTTCACCTTCTGCAACACTTCCAGGTCCCACATCAGAAGACAGCACTGGGAACTTTAGCCACAAGCGAGGCAGGGACCTGCCACAGAGCAGCAGCCATGCCTATGGCATCAGGCAGTAGGAACCAGAATATGCCACTGGCACCAAGAAACTTTGTCCTACACTGTGTGCTACAACAGATTAACTGTCACCTTAGATTACTATTAGTAAAACTAACACTGAATTAGCTTTCTTTTAAATTTAAGTCAAAATGATGGATAGAGGCTTCTCCCTCCCATGTCCTCTCAGTGAAAAACTTTCCTAACAAATCCCTTTTAATATAAGCTCACAGTCACCAGTTTCCACAGCACAGTGGTAAATACCACAGTTTGCTTCCATTCTTGCTAGAAATATAAATTTAGCATTGTTTCAGTAGTTATGTGGATATAATTATATGAGATACAATTGTATCAGGCTCTGCTTCCTTCCACAAGTCAACAAGCTGAGTCTACGCGGATGGAAAGGTATTAAAGAGAGAGAGAGAAGTTCAGAGCAGTGTCAGAACCCCATGCTTTTCTCCATCTCTTTCAAGGACAAATCCAATTTCATTCCTCATGATACCAAAAGACTCCTGCCTGGATTCATGCTCCTTTCCCAGCAACGAGGGGGAGGACTACTCCCTGCGGTATGGTAGTACAGCCAGTCTCATCACATATTCACATCAGCTCTCCACTGAAATTTAGGAAAGAGTTACTCAGTATAAGGACAGCATAATTAATTAGAAGGTCATGTACTGTATAGTGAGGAGTACATTTTTTGAAAGGAAGAGTGCACTTCAATCAATGCTTAAATACCTGCCTTTCTGTACTTAGAGGGTGCTTTTTTTTTAACAAAAAGGGAAAAAAAGGGGGGGGGAATGGGTTAAGGCTGGTTACAAAAGCTGATGTATTCATTTTTTCTCACACAAAGAAAGCCAACTGTGATTAACAGGTGAGTGACCAACAACTTCATTCCTTCATTAACAAGATTTTTTTTTTTTATGTACAGGGTAGTTTGTCAACATGAAATTCATTGCAGGGAATGGAAATTGGATGAAGGAAATAATTTCGATTATTAAAGGATTTTTTTCCCTTTTTTAAATGAAATTTTCCTTCGGGGTCAATTCAATTTGCTTGTGCTCCTTTAAATTCAGGGACCGTGTGCTAATATTATGTACTCTGGTCCTCGTAGTCCAGCAGGTTGCTGACTAGCAGATGCATATATAGTAGACACATAAGCACACAGTTATATCCATGTATAGCAGCAAATCTTGCAATGTGCAAGAGATGAAGACTAGTCACTCAGCGAAAAACCTGAAAATCAAAGAAGAAAACAAAATACAACCAAAAAAAACCCCAGCTACTTTGTTATTGTAAAGAGCTTGTGAAAGGAGCTGAAGAACTTATTTGTGTAATGATGTTGAAGTGACTGCCTGTAAGCTTTACTCTGGATAAGGACCAACAAAAGAGCAGTGAGGCAGATTTAAGCAAGACATCACTGTTAAAATGTCTTGTTAAACAAACTACTTGTCCTGAAAACCTTCAGCTTCACTGACAAAACTACGGAGAGAAATCAAAGCCCACCCAGCTGGAATGATCAGCCAGGAGGACCCAGAGGAAACCACAGCCAGACAGCCTGGATGAACAGATGCCTTGAAAAATTATGCATAGGAAAGAGGTAAGTGAGGGAGAAAAGCCGTGGCGCAGCGTGAGTTACAGGAACTCGTCCGAGCACCTTCATAAAGGCATTGCAGGCACGGTCAGTTCTATTAATGAAGCCTTTTAATGACAATCTCTCCACTGTTATTCTTCTCTCTGTGTGAAGGTCATTTCATTAAACACTGTAACTCACAAACAGATCTTGCATGAAGATTTTGATTTGGCTTTTCTTTCCCATCTTCTCATTCTGTGTTTAGAAGCGTAACAGTTGGGTGACTCACTAAGTGGAAATGGATGAGAAGAGTGATCTTTTCTCCTCCAAAATGCAAAACTGGAGGAGTCCCTTAAGTGCCTGGAAGGAGTAGTGCTGTTTTAGATGAACCATCAGGTAAGAGCTGAGAGTTCCTTACAAAATGCCTTACACTTAACTAGTAAATGCTCAGGTCAGAATAGAATCAAAACAGCAACTTCCCCTCACCCCCCCAATCCTCCAAAGGTTGGATATAGCAGTGAAAAAGGTCATATTCTCATTGAAACCTTTTCTGTTGATTTTCATGGCAATTTGAAAAGGAATACTGTAAGTAAAAGTTGGCCTATTTTTATTATATTGAATGAGCGATTGTTATCTATGCAGATAATACATTTAAAGAACTTTTTGTTCAGAAGAAAGCTATTAATCAAGATTTTTTTTCCTCCTCTGGGAAGACAAGAGAAATAAAGGGTTTATTATCTCATAGCCCCCAGTCATCTGGGGAGGAATGCACCCAGTGTTCAAGGTACCGGAGGCAGCTAGCTGTGTGCAGTGTTTCTTCACACAATACTAGGTCCAGCAGGAAGAGAAACAGCTAATTGTCCTGTGCATGTGACTCGTGTTCTGATATATTTTCCAAAGGAGACACAGCTGGAAGTACATACCTTTTTATACCTGAAACCAGGTCAGGAACTTGAACCTGAAGCACCTGGGGCTCCTGGGCTTTTTGGACACATAATGCAGTAATAAAAGGTGGTTACTCTATGACAGGAATTATTCCCTAGGAGTTAAGTAAAAAGCAAGATTTAGCACAGATTATTAATTTTTTTTTAAATAAGAATGGATGAAGAACAGTTTCCAGATTTCTCTGGTGCATCAAAATATTTTGTTTTCTCTTGTAGAAAAGCATGTCTTTAGGTATGGAATGATGAACAACCCCCAGGAAGAAGCATTTCATTGAAGAGTTAAACCAGCCGTTCTGCACGTGTTAACTCCCTCTTCGAGAGGGAACGTGGGACCGGGAGCGCTTTAGAAGAAACTCATATTTACAAGTTCTAATAGCATTGTACACGAGGATTTCTTTCATGAGACATCTCGACCACTTATAAAGCATTCTTACATTTTTCAAACATCAAGCAAATGCAGTGACAGATGCTGTGAAGCAGCCAAGGAGATAGCTCTCTCCCTGTGATTGAGTTATTATGTATTCCATTAGATAGTGCTGCTCAGCCGAGCTTTTGAAGGTGGAAGGTAAGATTAACAGAGGAGGAAAGGCTTCTTATTAATTAAAGTGATGCACTGCCAATTGTGAGGGTGATCAAATATTGGTTCAGGCTAACTGCTGCTGCTTACTTTTAATAGGTGTGAGTATATTTGATAAAGGGGACAGAACTGCCCAGCAGAGCAGAGGCTCTGGCGCAGTCACCGCCTCACTGCTCACCTCGTTTAAGATCAGATTTGTGCAGACTGACAAGACAAAGACTTATGAGAGAAACAGTTCAACAAGTGCCAAGAGGCCATGGTATTGAACTTGAAAAACAAAGCTGTTCATTACTTGAACAGTGTAACAAGGCAGTTTATAAGCAGTGTCCTTATTTATTGTAAATGCTGCAGCTAAGCTAATGATTTTTGGTTTAGTTGGAGTTCAGATTCTCACTTTCATCAGCATTATCTTGCCAAATATGTTCCCAAGCTTATTTTAATTTAGCATTTGACACTACTGATTGCCTTTTTTCCCCCTCAAAGGATGAATTAGTTCACAATAAAAGATGCATATTAGGCAATTTATTATGCTAATGACTTGCAGAAAAAAACCCAAATTACCTTGATGGTGGATTATATTGAACTATAAAAACTCTGCACTCACTGCAGTTCTCAGGGAAGAGCACAGTGTAGCTGTAGTGAGCTACAGGAAATTTCCTGGTAATAGTATCCACATTAAAGACAAACAGACATGCATTATCAGTAACCACTTTCACAATGAAACAATGCAGACAGAGCTAGCTCCGATTTGTAATTATGGCTCATTACCCTTCAGCAGACATTTTTAGCTCAGCTTGGAAGCCAAGCTTATGTGATCATGGCATATGGTGCATGTGCTGGCATTTCCTACCTGATTATTTTAAAATATATCATCTGATTTCAAGCAAAGTGAAAGAAGTGGAGACTCAAAAGGCATTAAGGTTTGTACAAATTTTATGCAAATAAGGAGTCAGGTAGAAGGAAAAGCTGACATTAATGCTCTTCGCTGATAGAGAAGCTTGGCCTGGAAACATCATTCCACAGGGAACTGTGTTCCCTGCACTGCTCCCAGAGCCCTTGCTGGCTTTAAACCGTGAAACATTTCGTGTCATATGCTATGTGCCCAGCCTCTTATATGCACAGCCCAGCCCAGGACACTGAAAGTCCCAAGAACTGGGGACGTGGCATTTCAGAGCCCAGGGCTATTAGTCAACTGGAAAAGGAGGAGAGAGAGTTGCTGCAATGTAATATCTACACATCATTAAGCTTACAGAGGGATAAGGATATAAGTGGAGACAAACATTTTCAATGCAACCTTGAAGTAACAGATGGATTAACGCTCCTAACTTCAGTAAAAGTAAGATTATGTGAAAAAATTTAGATGAGACTATCAAAACGATCCTTTCAAGTTGGATCAATAACAAGATTCAATCAGACACAGAAAAAGCTGTTCTGTGATAATAGCAGGAGATAACATAATCAGTCTTAAGTGTGCAATAAAATAATCAATGTAATTGGAGGAAAAATTGAAAGAGACCTCCACACTAATCCTGCACTACACCTCTATCAAACATCTGAACAGCCTACACCAGAGCGAAGCAGCTCAAACACGGAGACTCTTCCAGACCCTCTGGCACTAAGAGATGCCACCAGCAGTGTGGGAAGGAATAGAGTCATGAGCTCTGACCACACCAACTTAGACAACAAAAATAAGTCCTTTCAGCTGATGATTAGAGACATTATTATCAATAAAAGCAAATGCCACTTCAGAATCTGGTCAGTTGAGATTTCTTAATGCACATAATCACAGATTTTTTTCTCCAATCATCTGGACAGTTACCTAGTTCCCCCGAGATAACACCCTGCTTATTTTCAAGTGACTAATTACAACTCACTTTGTCTGTGCACTTATGTAATCTGCACTGCTGAAATTAAGCTCTTATGTATTTAATTGGTATTCATTTCCCTGTTTGGGGGAAAAAACCCCAACTGGTCAAAGCCTGTATCTTCCTCCACTGGTTAATGCGCACACAGAGCCCTTATCTCAATGACATGGGTAGGCAATGCCATCGGGCAAAAAGCAGGGACAACGATACAGAGCTGGGTTTGTGACAAAGGTTTGTGTTAGCAGTGAAAGTTTGGCATCACTGGAATAACAGCAAAAGATGGAGCTGCAACTTACTGGTTCTGAATTGGCGTATTAAGAAAATGAGCATTTTCTGTGTGTTCTGTGTCAGGAAATACGTTATCTGCTATAAAAACAACAGCTTTTACAAATGATTAAACTCTCAAGCTTCTTTTCAGCATTTAACAAGTTGCAAAAGTTGTTTACAGTGTTGGATGTACAGCACCATCACTTTTATCCTCCAACGTAGAGACAAAGATACAACATAAATAAAACACCATCTTCTTTTCTTCTGCATCATTGTTCTGCACTTTGTTAAATTACTCCAGATGAAAAAACCCAAAGCACTGTTACATAAATAATTATCTAGGACCACTTTAATGTTCAACATCAGTTTGTAGGAAGAGCTACCTCTTTCTTTCATTATTACCGTGAGTAGAAAAGCCAAAAACACTTAGAACATTAATGCTGCAGCATTACAACCAGGAGAATGTGGGGAAAGCTGTTCCAAGGTGCAGTCTCTGGGTAAAGCTAAAGCCTGGTCTGCATGGGGTAGGTACATTTTCCAACACAGACTGTGAGAGAAAGAGGATGATTTTTTTGCTGCCTGAACATGAGTACAAAACCTTTTGACACCAACACATGTGTTCCTTCCATGGAAGGAACCTGCCCAGCTATTGCATGTACTCCACATTGGCAAAGTACTCTTTGATCAGGTGAGATGTTTAGACCTGGAGATTTGCGCCTTCATGGGCAAAATGTGTCCAGTTTGGATACTCTCAAAGAAATACTTCCTGGCTCTCAGATTTGCAAAGTTTTATTTTCTGCTTTATGATAAGAAACAGTAACTGACAATTTTGTGATTCCCCTAAATCCTACTCCATGCCCCCATTGCAGTACATGACCTAGTGACTTGCAAAGCAATGAGGAATTTTAGTGTTCATGGATGTGTGTGTATCATTCACAGAAAAAATACCTCAACGCAGGCTGAAGCATATACTGCAAGGAAAAAAGCCCACAAATGTTTTAAAAATTCATCAAAACCCACAAAAACAGTAAGAAGCAGCTGTGACTAAGACAACAGGCACAGATTCAAGCCCTCAGCCTCCTGCTCTCAATACTGCGTGACACCGAGCATGTCATTTGAGCATGCTGTGCCTGGATTCCCATCTCTGAAACAAACACAACAGGCACTAAGATGCCACAAGTGTGCATGGAGAGATTCTTTTGAAACCTGCTTCCTTTGCCACTAGTTTCCATGGAAAATTAACATCTCCCTCTGCTAATGGTTCTCATTTTGGTAAGACAAGCAAGCTCAGTGTAAAACACAAGGAAGTTTAGGCAGCTGTCATTTTTCTGTGGACAAAAAGGCGGGCGGGGTATGGAGGACAAAGGCTACTGCAGTGAGTCCTACAGAGCAGGCCAGGGGAAAAGGCATTTGCCTGTGGCCATTCCTTGCCCTGGAACATCCCTGCGAGGTGTGGAAACACCCTCTCAACTTCCCCACTCATTGGCTTTCTACGCTGTCCAGCACTCAGCAGCTCCTCTACCTCGTTTGATGTTCAGCTGACAGCTCCTAACCACTTCCCTACACCCCTTGTTTCCAGCAGTGGAGAAGGAGGTTCTTTCCTTGCTGCAGTGCTGTCAGAATGACTTTCCTCTTTTTAGCAGTTCCCCAGTTGCTATCAGGGGTCAGTGCTCAGCCAGAAAGAGACGTACAAGGGATCCAGCTGCATATTCAATGAATTTCACTCCTTTCCATAAACAGATCCATTCTGCCTTACTTTTCAATGTTGGGGATGTGGAACACAAAACAGTTTTCTGGCCCTGGATTTAGTGCCCTTTTGTGTCTTAGGCAACTAGGGAAAAGGTTGTTCAATTAAATGTACAAAACTGGCTAATTTATGAAGTGAAATTATGATAAGACATCATGGGACCCCACAGTGCTATTGGAAACAAAGGTCTTGAGTTTTACTGCAAGCATGCTGAAACTGTGCTTTGATGTAAATGTAAAGGATGGGCAGAAATACAGTTGCTATTCTGAATACAGCATCTGCTAAGAAAGTAAGAACACAAGAGCAGCTGCCTTTAGCTGACATCTAACCCAGCGGCACATTCATGGATACGTTTGGAGGTCTCTGTATTTTAAGGAAACATATGCCTGCCTTGCCTGTCCGTCTGTATTTCCTCACAGATTTTGCTTTATTCTCCTTTCAAAGGACTGGTCATTCAACTCAGGAACACTCATTAATATTGCAATAGAGGTAGATCCATATTAAGAAGTTAAAATTACAGCTAAAAATAGCAATACACCACACTGTTAATGTAGCATGTCAAGTATACAGCGTGACAATCATTGATGAATTCCTATTTTTAATATAAAACAAGCCCTTTATTTCACACATGCTGCCAGAACTTCTAAGGGCAACGTGCAGAGCAAGTATTTTGGAGGAAAAAGGCCTCAAAGACAGCCAAACATCCAAGCAACTACAAGTCTACAATTTAGATCACAAAACCAACTGCTGATAGTTGGGATTCCCTGAGCTTCTCTCCTCTATCACCATGAGGAGACAAGGAGACTTTGCAGTGTCCCCTTCAGCAGCAGTGATCGAAGTGGAATGCATTGACACACAGCAGGAGGCTGCAACATCCCCATGGCTGCACAGCGCTTCCCCTCCCTGGCATTTAATTCAGAGCAGTACCCACCTGAATCAGAGAGGTCCGTCTGCTTCAAATGAAAGATGACATTTTCATGAAACCAAATAAACCCAGGAATGGCAGATGGTGTGTATGTGCAGGGAGGGAGGTGGAGGAAGGAGAGTGTTGTTTAAAAAAAGTACCTGCCCCAAATACAGTGCAAACTACAATCAGATTACAAGTATTGGTGAAGTGAAAGGAAGAGAAGGGAAGGAAATAAGCCTCGGGAGAACGCTGTAGCGCAGTCAGTGTGATTAGAGTACATGTGTGTGGATCTAGCGAGCTAAGAAGAATCAGATAGCCAGGTAAAACGCAGTACCTGGGGATTACACACTTCATGGTTCACAGCCATTAGAAAAAGTGTGTGAGCTGCACCTTCCAGAAAATCTCCATGCAGATTTGCAGCAAAGCCTTCAGCAGGACAAGTTCTAGTTGGTAAATTCAGAGGCAGCAGTCGCCAGATGACACGTACGCCTCATGAAAGCCTACCTCAGAGAGATCACCTTCCTCTCTCTACCTATCTGCTCACACTTAGGCAGATGAAACCCATTGGCTATCATAACGTCCAGGGATAGAGTTCAAAGGTCCTAGGAGTTCAGTTGATTTTTTTTGGAACATGTTATATAACCACAGCAAATCCGTCACTGTCTTGGAGATCGCCATAGAAACAGGCTGACAACGCTCAGTGCAGGAGCAAGAAGCCCTGCTCTCAGCTTAGAAAAGATGCTGGTGTGACTGGTCAAACACATGGATTTCCCTCCCTCATTTCCAGCACCACGGACTCCTGGTGCTCGCTTGCTCTCAGCCTTTTGGCTGCAGGGTTGGATGGAGGGTTTCCTACTTTGCAGAGCTTTAGAGAACACTCCAAATCCTTTCCTACCAATGAGAACAGACATTAAGGCTCTATTCCAAAAAAAAATCACAAAACAAAAATAGCTAAGTGCAAGGACTGCTTTAAGTATCTCAACTGCAAAGGAGAGGGGTTCCTGTGCACTTGAAGTTGTTTGCTGCCGTTACCCCTTCTTTGGTGCTACCTCTACAAGCCCCACAAATCAGAAGACATCTCAACCTATGAGGCCTGATGCTAGAATTGCTCTGCTGGAGGGGGGAACAAAGGGGTAAAAGAAAGGCCTGGTGTTATTCAAGGGGACATGTACTTATTAGGGACTTCTTAAGCTCCCTCCATTTCTTTATTTTTGGTGTTGGACTAGAAAAGTTTCCACGGGCTTTGGTCTTTGCTAAAGTATCTTCCTGGCGAAGTGTCTCCCTGGACATGACGTGAAGTAGGAAATGGGTGTTTCCACATAATTCTTCACATTAATACACACCAAACTGATTGAATTAATAATTCATAAATACTAATTGTGCTTGAATAGAGAAGAATCCAACCATTCCCCTGTTCTCCGACCTGAAAATATGTTCTTCAGTTGAATGTATTTCTCTAAATTTTGATTTGATGACAGCAAATCTTTTAATCGCTCTCTCATAAATTTACGACTTCAACTTAAAACCATTCCAATCCTTCAAAACCAAACTGACATTTAGTCAAACAAAATGATGAATTTCTTTGCACTACAGTAAGCACTCGCATGATCATTCTATCTCAAACTTAAAGATTTCTAGCCAAATCTTGTCCCAAAGTGAATTCAGTCTACTTACGTATTTACACAGTAATTATGGCTCAGTACAATTTAAACCCTAGTGCAATATACGAAAATATTATTGGGCCATGCTAAATCCTACAGCACAGTAAAGTCCATTTTGTTTCATGTTATTTTCCACGTTTCAATGTGAGGTCCCAAGTTCAGTTTAATTATATTTCACACCATTATCCTTGAAAAGTTTCTTTCTGTACATTTACTTCCGTAGACCCAAATTTCAGTATGTTTTAGAACAGTTACTAACCCATGATGTTATCTACAGGAGAGGCCCAAAGAAATCTTCAGCTTTTTTCCAACATCATCCTATTATATCCTACGATTATACTTGCTGTACATTTTAATGGTATATTGTAAAAACAGTGGCATATTTTACTTAAAATATTTTGCTACATTTGATTTCTTTCAGTGAATTAAAGTCATTCAGAGAGAATGCAGAAGCCCAGGGTTAAATAACCTAATTGCTGCAGAAATGTTTAGTTAAGCTATGGCTTTAGCTGAAGAAACCTTTTGGGGAAATGACAACTTAAGTACATGAATTTCAATATTCATATAATAATTAATGACCACAAAATAAGAACTCAGATATTTTCTCAATTCAGTTGCACTGTGTCTGGTTTCCACAGACACAAATGTTCCTACTTCCCTTTGACACAAAGGTCAGTGCCTGAAGCATTAGACTCACCCCATTCGGTACGTTCCTAGCTGCTCATCTTACCTTTACACAGGGGAATAGGTTACTCTGTGAGCACCTGAAATTTAGAGAAGAGGGACTGGGTGGCTAGGTAGGAGAATGTGGAACTGCACTGATTATGTCTGCTCAGATTTAGGGTTAGCACATCCTGGTTTGATGGGGGCAAGTTAATCCCACCAAGCCTCATATAGCTGGGTATCAGAACATATTTCGGAGTTTATTGACTGACTGAAAACTCAACCATGTCTACTGTTCACCTAGATCAGACATCCCAGTTTCATCCCAGTATTAGGGCTTACCACTGGTATGTAATACAGAGTCAACATGAAGCTTGCTAATGAATTCACTGTTTGTTATTCCTAATTGTTCTGGAAATATGAAGCAAGTAGAGAAAAATCATCTCCCCATATGAACCACTCATACATAGGGAGCTGAATGACAGCTGGTACTATTGGTTCTTCGTTTCATACTGCAAGTGTTACTTAGAAGTTAACAACATACTAAAAGCAGGTACAGCCCCCTGGATCTCTGAGCAAGCCGCTACAGGGCTCCACCCTGCATGTGGAAGAGCAAAGAAGTACAAGGTCCAGAGCTGCCGGTCTGCAAACATAGTGAGGTAGGAAGGTACCATTTCTCAAAGCCATTAGATTTTTACCCATTTCAAATCTCAGCAAGCCCCAAGCTCAGCAGTTTAGAACCATCACGTTTAATAAGTGCATACACATTGCTGAAAAATATATTCCCTCAGAAGGTGCAAAAGTTAATGCTCCAGTAATATTTACGGTACAGCAATGGTAAAAGCCAACAGGCAGAGAAATCTTACTAGAGCAAAAGCCCAACCTCCACAACACATTCAGGAAGATGATTTTGCTTATCTGTCTTCAGGTATTTTTAATGTGAAACAAAATACAATGCCCACACGAACATGAACCTGTCCTTGCCATTGCTCTCTCGAATCTCAGAGAAATGTGGCAGTATATCTCGGAGTTATGATGAAACCATGTGAGCTGCCTTGGCTAGATCTGACAAAGCACACAGGTCATCTGGCCTTCAACTTGCTCCTTGCTGACCTTTATATAATGGGTGGCCCAGGCATAACTGCAGAACAGGCAATAAACATGTCAGGAACTTTTGGATCCTTCCTCAAGTGTTCTGTACCTCTTCCCTTCTGTGTGACCAAGAAAGCATGTCTGGTAACAAAATGCAAATTCCCTCTTACCACATAAGGAAGCGCACCTATGCGCCGTCTGTGTCCCACGGCATGACAGATGCAGTGGGATAGTTCATCCGTGTCACCTAATGAAGGTCAACCCTTCTGTCAGAGGAAATGACCTGTCCTTCACTGAATGCTTTCCACCTGGCAAGGAGCAAGTGCATTTGTGATAGGACACAACACTTGCAATGGTGTGACACAGGAAAACTTGCAGCTTCTTTGAGAAACAGTCTCCTTCGTGGAGGGTAGAGAGATGTGGAAAAAATGGTGAGAATAGGGAAAATGGAGCATCAGTTCAGTGGTAAAGACAGCTTGTGTTATGTTTCCTATACAGACAGATGGAGAAAAATATTTGCTGGTATATGTGTCAAGCAACTTACAATCTACTACATAAAATTTGATTCTCCATATGTCTTAATAGACATGACAATGAGTATTATTACTAGCCAGAAAAATTAAACTAGTCTTATCCTAAGAACAGCAGTAATATTCAACTACAGTGTTCAGCCTCACCCTGCCTGGCTGCGAACTTCACAAGTTGACTGTATGCACTCTCAAGAAATACTTCTTCAATTTATCTTACTTTACTTGCCATCAGTTACACTGAATGATGACTGATTCCTCTAATACAGGGTTGTTTTTTTCCTTTCGTTCAGCTGAAGACGAGACTTGGAAGGAGTGCTCACAGGCCATTCAAACACAACGGCAGCCTTGCTGTCCTCGGGCTCGTTGCTATATGCTTTTAACGTGAATTCAAGTTCCAACCAAAGGCTTGTGACTATCACCAACAAGAAAACCCTACCTTTCCCTGCACTGCTTTCCATTTCCCTAACGAATCAAAGATGTAATTTTTGCTTTTATGTATTCTAGAGAGATTTTGTACTTTGCTAATTTACCAGCAACAATGAGAATTTCTTTTTCTCAGCGGAACGGGGAAGTTTAAAGCTCGGCAGCATGAGAGGTTTGGGTTGGTTTTGCCAGCGCACATTACCTTTAAATTTATGCAAGCTGAATCTCCTATGCCAAGTTTTTAAAATTAATCTAGAGTCTCTCACAATCCCCTATGGTTTCTCACAAACTGAAAAGTTTACGGGCCAAACAGTTGAAAAATGCCTCTGGATTTGTTTTCTGCTTTGGCACTTGCAAAAAGCATCTGCAGATACCAGACATTTTGTTTCAAAATCAGCATGCCTGCCTTCCTTTGTGTGCGATAACCGAGAGAAGCCACGGAGCTTTAACTGAGCTTCAGCACTGGTACGCTATAACCCACCCTCAAACATGTCATCATTCTCTGAAACAGAAACACCTCCTCTGTTTGAAGGAATTCTTTATGGAAAGCTTTGGGTTTCTCAGTGTTGGTGGATACATCCATAGTGCTCAAAAAGAGGGCTATGGAGTAAGTGCAACACCATGGCTCTTGACTACGTGACTGATGGATTTGTCACTGCTCCTACTCCGGACTGTTCCAACCACCTCTCCACAATGCCTGGGCAACATCAAGTGGTAGTTTATTTACAAATCACTGCCAAAAGACATTATGGGTAGGAATACATGAACTGAAACACAGAAAATAATAATTATTATTACCTCAGAACTACACGGGGAGAGCCAGAGATAGGTTCTGTTCAGCATGGGTGCAGACAGTTTGCTCTAGAGGTTTCTTCCCCTACACAGCATAGATGCAAATCAGTTCATGCTACTTTGAATCCCAATTGATCCCCAAGAGCCCCTGATCCAGTCATCAGCCCCTCCTCTGTTCAAATCTGCTACAGTTAGCATCTGCACAGGAACTTCAAGTTAAAAAAAACCCATGGTTACTATTTGATAAAACCATCTTTTAAAAAATGTTTTCCTATGATGAAGAAATAATCCAAATAATTCCTTCAGAAATCCTTTTAAGACTGAAACTAGAATTTGACAGTGACTCAAGAGAATATATTTTGACATTTATGTCTCAATACATTTCAGGAATATGAGCACTCACCTAAACAAAAGTAATAGTCTGTTATTTATATACATTTACACCTTTTTATATGGGAAAGTTGCAGCTCTCTCAAAATTGGAGTCTTACAATTTCTAGATTAGAAGAATAAAAATTATTTCTGTTATTCAAAACATTGTGCAAGTCAAGCGTTGCCAGTCCTGGATGAAGAATCAGGGTGAATATTATTTTCTCCAATCATTCACCAAAGCATGCAACTTACACTGCTCACTCTCCATCATTAAGTCCAGCAATTGTATTAGCCTCCTTGCCAGCACCTTGAGAAAATCCTCCTGCTTCTCAAACAATTAAGGACTACAAAATACAAGGAAGGATGAAGGGCGACAGTGAAAGGCTTTTCTTTTGCCAGGTTATTCATGCAAAGATGGCAATTTTCTGTCAAGAGAAGCCTTGCAATCAGTTGTTTATAGTCAGACATAAAACCTGAATACAAGACAGTGATAGGTATGGTTTTCTCTCATATGTTATGGATTTCTAATTCTTCTTCTTTCCCCAGTTTCTTCCAATGCAGTTTACAGCTCACATCAGAAAAGTGTGGTGGCATTCAGTGCTGAATGGCATTTTACTTTAAGTGTGACCATTTTTCTGTCCAATTTGGATTCCAAAATTGAGCTCAGAGAGAATGTTACTGGGTGAACCAGGAAGCTGTGTTGCTTGACATTCACCGCAGGTCCCTGAGGCCTCCCTGTTACAAGTCTCAGACACGACAGGTCTCTACAAGATTTTCCTTCACCTGTGCATTTGTTGTCATCTCTATTGCTTCTGATGATACAGATAAATTTCTTAAATAAATCTAACATTGAATTTGTAATATGCATACTGTAAGAGGAACAGTCTTCAGGGTAGGATCTGCATAGGGTTTTTATGCAAATAATTCTTTGTTTTAGCCTTCAGAACACATATTTTAAGTTATCATCTTTTCATTCTCTGCTGGGCTATGTAGAGATCCCCTACAAGCATCTCTGTTTACAAAGTCAGTTAACTAATACAGTTATTACAGCAGGACATAGGCATAATCTTTTTTATCTGCTCCAAACACATACAAGATTCTGCTGGTGTCAATCGGTGTGACAGTTGAATACCAAGGCAAGTTTACTGACAAAGATGCCAAGGTTCATGAACCTCTCAGATGAACCTCGAGGAAATTTTCAATTTACTTGGGCTGATATAGTATTTCCCTTTAAGTGATGTGAAAACAGCCACTTTGTGTCCCTTCAAACTACTACCACGAGAATAAACAATTTCTGAAGTTCACCTGTAGTTAAGGATGTTCCAGGTTAACACAAAAAATCCCCACTAGAAAGGGCAGATTCGTCAATACTACTCCCTCCTCCCGAGGCCTGCTTTATTTCAATTCCATGCATTTTAGTAACAATAAAAATTTGGATAGAAAAGACTATGTGAACACAGAAAATTCAGTGTTCTCCACAGGACTAAGGACATCCAAGTCATGAACAAACCCTTGCTTTAAATGTCCTCTTAAGGATGGCGACGAAGGATTTACACACTGGTCTTCTGCTTCCCAGACAAGTGCTTTAACTCCCTGGCCACACTGGAGAAGGACTTCTCAATTTGTCTTGTCAAAGTTGCTCCAAGTTTAAGCTATGACAAACAGGTGTAGTAATGACTGCACTGTATGACAGACAGCACACCCAATTAGAAGAGTGATCTCTTAATTACAGCCCCTGTTCCACTGACTAATCCTTTACAGATACTTTGAGTAATTGGTAAACAAACAAAGAAATAAAATAATGGTACTAGGGGAATTTACACTGAGTATTTATAGCTCAGTCTGATACCTCTCACAAAATTAGAGGAAACAGTACTGAGCAGTGATTCATTCAGGGCTTTACTCCATATATGGGACACAAAACCAAAGCCAGACACTGTGAACTCATTAAGGGTGATTTTCTTAAAGCTCTTTGCCACTTGCTGCAGTGTAGCTTATTTGTAGTGTGAGGACAACACATGCCTGATACGCACTTCGTTAATGGGTGTAAGTTGGAAATGCTGCTCTGTGCTTCTTCCTCTCCTGCCTCTCTGAACACGGGTACCTGTTAAGACTGGAGAGTAACCTTCGAGAATACGATGATGCAGCACATAAAAATGCCCTGCTCCAAGGAAAAGGACTGTGCGAGCACCCTTCCATCCCAGCAATGCTATTTGACAGGCCAGGAACACCTCTTAAAATTTCAATCTAAACAATCTCATTAGCTTCTCTGACAGAAACTATCAGAGGTAACATTTCTCTTGGCTTCACTATATAATTAAGGTGGGAGGAGAGCTTCAAAAGGGTCCAAGAAACATTCTCTTTAAAGAGGTACAGGCTAAGCTCCCATGGGAGTAATGCTGGCTCTAAAAGATCCCTCAATATGCAAAGAAGGAGAAATATTTCCATAATGCTGCAGGCCATGCCAGTGTCCACAGTAAAGGGAAATTCACTTTGAAGAATACAAATTGTAGGCAGCCATCCAAAGCCACAATACAGAATCATCCGATAGAGGTCTGGGCTGCAAGACCCAATATTCTTTTAAACTAAGAAAGCTCAATGTGGTTGTAGCAGTATATAGAGAAAAAACCAGGCAAATTAGGTGCTGATACTGAAAGCTCAATAAATAGCCTCATTTGTTTATCTATAAAACAAAATGGCACCTAAAAGACAACTCCATTATTGCTTGTTGAGGATGTGGAAAGCATTTCATTACTGTTTTGTCCAACATGAATAAAGCTTTACCTGCTTCTGTCCTCCTCTGTTATAAAGGGCTTTCATCTGCAGCGAGGGCAACGCAAGGTATTCACTATCACTGAAACGTCTCCTGAGAGTCCTTTATAAAACTGGAAAGTGAGCCAAGGGAGCTCATAATAAATACAGAACAGCAAAGCCCTTTCATAAACGAATGAATAAGTGAATGACTTGTTATGGTAAATACAAAATATCTGAATACTGGCTGCTTACTCTGAAAGCAATTCCAACAGAAGCATTTTATTTTACTGCTAGAGGTCACACTTATCTCAAAAAATCAAAAGGAGGTTAGCATTGTCGGAAGCAGGAACCACTTTTCACAGATCCTCATGGATGTCAGAATATATTGCCTTATGATAACTGCAAAACCAAGATTATGTGAGTTTTTTTCTTTCTGTGACTGATGCTTTTCAAGTTGTGAGCAGGCATATCTTAATTAATCCCGTAATGATTTCTGAGATAGTGACACACAAGCCATTATCTTGCTCATCTAATGTCTCTGATTTCAGTGCCTTAAAATGTCAAATGTCTGACCTAATGACTTTTAATCACACAGGGAACCACCAGGCATTCCTCCACAGTACCTGATTTACTGAATCTATGTAGAAAGAAACAGAATGGCTTCAGACTACTGTTGTTTGACTACCACTTCCTAAAAAAACAAAATTAAAAAAAAATTAAGCAAAATAACTGTCTTTGAACAAAAAGCCATGTAAACCAAATAGTGTCCGTGTTCCCCATCCTGCAGCCCTTTACTCAGCACTCATCACCCGTGTGATGCGCGGCGCACACAGACCCACAAGAGCACACGATGGCAGAGCACGATCAGATATACCCTGACAGTAAATACGTACATGTCCCACAGGAGTAGCTTAAACCTTGGCTTTTCTGAAAAGGAGAACATTTGTGTCCTTTGCCTAATCACCACTGATGGAATGTTTGAGGTGAAATAAAGGTGTTTGAATTGCTCTAAAACCTGAGGGCAGGATACCTGAATGGCTACTGAGGGCCCCTGGGAGGGGAAGAAGCCCTGCAGGCTAACGGCACCAAAGGATCATTTTATTGTCATTACACTCTGAGAGCAGCTTGCTTTCCAGGGAAATAATACGAGTTTTCTTGCGTTTAATATTTAAAATGTGATTTAAATGTTAATAATTAATGTCAGACTACTTTTAATTTCTATCAGGGAAAGCTGCAGTCTATTCCATTTCCAGTGGGAAGAAAACTGTGGGCAGTGGAGTCTTTTGTTATTAAAGCATTACAGTAGCAGTGTGAGTCTGTACAAATGTTAATTTGTCATAATTTTCTCACAGAATAATATTTACAGTATTTCAGAGCGTGTGTATGCGATCAGCATTTTGTATCCATTTGGCAACTGTATCTGAACATCTGCTTCATGGTTTACGTGCACAATGGTCTGGTTCTTTCAGGGCTGATGTAGAATCAAGAACTGTGTCATGGATCTGTCGCATTTACTGCTCACAGCCACCCCAGCATCTTCTGCAACATGTGTTCTTTATGAAGGATACACCACTTCTATTCAGAGTATAAGGAAGCCTTAGAGCAACCCAACAGCACCATGATTTTTAGTTAGCCATGGTCACCACTGTTTTTTAAAATACATTTTGGGATGTATCAAAGAGGTACATGCGGGTAAGGAAGGTGAAGGAAGAGAAACCATTAGAAGTCACAAACAGGTGGGGTTTACTACATCATGCACTGGCCTTTCTCTGCTCCATCCCTTTTCTGAAATCCAGGGGAGCTGGAAAAAGTATGCACATCCACTAGAACCACAGAAAAGTTGACAGAAGGAAAAAAAACCTAAAGTAAAAAAAAAAGAAAATCCTTCACAGATAAAGCTACCAGAGAGAAATGATTAAAAACCCCCACAGCTTTCAGAAACACTTAGCAATTTTAATACAGCATAAAAGAAACTGGCAAAATACGTTTCAAAGAGCATAAAAGAGAAAAAAGAACAACTCATCTAGCACTATCATAAAAAGTGAAACAAAAATGTTCACTCTAACAGCCAAATTTGTACTATTACAAAAGACAGAAGAAAGGACGCAATCATATGGATTTTAGAATAAGCTATTTCGGTGTGTATATATATATATATGTATATATATATAAGGTATTTCAAATGAGCATCTCTCCACAACGGATGGCACATTGGAGATGCCCGAAAAGCCAGTTGGCCTGTCCCCTTGCCTTAAGACTCGGTCGACCACAATCAAAACAACTCCTGGGGAATGTTTATCTACCCTTGGTAGTCTCTGTGAAGACTTTTTTTTCAGTGAGGAAGTAATGAAGATCTCACCAACTCCTTTGCACACCTACTCCAGTGTTACATTACTCTCTCTAATGTCAAACTTGTATCACATTTGTTGCATTTTAAGCCCTTGATTACTATCCTGACAATCTGTGGACACCAAAATCTGGCAATTTCATTTAGAACAAGTTTTTTTACATACTTGGTGGCTTATAATCTCTTTTGTCAGCCCTCTCTGACTAAAGAAACCACTCTTCCAAACTTGGTGCTGTTCTTGTTACCTTCCCATTTCTCCAAATGCCTCACATGCCCTGGTGTGCAGTGCCCAAAAGGGAGTGCCACACTCCAGCTGAGGTCGTACAAATACTGTGAGCAGCAAGAAAAGATCACATAGCTTAGCTTAGCAGAGTATGTTGTCCTGCCTGAGCATTCCATCATGACGTAAAACTCAGATGTTGCCGAGTTCATGATTCATTTTGCCCTCCAAGTTCTTTCCTGTGTATTTGTAGCTTACTGTTTTTCCCCTTGCCTGACGTTGAGCAGATGATTACTCCAGCCTAAGTGCAATAGCTTACACTTCTCACTGAATCTTATTCTCACTTAAGGCCAGTCAGTTTTTCAAACTTGTCAAGTTTCTCCTGAATTTTAATCTTGAAGCCCCTTTAAACCTGTCCAATCTGCAACGGCACAAACGCGCTACCTATTCCAACACACCCATCATCCAGGAAAATGATCCAAGACTAGAATTTGGAGGAATTCTTATTACAGGTGGCCTTACCTTTTTAGAAGGGAAGCACAGACAGCTGCTCCAACTATGGACATCTCATATTATTTTATCTATGTTCTTCTATTGTCCTGATGGGAATGGCATTTCCAACACTGTCAAAAGCTCCACCTCTTCTGGAATCTAAGCACAGACCTTCATTTGCCTTCCCTTTAGAAAGGCCTTCTGCATTATCGTTGAATGAAATCAAATTCTGATTCAATTTGCTTTTGACAAAACAATGCTGCCTCTTATTGATCACCTATCAGAGGTTAATTGTCTCAGTAGTGCTCACAATTTATTTATGCTGCCAGTATTTTTTCAAGAACTGAAGTTCAGCAGACCAGCCTGGATTTTGTCCTGCTTTGATTCCCTCCTTTTCTGATGGTCACTAGACCACCAATACATATGTTTACTGGATCCCACTCATTACCAATTCTAAATAAACCTACTAATTCATCTGAGATTGCTTTATACACTTCAAGAAATCCTATCTGATTAAAGCCATCAGGCCCAATTAATTTGAGATCATTCCATTGAGCTAAATGTTTTTCTCCTCAGTAGCCCAGTCAGCAATTGGTCCTTTTTGCCATGGAGTCCAGAGGTGCTTTCTCCTTGAAGCCAAGATCAATGTACATGGGAGAAAAGACAGTACTGCTGTTCTTTTTTCCCCTGCTCTGAACAGTTGTGCTGGTTTTGGCTGGGATAGGCTTAACTCTCTTCACAGTAGTTTGTATAGGGCTGTGGTTTAGATCTGCATCCGCAGCTGTGGTTATGGCTTTGCCATAGCAGGTGTACCTCTGAAGGGACTGTGGCCCAAGACAGGCAAATCCACACTGGAGAAGGTATGCCTTGAAGCATCTGTGGCTAACATGGTGGTCATGGATAAGTCAGAGTGACATCCGGACTTTAGAGACCCTCAAAAAAACAATCTAGTGGAAGGCAAGACAATTAGAATCATCCTAAAATATCCAAAAACTTTTAATTGAATCAGAGGGCTACACATGCTCCAACCAATAGGTTATGGAAGAATTTTTCAATTTGGAACCAAATTAATATCTGAATTTGTTTTCAAAACTGTTAGAGTTTACACAATCACATTACACTGAGACATTGGAAATGTGTGTGTAAGAAAGTCTGCCCATCAGATGCTTTGAGAAAAGCAAATAATCAAAGAACTGATTATTTACAGAAAACTTTTATTATGTTTGGGAAATCTTAATAAATAACCTGTACCAATGGCCAGGAAACACCAGAATATTTTGGGGGAAAAAAAAGCAAAAAAATCTGGTAAATAAAAAAATGAAGGGTCCAGTCCAAGGTCCTGCAAACCTGTATCACACACACACCAGCATGAGACGTGAACCTGGTTCTGGCTAACTAAGAAACTTTTTGCTGGAAGTGACATACAGGCTGATAGGTAGGTGGTTTATCTCCTGTCATTTGTATTTCATAACACAGCCTCTAAACAAATCACCTTCCTCACACATTCAGTGAGGCAGAGGGAGTGCCAAAATAAGGTGTGGGAAAGCACTTTCACAACATTATTACACAGAGCGTGTAATCCTTCAAGACCGCTTTGTATGCAACCGCATCACACACCATAAAACAAATCAGTAATTCCCATCTCCAAGAAATGTATCTCTAATTCAACATTTACCTCAGGAAAGGATAATACTGCAAACTATACAACTGTGAAGTCAACATGCTGTAAGTCACTACGAGGGCTTTCCCTTTTCAAAGAAAAAAATACTTCTTTTCTATGAATTAAATTCAGAGAAATATACAGATTTACAGAGTGAATCATCCTCATCTGTTGATTTAAAATAATTTCAAGTATGTCAGGGATCCCTGACTATCTACAGTAACACTTGACATCACGTGCTGTACAGAGTCATTTAATATTGACAGAAGGCTTGAAATGCTTATGCTTGAGTAAAAGGTGAGAAGGTTGGTTGAATTATCTGAAGTCAGATGTAACAGCCTGCTTTGTTAGGGGTTTTGAAGTTCTCTGCATGCTGAGGAACACACTTTCCTCTGCAGCCTCTTGCTCAGTTGAAATAACTGGAAGAAACTAAGACTAATTACCACAGGTACGCATGGATCTCTGCTCCAGGACTAACATTGTGCCACTTCCACCAATGCTTGCAGGTTGTGCTTCACTTCTCCTGACACCAATGAAAGGTGTGCTGGACTCGCTGTCTTTGGATGATAGACTGACAAAGCTATAGGGAAACTTGCACTTATGTAACACTCTGGGTTGGAGTAAAAAGCTTTCCCAAATAGCAGCAGCAGCAGCTTTCTATTCAATGCAGTTTAACAGCAAAATCCACAAAGGGTTTTCACGCAGACTCCAGCATGTGAAAATTCAGTATATAAATGACTCTAAAATACTCCTTGCTTCCTGCGTGGCAGACTAATACAGACATATAGCTTGGAAAGAAAAATTCACAGTCAGGTTTGGCTGTGGTGTCCTGAAACCTATCATAGCACTTGAGGAAACAGCCTGGCTCGGCACAGCACCCAGGCCACCTAAGCTGAGACATGCACACAAGAGGATACAGGATGGAAATACCAGGGCAAACCATCCAATCTCTGTTTTGGAAAGAAAGCCACTGTCACGACAAACACGGGTACTGAGGGTAATCTTCCCTCTACAGTAATTTACAGAGCATGACACCAAGAGGAATAACAAAGAAACATTTTGGCATTATATAGCTCCAATTCAGTGCAATTTGGAGCAGGATGATGGACTTTATTCTTGTGGAAATTATAAAGCATTAAACCTGTATATCAGAGTCAGCCCAGCTTCAGCACCGAAACACTGCCTTGGGCAGCTTGCTTATGTGAGGAGAAGAAAGAGCTCATCTACCACTGGCTTTTATAGCTAGAGAAATGAAACAATAAATAGGGGCAGGAGAAAAAGAATGAATTTTCACACTCTTCAGGTGTACTGTAGGTCAAAACAGCTGTGCAGAACTGGTCTGTGCCCCCAAATGAGTCCTCTCTAAAGACTCAGGTAAGAATTAGCTACAAATGAGGGGGGAAACACATTAATAAATATGCCACTCTGGATATTTTAGATTTATACCGGACCTTCATTATGACAAAGGGTAACAACAGATATATCAAAAGACCTTAGAGAAGTCAACTCTGCAGGGGACCCAAAGACAGAATGCAAAGGTTGCCCCCGAGTCCTCACAATAGGAAGTAAGTGCTGAATAAATCCAAAATACCTAGTGTTTTGGGAATGAATTCTTGGGTACAATTCCAGGTTGGTGACTCAGCCTACTCTTTGCTAAAGAAAAGGTGTATTTAGAGGACCTAAGGCAGACACAAACCAGAACAATTCTCTTGACTCAGCAAGTTCAGCACCTTGGCACAGGCACCTTGCATTGTCTCAGAGCTCCAAGAGCAAAGACATGGGGATAGTTATTACTAGGAGATTTTTCTGTGTACAAATGCTCAGCGTTTGCATAGCAAATGTCTCCTTCCTCCCTCTGGCACATCCTTGTAACAATGATCTACAGCTCAAGTTTTTGTCATTTTAGTATCGTTTTCACATTTCTTCCCTTGACACATAGTCACTTCTACTGTAGTCATAGTAATATCAATAGAACAAGACAGCCTTAGTGGCATCCACAAAACCAACACATGGACATTTAAAAGAATTTAACACCTACAACAATGCATGAATCTATTCAGTGATTTATGATAACCACATATTGTAAGTGACAATGTCTTACACAATTCTGTTGTCACGTTATTTCAGAACACAACAAACATACTTGTTCCTGTATTTTCTTGCTAGGGTATCCATCACAAGCACTGATTTCACCAGGCATGTCTCAGGTTACCTGATGTGAAAGACAATATTTCTCTATGCTGCCATGACGATAACACCCGAGAACCTCAGAAAAAATAAATGAACAGTCTTTGAAGTACGGTCTTTATCTTACAGATACAGATCTCAGTTACAGAGAGCTTAAGGGGGGATTTAGTTTCACTGAACACTACCCTCTAAGAGCTAGACATCTACTCCAAGCCACTAATTGAAGCTACCCCAAAAGCTACTGAAGGGAACGCACTTCCAAAGGTCACATAAGTACATTCCAAAACACCTAACAGAGGTAGGATGAACTACTTGATGAAAGTCAATCGCTCTTTCTTATGATTACTCAGGAGGCCCAAAAGCCAATTTATCATTCATGCCTTATTTCTGCAAATTGAGACCGCAATCCCCCAACTCTTCAAGGATGTCTGAGCAGACTTTTTCACATCTGAAGCACACAGTCATTCTTCCTTCCTCCAGGAAAGCCTTCAGTCATATGCAGGACACCTCAGAGGGAGGGAGCCTCTACTGATCATGTTCTGGCCAATGAAACTTTCTGTTAAAACACTTACAATGAAAAATTGTAGACAAGGAAGAAAATTATAAGGTGCAGCATGACTTGCAATTTTAAAGAATTCCACTTTTTCCATTGGATAAATGGACTAGCTGGGCAGTTAGGAAACGTGCAGATGTCAGCCTGTCTGCTACTCAGGTATTTCGTGGTGTGTCAGCAGCTGGCAGGATGCCAGGATGCTTAATGTTGACATTATCTACATGTGACAGTTTCAACAATGAGATGTTAGCTGGGGAGGGAGACACTACGTACATCTGCTCATCCATCCTGCTGAACAACAGGAAGCCTCAGAAATCATGACGGAACTGATAAATAACTTGAGAGCACAACACTAACTTGTTCTGGATTTCCAAACTTCAGTCAGGCCCATCAGATCTGACACCAGGTCCAGTACAACAGAAGGCAAAGCACAGAAAAGCTCATGCACAGGTATTCATCACAAGCTGGAGCTTTTCCGACAACTTCCACTTAAGAAGTGCAGCATCACCCTCGGCTGGAGTTTGTCGATGAGTAAAATACACTATTAAAAAGTTCACTGGCTATTTTCTTCCTAGTAAATCAGGAAGTGTTAATTTTTTCCCCTATCACTTTTTCCTCAGTTATTTTTGTTCACGATACTTCTTGCAGTTTTCTAACACTCAAAGTTTGCATAATAAATTTTATCTCACTCCTACTCTTTCTAGAAACTTTCCTACACTTATTAATATGACATAATGAAACAATGACATGCTTCAACCTTTGGAAAGTGAATTTGAAGCATTCTTTAGAATGCTCTAGGGAAAATATAGCTCCTTGTTCACATAAAACTTAGCAAATGTACCTCCCTTTCTACCTCTAGGTTCTAAGTAACTAAGTAACATTTTCCAGTAACTATAGGCTTAGTTACTATCACACCATGTAACTAGAAGGGCAGGCAGGAAGACATTTATGGAACAAGGTATTTGTCTGTTCATTTGTCCACTTTATACCTGCATCTGAAACTTGTGGGAGATTGGAAGCATCAGCTAGCATTCTGAAGGAGAAAATGTTTTTTCCAGTATCGTATCTCATGATCTGTCACACCAATCTATTGCCTCTTACCTTGGCTGCAGTCCAAAGTGTAAGGACAGATTTGGCACCCCTTTCTAGACAAACGTTCAGAGGTTCCAACCCAGCTTGGCAGCACACATGGAAACTGTGTCTTAGTTCCCAAGGAAGCCCTATCTCCTGCTCTTCAGAGCACCTTTCATGAAAGCTTTGGCTTCACCACTCCAGCATAATTCAGGTGCTGAAGGAGAAGGGAGGAAGAGGGAACAAAGATATGCTCATACTCCACTAGCACTGTGAAGTTTGGCAATAGCCTGGCACAAGAAGGGTTTAACTGCATGCATTAACTATCCAGAGAGAAGCGAAGTTGTCATGGACCAAGCGCTACCTGAAATTCATGCTGCTGTTCTGGACTGCTTTATCTCATATGGGAATGAAGAGTGGAGAAGAAAGGTCTCTTAAAAGCAAATGAGGAGGGTTATGCAATCTCCAATGAGAAATCAAAAGGAAGACTGTGTTCATACTTCTGTTGTATGGAGTCATGTAAAGTGTAACTCGAGTCATTTAATCTTGCTCTTCTAACAGTCAACAATAGTTTAGTAATTAGATGAGGCTGTATTAAATATATGTGCTGGAAAATCAAGTCTTTCATTTAAAGTCTTCCATAAAAGGGCATTTTTAATGTTCTCTCCTTGCTTACAGATTGAGTTTTTATCAGCTAAAGCAAATAATATGTAGCTGAGTAAAATTAGCGTGCTGCTTGTGAAGAAAATCTAGCCTAAAATACATTCCACAAAGGAACAACTTTTATTCCACATACTCTGGAACACCAAGTTAAGGGGGAAAAAAAATATATCAGGATTTAGAACACTCTTGACAAGCTCAAGTCCTGAGCTGTGGTGAAAGCTGCATCCTGGAGGCAGGTTCCCTCCACAGAAATGGCTCAGTCCCAATGCCCAGCATTAGAAGGAAATTTTGAATGCATCAGCTGATTTCAGATGTTTTAACAGGTCACTAGGAAAGAGCCAATTTTTGAAGTTTCCACATCAAAGCTATAGCACTTTAAAAACCACCAACATGTTAAATTATAACCTGAAGAGATTAGGAAACTAATGTGTTCAGTGGCCTTCAGTTTGGACCAGAATTAAGCTATTAATCTAGTTCTGGGTTGGCTGGTTGGGATATTAGGCATTTTTGTATTCTGTATTTATGATAGATTTCCCAGTGAGGGCTGCAACATACCTCGATTAAACCGCGCTCAGAAGGTAAACAATTCATTCTTCATAGCTGGCTGCCACGTTACTGCAATTGTAACTAGATAGAGATCCATTCAGCAAATTGAGGATGTGATAGAAAGAATACAAACTTTGATAATGTCAATTCTAAGGGTGACATTGGCATACTGATTGTTTCACAACCATAGAGGCATGCGGACAGCGTTTACCAAAACCAGAGCCTCACACATGGTGGGTTAGGTTTCTCTTGTATTGACTAAATCAATAGGAAACAGTTAAGTCAGGCTCTTTACAATACTTAATGCACCTCAATACGGAGAGAAGATAAAGCAGTAAGGAGTGAGACCTTATGTAGAAAGTTCATGCACCTAAGTAAAGGAGGATAGTATATTGACAGCTATTACATCCAGTACTCTAAATGCAGCCACCAGCTCCAGAGACCTCTGCAGTTCTGATGACCAGAAATAGGAAGGAAACTTTAAGAAAGGATCACTTCATACTTATCTACCTCTTATACTCTTTATTTAATGCTCTTCAGAGGAGATAAAGCCTCAACTAAAGCAAATAAACCCAGCACTATATAGTTTGGAAGAAAGGAGAACTTCATTCCCTATCGGTTATGCTCCCTTCTATGTATATTACATTCACTTCAAAATTACAACGGTAAAAAAAATACAATGTAAGAGTAGATGATGTGAATTAAATTCCATCATACTACAAGAACAAGCCTAATTCATTTTCAGATCAATGCTATCACATACACACAGAGAAAAGGCACTCCTAGCTCATACTAGGAGATACTCAAATTTTCCAGGTCTGTGAAAACTCTATAGGCTGGGGGGGATTTTTTCTTCCCTTAAACATTCCAGATAAACTGTATTCTTTCACAGCTGGTAGCTGAGTCCCAGCAGATCTCTATCTACATGTAGTGAGACTATTTTTAAGCCAACAATGAATCACCAGCAGGAGGACAAGACAAAAACGCTGAAGCACACATTCTAGGTAGCTGAACTACAGAACAATCTCTGTTCGGTAATTTGGTTATTTCTGGAAGAAATGAACCACATGAGCAGCAGGTGTGTATGTTAATAGAATGACTTTGTGTTTTAATTAAGCAGTATTTCCCTACAGAGTAATTACATATGTTGTTTGCTCAACTTTTTAAAGACCATTAAAAAAATCCTATAATCTCTTTCTTTCCTGGGCTACAAATAGAAGATCTCAGGAACCTTAAAAACAAAGCAAAACAAAAAAGCAACGAACACACTTAGTAGATCCTGTAAGTACATGTTAAACACTTGCTAGGAACAATATCATCAAGGAGCTCCTGTAACAGATGGTGTTACCTGAACTCCCATCAAAACCTGGTTTGTCTCAGGTAAAGCTACTGATTCTGCTGAACGCAACATGAGATGAGAAATTTCATATTGACTGCTGTGGCTGTACTAAAACTAATCTCACCCAGTAGATATTGTAAAGTACCATTTGAAAAAGGCACTACAGAGCCTAAAGAAGAACAGAGATTTAATGAGACATCAACTTCCCAAGCTTAAGCAATAAATACAGGCACTTCCACAAAGGAGTTACAATCTCCAGCCCCTCTGACCATGCATCACTCCAAAGGCAGCCTAATAGCAGACAAGATCTGCTGCTGCACCACGGGTCTCGCTTCTGGCCTGAGGCCCCCACAGCTACAACTGCAATTGCTATTATTCAGTGATTCACCAATTATTCTGTGCTATTTAGTACTATTTTCTGCTGTGAAAAGGCATTATTGTATTGGGAATATTAAGTTAATATTATAGAAATAGAAAATAATAATGGAGAAAAAAATACACTTGCTATTTTTTGAAGTATATTCACAGATTTATCCCTGGGCTTTGCCTATTCACTGCAGTTGAAGTGAGAGAACTGCAGGGGAAATGAGTCAATTCCCAGGCAGTAGAAAACCTTAGACCTGAAGGCGATTTACCCAAATGTAACACTGACATTGAGCAATACAGACATGGAAACAATGAGCCAAATTCGGAAACTGCATGCGGATACAGCTGTGCTAAGACCTCCTCTCCAAGCCGCGCACAGACAGAGCTCCCAGGCTTCCTCCAAAGAACACAATACGCTCTCTGCGTGAGAGACCGATAGAAATTCCACCTTTGAAACAAGAAACTTGTTTCATGCTTAAAGAGAATAACGCACACCAAGTGATGTTTAACACAAGGAACTTTAGGCAGCTTTTATCAACCCTCCTTCCTGCAAAATTATAAAAATCCAGGTTCTGTTGCATCTATCTTAAATGTAACTCCACTAGACATATTTCCCAGAAAATAAAGATGGGCGATCATCCTATATTACAGGAGAAATGTGTCAAGTACATGTCACATAGCTATTAAATTGACAAATGGAACCTGCAGGAAAATCCGAGGATGTTTTTGAGGGCTAAAAGCCTCATTTCCACTTGCTTCTCTTGTGCAGGCATAACTTTTTTCATAATATTTCAATGAGGATTTTATTTTTTTCAAGACTCTCTGTCCATTGTCCATATGCGATCTGTGATTTTGTCAGTGTAGCACTTCTACTGAACCCTAGAAAAGCCATTTCAGCAACTTCCACAGGAATGAGGAATATGTATAAATCAAGGTTTGTAAAGAGCAGTGAGCAAGTGCAGCTTACAGTCCAGATGCTACTCTGTCTGTAATTTTAAAAATAATAATAAAAAGATATACATTCAAAGCACCTGGCTGTTTTGAAACAGCCAGAGATCAGGAAAACAGACTATGAAATGGTTTAATTTTTTTTGTCTCACATAAAGGAAAGATCTGATTTTGGAAAGCACACGTATAAAAGCCATCTAGTTTGAATCTAACTTCAGCAATGGCTTTCCCAGTTCCTCAAACTAGCAAAACAGCTGATAAGAAAACCCATCTCTAGAGGAAACAGTTATTACATTGGCAGGAATTGACACAATGGGTACTTTTACTAGAATTAATCAGAGTCATGATGGAGTCTTTCTATATCTACTCAAATGTCAATGCATTTGAAGTCTGTATTTTCTTTATAGCTTTGCAACACTTGTTAAACTTGCTCTGTGCATTTGAATCTTAACCCTGAACACTCAAAATGCAGGTGATTTTTATACCAAACCTGTTGAAATCACAATGAATTTTGCAGGAGTCTTTCAGTCCAGGGCCTCTGTAAATAAACAGCAGGGAAGAAAAATAGCCACTTTGGAAGAGAATACTTGCCAGGCACGTGCTAACAACCACAATATGCTATTCAAAACATTAGGTAAACAGAAGATGCTACTCAGAGAGAATAACCATAACCAAGTACCTGTGGTCCAATTGTGTAAGAGATGGAATATGAGCGTTTGGGAAGAGTATTACTTTTAGGTTTATCATGTGTTTTGTCAGTAAACTTCAAGCAACATTGCTTGAACATTGCCTCTCCTCTTCTTTTTCTATTTTACATTAATATATTTTTACAGCTAAATTCTCCTGTCAATGCTCCACAAAATTCCAGATTTCAACTCATAATTGTTCATTTAGAATTTTACAAATGAAGTGATCCTCTTACTCCATGATTGACACTCACTGCCAGACTATAGACTAAAAGACGCAGAACAGTAAACCAAGAGGAAGCCAGGCACAATTTACCACCTCTGACCAGGTAGAATATCTCAGAAAACACACTCAACAATAAAGAATTTTGCCTGCTATCAATTATTGCTCTGCATGAGCTCTGCAGTCCAGTTATCTAGAAGATTTAACACAGGACTCTAACAAGAACTATTTTTGCCTTTATAATCTCAAACTGTGGACAGTTCCACAGCTGAATTACTCATTCTTGGCACTGCCTCATTTTGCTCTGAGACCTCTAAAAGGAAAAAACCCAAAACAACACAAACCTTTGATTATAGCTGAAATTACTTTATTCTCAACAGAAGTAACATTTCTGTTGAAAAGTACAATATGCAACCTAGTATTATGTATTTTTGCTTGTTTCTTTCATATTGAGCCTCCCAGAGCAATGGAATCAATTCTTAAAGAGATTTAGCTAGATGACATTTGAGGAAATCATAGGACTATTATTTTTTTTTCTTCTTAAACTGAGACAACATTATGTAAGAAAAATTGAGATTTTAAAAGCAGGATTTCTGACAAATTTTGTTTGAGAACTTACAGAAACAGACTTTTTTCCCCCTGGAAAAAAACCCAACTGAAACCAACTCACATTATCAGTTTCAAACAACCAAGGCATTGGAGAACATGCAAACTGAAGACAATTTTAAACTTTATTCTGGAAGAAGTCACAGTGTACTACAGTCCTGGTATACACAAATATACATTATGAGACACGTGAATAAATAGAAGTTGACTTCCAACACAAAATTGAATGAAAAAGAAACAGTGAAGTACGCCACTCAATGTGCACCCAAAACGCTAGCTGCTGAGAAAATGCTTCTGTGTGCAAATTACCTAACATCCCACCTTTGTCAGATTAACAGGTTTTTCTCCATATGGAAAAAAAAGTAGCAAATCTCATTGAACTCACTGTGCCACTGCTCTGGAAAAGCATCTAATTCAATCTTGCTCCCGCTCCTGGTATTTACTTGGAATGTATTTCTGACAAGTTTAATAGCTAATCCTCCTCCTCTTATTTCTTACCAAGTCACTTAAGCATTACAAACAGATACAGTATTACAGATACTGGTGAAAATATTCAGAATTTGAATGCTGCACTGCTCAGTACAAAATTCACTGTACACAGACTGGAGTTTTATGATCCCCCAAATCCAAATTTAGAAAGCCCAATGATGCCACTAAGAAATAGATGAGCTTGCTGATGGTAGATTTTTACTTCGTGACACACGCAATTCTTTCCTCTTGCCATTTGGGTGACATACAACACACTGTATATTTGGTTTTGCTAGAAAAACTAATTTCTTGAAGTACACAGGGTCTGCCATAGCAGTCGTACGGATTTTTTTCAGTCATATTTTGAGAATATTATCTTATCTGTGCTAAAATAACAGTCAGAATTTATTGGGGGAAGCAGGTTTGAAAAACCTTTCTAGCAGAAATATATTTATTCCAGCTGAAGACCTTTCGTATTACTCAGATTTTTGGAATTGGAGAGATGTAATTTCATTTATTGAGTGTTTTCTCTGTTTTTTGCAGTAGGATAACATCAAGAACAAAATGAAACTGATTTACTGCATAACGCACATGGAAACAAACTGCATTTAGAGATCTGATTTTATTATTCAGTCCAGGTAAATTCAGAGACTTAAGACATGCCAGTAAGGACTGATTGCTTTCATACATGGGAATACTTGATGATAAAAATCTACCACAGGGACTGTTTAACTTATTTTGGCTGACTTTTACGTGCATGTCCACTTTTTACAATCGGCAAGAAAACCCAGAGTGAGGAAAAACTCATTCGAGCATATTTTGTTCCTCACACAAGTTGAAAACATATTTTCTGAACAAACCTTTGAAATACAGTCTAGCAGAAAAACAACTGATGTTTACCTTTGGCAATGCTGCCTTGGGTCACTACATTTGCAACAGATCATTGAAAACAATTAACAATGTTCTACTGGACAACCTACCGTGGGCAAAGAAAATACCCTTCTGACAAAGCTCTGATGAACAGTGACACAGGAAAGCTAGGCTCTTTCACAAGTCTTTTGGAACCACATCAAAGAGGAAATGAATCGAAAATGTGAGATACAAGGAACAAAAGTCCTTTCCATGCCTCTTTCTTGCTAGCCCCCAGTACACTTCAGTGTAAGTTACTGAACATCCATGGCTGCTCCAACTTGCAGCAGCTTCCCCATAGATACTTTTGGTGTCTCTGCAATTAGGACAAAAAAGGTAAAAAACACTTTCCTCAACACTCTGTTCTGCACTTAGCATGTCCTCATGATAAGGATGACAAAGGGGCTCTGTATGGCCTGTTCCATCCTGAAGGATCAGCATGTAGGGCACAAAACTCTCAACTCAATAGAATAAAAGGCGTTCGGTTCTATAGGTGACAGGCTGATATGCCCAGCAAGTCAGATGAATGTCCTCCCCTGGTATCTCCTGCTGACCATCAAGGAATGCAGACTGCTGGTTTAAAACAAGCATCTAACTACTATATAGTTAATGTTAAGCAGAATAACTTCACCTACAGTATTATGGAGGAGGTTCAGTTTGATGCAAAAGAAGCTTGGAAACAGACTGATGAGAAGAGAGTAAGTCCAGGAGGAGGAAGAGAGAAGCAAATCAGATGACTGGAAGCCCAGTGGCTGAGTGAAGATGCTTAAGTTCTACTGTAACTTGTTGCCATGCAAAAGAAATATCTATTCTAGCATTTGGGACTAACAAAGGGGATACAGATCTGACTGTAGAGCTTTGTGGTGGTGTTTCTTTTTATGTCTCTACCTCAATAGCTTGGGGTTGGAGCTATAACACTGCATCCTTGTTCTTCATCATCCCCAGAAGGTCTACGGAGCAGCCCTAAAGACACAGGGCACTGCTCTCAGGGTTCAAGTGGATTCCATCTCACAGTGAGCTGGAAGGACAGAGCAGAAACTGGTGGTACCCAGGTCTGGGAGTGAAGGACTGCATTGGAAAGAGGCTTATACAAGAGGCCACTGCTATGTGTTGGTGAGCTACAGGAAAAGGTACTTTTCCACAATGCTGAGACGTTAGACACTGTAGGAAGCAGACCTCTCATAACATTACCAGAGAGCGGGATTCATCTCTTTAATCACCCAGTTTAAGTCAGTCATTTGGACTCTTGCTATAATTGATGGAAAAAGATAAATACCACCAGAGATGATTCAGCCCACCAATTTTAGATAATAACCTTAGGATGATACAAACCATCCTCTGGAGTTGCCTATTCTTTACTATCGATTATTGAGCAAACCCAGAGCACACCAAGGCCAGCCGGTAGATGATAATTAAGTTAGGTGAGACTGAAAAAGCAATTACAGAAAACAAACTGGAGACTTTTCTTGTTTAGGAATTGGTCCCATAGCTTTTCAGAGATGTAGGAGGCACCAACAAAGACACCCTGCACAGAGATTCCTTCCTGCTGAAATAACTTCCATATTTTCTTTTTCCCTGCAGAAAAGCAGAAGCAAGGTCACAGCAAAGGCATGCCTACATGCTGCTTCAAAGATACACAAAAGGGCGACTGATGAGAGAAGAACCATGGAATATGTTTAAGTGCCACCAGGTGACTCCAGGATGTCCCTGAAAAACTTTTGCAGGGCCTTCCACATCACTGTGCCTTTTTTCAGAATCTGAACTTGCAATCTGTTTGTTTGGGGTTTTTTTACTTATTCAGAGAAGTTAGAAAAAGAAAGTAGTAATGCTGGGTTCAGGTTCAGGAAACAAGCAATTCATTACATGTTTCAGTCATGGACACATTCCTGCATAGCATTTCTAAAGCTTCAAGTGGTGTTGAAGGTATGGTAGAATCCTTCCTTTCCTGATGTGGGAGTTTTCTGGGGGAGATGGGTAGACTCCTCTATGTAAAGTCACAACAAATACAAGAAAATAGCAGAAACATAAAATTGGTGTGGCCATGAACTTACCGTAATGAAATAGTAAATGTAATTTCATTTCTGAAACTCAACCTCGTTCCACCTGTGTTCACATTCACACACACACACATACTCCCAGGTTCTCTGCATAGGCCCTACAGCAGTTATGACAAAGAATTCAGTCACAGAATTGCCGTTACAGTTCAGAAAAGTGATCTGAAGGCGTCACCTTGACTCAGTCCCTGCCTGAAGGCCTACTCCATCCTCCCTGCCTCCTCTGGCCGCCCCACTCCTGCAGGTCATTATCCCCATTATCAGTAATGCCAAGCTCTCCTGCCTCAATTTCTCTCCTGGTTCAATTTCAATCCAACACTTCCTATTCCTTCCACAGCAAACGTGCAGAATATTTGGTCACCTGTCCTCTGCGGCACTGCTTTGGTTGCTGCCTCCCCTCAAACAGCACTCCTTTTGGAGGGGGAGAGGAGGTGTCTAACCACAGAATTTCGCTCTTCATTAGTAAAAGAGCAACATCCTTAAATACAGATCTTGGGTAGATAATGTTGTAATTTGTATTTAAGAACTGCTATCCATACAGAGAAAATTATTCTGGCATTGATTATACCTGTTTTGTCTATGTAATTGATAAGTGCTAACTACACACAATCTGTAAACTAAGGCCTGCGTAACGTCTTTGGGTCACTTCATTTTCTGATCCAAATTTTAACTGATTATATTCTTAATCTCTCTAGCTCTCATTGCAGTAGTTATTTGCAATGAAGTTGATGCCCCTTGAGAGCTAGCCAGGTTTTGATTCAGAGTGAAGTAATCGCTAGATAGAAACAACTGTCAAACAAGTGATTTACGTGTCAGACTTACCAAGCCCAGTCAACAGCACCGGTGGTATCCTATAGTCTCCAGTCAAGGTTTGTCTTAGCATGATGGTGATGTCTGTACGTGTGTGTGCTGGGCTTGATTGATTAACCCACGGGTTTCAGCTATGACAGCAAGCCTGTGCAGTGAATTTTCCTAAAGTGTAATCTACAACTATCACATGGAGCCATTAAAAGCAAGCTGTTTTGTTCTCTTACATCACACTCACTTCGTACCAAAGGTAATCAGCTTTTTCTCAGACAGCTATGCCCTGAAATTCTAACCCTTACCTGTGTCTCTAAATTCATCTTCCACGTACCTGTATCTAATATACAAGCAATGTAAAAAGGATTTAGTTTTGTTAGATCCTGTTACAAATATAGGGTTGGAGGCATTATGATCAGGAAACAAAACCAAGACTTGTAAAAGAAACAAAAGAAAGAAAAGCAAGGATAAAAGCAAAACAAAGGAACTAATCGATCATGTATTAAAGATCGATTCAATACGGCAGCGCTCCAGCAACACACAGTAGTTTGAGCAGAACTTTAAATATGTGAGTTGTCAAACAGAAGTCAAGAGCTCAAGTGCTTTGCTGGACAGGGAACTAAATAAAGCAGTTGCATTATTTCATTTAAAACCAGATTTGTTCTGTAAGGCCTTCCTGTGAACTATTTTACACCACGTGAGCCCTTGGAAGTCAGCACTCATTTTCCTATCAATGAAAATCAAACGAGAAAATATGCAGTGAAATGAGAGGGACCAACTCTCATTTCGGTTATTTACAAACTATTTCACTGTTTTTTTCTGGAATGACTTTGTTCTTATTGTGTCCTTACTGCAGGCCATCCGACTGGTATGAATATTATGGAAAATACTTTCAGTCTAAATCACTGCTAAACTGGCAGAAGTCACGCCTGAGAACAGAAAGCATCATCATTTCATCATCAACTTCTTCCCAGACTTTTAATGATATCCTCCTTCAATTTCCTACCCTGCTTCCCAAAAGCATATAGTTCTCATTCCTCTATGCCGAGCACAGCAGACAATGGGCTGACGGTGTTCACCCTCTGAAAACTCCATTAAAAAAGCATTAAGATTGTGACACAGAACAATAAAAGCAATGGAGAGCTCAGCTCCTGGAGAAATGTACCATATGTCCCCTCCCACTTACCCAACATAACACATTATGCAGTTGGGGTGCTTAATTATGCTAAGGTGGTGAAAAATGTAGACATGCATGGATAGACTGGGAAGCCCAGAGGTTAAAATTGGGATTATTAATATATTTGTTACTATTGTGTGTCAGATACATGAATAAAGCAGACTAACCTGTGTTCTATTAAACTGACAAGTATAAAACTTGCCTTTAAAATGTAGAGCGAGACAATGATTAATGCTATTATTTCACAGAGGAACAGGCTTTTTTGTTCTTCTTTTCCCTCTCCTCTCTACTTTCCTGCCTGCTTTTCATTTATTTCCCTAAGAAGAGTATATGTACCACAAATTAGGCAACTGCTACTGCAGGCTTCCATGAAGTTGCGAAGAACTTTAGTGGACGCTGACACTTCAGATGCTGACTTACCTGTCTGAAAAACTGCTTTCCTCTGGAAAATGCAAACACCACAGCCATTAGTAACCTACGTGTTCCATCAAAATTCTGCCGTCCTGTGGCCTGCTTGCTGAGACAAGCAGCTTGTGACTGGGCTTACAGCAAGCTTTTGAGAACAGCTACTCATAAATTTGGGCTCTAACGGTCACAGTCTAAATTTCTCCACCTTTTAGCAGAATAGCAAAGTTGGAAATCCTGCAATGAAGGTAGTCCTTTCTTTGGTCTTTGAGATGGTCTTAATCTACTTTTTAATCTTAAGAAATCACTAAAAACATCAGAAAAAGATTGTCAAGGCTACTCATTTGCTTCCATTCCTGCTCTGTCCAAGGATTACACAATTCCACATGAAACAAAGGGGCCAAAGCTGATTTCCTGAACTAGGAATACATGGAGCTCAAAAGCATCGCTGAAACTCATTGCCACTGACCTCAGTGGGCTTGCAGCAGCTCATTAGAAAACCTCAGCTCTGTAAAGCGAAATAAAGATGCTTTAACCTCAATATAGAGCTCAGGACAAAAACCCACACACCCAGTGTAAGAAAACCAAGCAGCCTCACCATACCAAGGTCTTACTTAAATAATCTTGACCTATCGCTGCTTTTCATGTGAATGAAACAAAGACCGAGGCTGACATTTTCTAACTGCCAACACTGTGTCCTAATAAATGCTTTTAAAATATGCCCTAACAATGCAAAATAATAAACTAGGAACATTTTAAAAATATACAGTATGTGGATTGATTTGTACTTGTCATGTTAAGTGATATAAATTACAGACCCATGGTTTTGTAAGAGAAAAATTACATCTCTCAAAGTACATTTCATGTACATATTTCAAAGTGTTCTGAGGAAGTCGGTAAGTGGGCAAGTCAGCTCTGCAAAGGGAAACGCTGTGCAGAGCCAGCAGAGACGGCTGTGCTGGTGTCACAGCTAGGTACAGGGCTGCTGCGTGCTGCAGGTTCTGCCGTGCCGTACCAGCAGGCACTGCCTGTAGACCTGAGCCAGGTGCCTGTCCCTGCCCCAGCCCAGGATGTCTACAGGGACTCCCACCCCATCTAGGGAAAGGAATAAAACTGCTCTTCACACGACAGGACAAAAAAGGGTTAAACTGCAGCAAGGGAAATTTACTTCAGACATTAGGGAAATCTTTCTCTCTGTCAAGATAGTTCAGCACTGAAATCGATTGCCAAGGGAGAGCGAATCTCAATCACAGGAGGGTTTTAAGAACAGGCTAGCTAATTAACTGTCAGGCATGGGTTAGGCATAATTACTGCTGCTGGGGCAGGGAGCTGAACTATCTGACCTCCTGGGGCTCCATCCAGCTCTACCTGCCTTGATCATAGGGTATGATCTCCAGGGTATCTGAATAATCTGTTCCTCATAACTTAGTTATAGGCAGAATATAAGAAAAACAAACAAGCCTGAAAGTTAATTATAGATGCTTAAGACATCTAATGTTATGTTACTGCTATCTTAATAATTACAGAATTACATCCATAATATTACCTCAGTAATAACAACATCATATGAAGTCCATCTATCTTACTGCATTTTAATCTTCGACAACAATGGATACTGGGGTCTTACATTGTATCATACAGCACAGACTTATTTTTATATTCCATACAATTACAGTATTCAAACCTTTTATTCACAATATGATCACAATATGTCATGATCATACTCTTGTAGGAACTCCAGCAGTGTGTTGCACATGCGCGCTATCCGTGTATGCTTATATAACTGCATGAAAGTGCAGAGGGAAAAAGGATGGTGGAAGAGAGTTCTTTGGAACCCTCCATTCTGCTAATCTCTTATAAAAAATATCTAGCAATAAAGTGGCATCTCATAGAGAGGTTAAGTTCCGACCCAAACCCTCCTGAAGAGCCTCAGCTTTGTTTTCAAGTGGCAGATTGAAAGAAATCTTGCAAGATATTTCTTCCACTGTTGTAATATTTTACATAAATGAAAAATTCAAATGCATGCAATTGAGACTAATTTGACATGATCCCTTTCTCTATTCCATCTGTAATTAGCATTGCTGTCATGCTGCTACATTCTACTGTTCTTTTTTTCTTACAGAAAACTGTTCAAATTTGTATTTATTTAATTCCTCATAGCTAAATGGTTAAGAGGAAAAAAAAAATTAGCACCTTTACTTTAGGAAATTCCATTCTCTTTGTTAACTGGAACTGCAAAACAAAAACAACTTAATAAAACTATTTTTAAAAAATATTAAATTATGTAAACCCCATCAGTCTTTCTATGAGAGGCTGGAAAATATTTCTAAGAATTCTGCATAGAATTCTACAGTTCATTCAATTCAGCTACTATCTTAAATTTGATGCTAATTGGTGAAAGTGTTGTTGGAAGAATTGTTGGAAGACTTGCCAAACTCACTTGAAAATGATAAAACATTCAATATAAGTAATAAAACGGCATGAAAATAGTTACATATCTGGAAATGCTGGAGTGAACTGTAACACTGTGCCATGACTCAGGCCATAGCACAGAGCTTGCGGTATTTTCACCAAAACTGGAAAAATCCTTTAGCCCTGCCTAGAAAACTACCTCCACTAATGGAGGAAAACTCACTTCATTGAGAGATTAGGGAGCCAGCTTCTCCAAACTGAGGCACTTGGCTAACACCCCAGATTCCCATGCGTTACAGATCCAGTCACACATCTAGAGTATTTTCTACAGAACCACCATTCTTTGCAATCACCCCTTACACATTACTAGAGTGTGGTATGTCCCTGTTTATCTCCACTGTCTCACACCATGGCCATCAGGGGAAGACAGGCAAATGGTAGCACAGAGCTAATTAGGCAGGATTCATGGGAAGGTCAATCATTTTGCACACAACATAAAGTTTCTTTGAGCATACTCATATAATTATGTCATTCTATGTATCTTCATTGAAGGAGTTCATCACTAGCAGCACTGCAGTCAGTGGTAAACCTTGCTGCTGTGCTCAAACACAGGGGCACTTAGGAGAGGTGTTGCAGACAAGCAGCAGCTCCATCTTAAGAAGCCTGCACGTGGTTGTGATGGACACATGACAACATCTACACAACAGTACTTCGTGGGCTGCTAGACCCCCACTAGCAGGGACGAGTACGCAGAGCTTTCTCCCTTATGACAGCTAGTTTTGTGACTGTCCCAGTGGAGAAGCTGTGCTTGCGAGGTTGGAGCTTCACCTCATAGTGAGCCTTACGCCAGGTCAGGGTGGCAATCTCAGTGTACACCACCATGCCCAACGGCACGTAAGAAAGCTGAGCAGAACGCCAGGTACCCACTTACACACATCTAACCAGTCTCCCTGTGTAGAGGGGAGAGGCAGACCTCTCCAGGAGGTCACAGAGACCTAGGGCTAGTCTTCACTAGGCTGCTAATTGCGTTTTTCATATCATTCTCTGGAAGGACCTCTTCCCATACGTTATACAAGTTCCACAGATAATGCAGACCCATAACTTGAGAAAAGCAAAGTTACACAGTAGGAATGCCTTCCCATCCTCAGAATCCATAGGTGCACAAACAGGTTCTCTAGATTTCACATGACTCAAACGATATGTGTCTTCTAATATCATTACTTCCTGCGGTTACTTTTTCATTTCTCACATTATATATATGTCATATTGGGTATTAACAGTTCATATTTCTGTTTATAGTTTCCATTTAGCCCTTTAATATTGTATTCAAGGCCCTGATTCCAAAATGGTAAGGTTTTTTCACTAGTTTTTAATTGGAAAATACTGGTTACAGGATATATCAGTCTTCTGATTCAAGTAAAGCTTTTTTTGCTTTGCCTTTTAAAATAAAATGAAGCATAGAGTAATACATCAACACATACACGATGTAAATATTTGAACTAGGTATTGAAACTTGCAGAAAAAATAAAATACTAGTAATATTAATTCACAGTCAAGTCTGGGATTTCAATAAAGTAACAAGGGAAAATTGGAATGAAGTTTAGCTAAATCCCTGTAATCTTTACTAGGTGTGTTGCTAAACAGTGGCTGGCTCTTTTTTGCAGTCTCTTTTCCATTTGAGACACTGGGTACCAAACCAGAATATTTTACAAGCCCTGAGTGCTGTTCTGTTTTTATCATACCACCCTGTTCTGTATTTTTAATTTGTTAAAACTAGTAAATTTTATTCTTGCATTACAGCAGCAATTATTCTGGAGGCTACTGATCCCTCTGCGAATACCAAACATGAAACAGGCTGCAGTGCACCATTTGTCAGCATAACCCCCATAGCCTTTTGTTTATCCAAGAAAGATTTTTGGTAAAAATTTCAAAGAACAACAGATGAAGACATCTTGAATGTGGACTCCTTGTGCTGTAAGTGAGACTTTTTTTTTTATTTGGAAGGAAATATTTGTGTTAGGAATTAAATAAGCTACCTTCAAAAGTTTTTCTTTCCTACATTTAAAAAAATAATAACTTAAAGGTTATTGCTGGAACAGCAGCATCAATTAAATATCAGCTAGCAGCCTCCATGTCCCCATTTAGAACAGTAACTACCCATTATTAATATGCAGCCATATCACAGCTCCTGCAGTATTATAAACAAATAAGATACAAAACCATGTCTTTGGAGTTGCAATTTTCCAAGAACACAACTGAAGTGTTTCTTATGGTACACTACCACTACTAATGGACATGATGAAAGGAACATGAGAGTTCATTACTTCTTAACGAAGGAAAAAACAACCATTCAGTTGTTAAACCTAAACCATCATTTATTAGCTTGTTATTCTGGGCTTCTATAGGAAACAGATGTACAGCCCTAACACAAGATATTTTATCTAAGGCTGTGCTGGATTACCTTTGTGGGCCCTTCCCACGATAAACGTTTGGCAGCATAAAGTGAGAGACCATAAAACCTCCTTCTGTTACTCTGTTCTTCAAACTTCAGGTATATTTATCTAAATGCTACAATGGCAAGTTACTAGAGAAATGGAATTCCAGACAGGAGAAATACCATTTATTCTGGTTCTTCACTGACCATGAGGTTGGATACAATGACCTGGATTAAATCAGAGTCGCTGCCTTCACTGAGACATTGCATGTAACTGCCCAGTCTGTCAGGAGTTTTATTTTCTTAGCTCTCTTAGATGTGGCTAGGTTAAACATGACAGAGAAACAAAACGCCTTGCAAAAGGCCATTACCACAGCTTCTCTTACCCAGGAACTACTGGAAGTGCTCACAGGGAATTCTGTCCTTAGAACACAGCACACGCACACTCAATCAAAATCACCAAGAAACTTCTGGAAACTGGCAAATGTCCTCTTTTAGTTTCACTAGTTACACACAAGATATTGGGGCAATGATGAGTAAGCTTTCTAGGCTAATAGAATTGCACATCTCAGTGCTATGGATTGTGACTATATAATGACTATATTATGGTTGTAACAATTCAGATAATCTGTCAATTTATCTGGTTTTCTACAAAGTATCACCATTACATTTAATAAAACTAGATTTCTTTTAAATAAAGTATGCTTAAGAAAAACAAACAGAAATTATTCCTGACTCACTTTTAATGAGGCCTTTCCCACATCCAACATCTGACACAAATTCAACTCACAGGGTTAAATTAAAAAAAAAGTACTGTAGAATCAGAAAAGTTTCACCATCCCAAAAACTCACCCCAGCCTCTTTACAAACCTTGACCTGACAGTGTTTCTGGCAGTATTTGTACAAAATAGCAAGAGAAATGTATCACTGTAACAAATTGCCACATTGCTGAACTGAAACTTGAGACAAAGTGGAGCATGATGAGTACCTCACCCTATTATCCTTGTTTGACTTAAGTCTATGCTTTTCTATATTCCAGAGGTGTCTGGATCAAAAGGGTTGGGTTTTTTGGGTTTTTTTTTTCTTTAATTGAACTTTATTGAATGTAGCCAGGCTATGCTCTCCATCCTCAATCTTAGAGTACTACATGTCTTGCAGGAATTGAACTGTCCTGCTGAGCACTCCTCTGTAAACTGAGCCTTGAGCAAGTCTACAATGATGCATTTTAGCAAGTTCGCCACCACGCTACCCAACATATGCTCTTTTAGCTCAAACTCCCAGAATGGTATTTTTGGTCACAGTCTGCATTCCAGGTTACTGAGCAGATCTTTAGCTCCTCCTGGATTTGTAACCTTTGAAGCCTTGTCGTGTAGTTAGGAACTCTAAGTGCTGGTATAATTGCATGTGTTCTCTCACCTCCATTTAGCTCTACAAATATTTACTTCCCTGTTCTTGCTGTGCCACCAAGGCTACTGCACAGCCCATTAGCATTCCCTTTAAGAGAAAACATGAAGATCAGTGTCTAGTCTGTTAATCCAGATTAAGTACTAAAACACACACTGAGCAGCAATACTTCACCAGTGGCTAAAATAACTCTCCCTGAGGGAAGAATGCTTCAAGATGGGGCTGCAGTACATTCATTGCCTCTACCTTAGCCTATCTGCCTGCAGTCAAAGGCTGAGGACTTTAATGAAAATTAAATTGGCATTTTGCAAAGCTCTCAATGAAGAAAATATTAATAAAAATAATAAATAAATCAATGCTCTAGACTTCAGTATGATGAAACAGTCTTTGACCTAACTGGTTCTTGATAGCTGATAGACCAGCAGTCGCTGTATTGGCAGGATGTTTATTTAAAATACAGAACACAGATTAATTGTATGAAACCAGTGGAGTTGGACAAGAGCTTGCTGAAGTATGTTATAAAGTTAGAAATTACAGTAACTTTCTGATAGCTTCTGTTACAGAATCAAAACCAAAAAAGAGTTTTCAATCCATAAACCTGGTTTACTGAGTCACTGCCTTCCCCATTCATTCCAGCTCTTAATCTGCAGTTCAGTGCACTCCAACAGTGTTGAGATAATTTATTACAGGCTTGTGCTATAAATCAGATAAAGAATAACTAAATTCATGGGAGCAGACGCCAGACTCTGCACAGACTAAACTAAATATATGATGGTAGCTATCTGAGAGTTGGTCAATACAAACCGTTGTTATCTCCCCCTATGTAATGCCGTAAGATCAGCCACACAATATAGAAAGAAACTACACAGATCAGACAAACTGGGAACATCTCCAGGCCCCAAACTGTGAACCATACTGGTAAGATGTGTAAAGATGACAGGAAATTGATGGGTAGTAGAGTCTTACATTGTTCTGAGCTGAGCATACAGCTGAGATAAAAAACAATCTGCAAATTATAAAGCCAAATTATCAATTTCAGAACATATTAACTGCATAATGGCTTCACCATACAAGGAACAACACTGAAAATGTTATAAATCAATATTTACTTGATTTAGATAGATCACATCAGGGTGATATATTAGTACTGCTCAAGATAAACTGAAGGATTATGACTGCAAATGGTTGTAAAATCCACTTAAAACCACTTAACAGACATTTAGTCCATAAAAGGTTTGCAGAACGTGCCTCTAACTACCTACAATGGGTAAAAATATGCTCTTCCAATCCCATCTGGGAGGCCAGGAAAGCTCACATTGTCAGGTCCCAAGACCCTGACATAACAAGAGATTTTCAGATGAAATTTCCAGTTGATCCTAGGAAACAGACGATTCCCTAGACTACAGAGGAAGGGAAAACCCCAAGTGGTCCTTGCCAAAGATGATGTGAGAGAAACACAGCAGCCAGTGAAAAAGTTACTTTGTGCAGACAGACCTATGGGGAATCTTGTACCAGCAAGGCTACTACACATTAGAATATTGTTTCAGATGGAGCTAAAATCAGAAAAGCCTCAAAGTTACTGCTGATTGCTGTCTTCAGCTGTGAAACTTACTAATTGCACTCCATTTCCTATGAAATAGCAATATACATTCTGCCAGTTAGGGAGAAGCTATCAAAAAGATTTTTCAATGACATCGGGTTTTTTAACATCACTTTTTACATTTGATCAAGCACTGGAAAATCACCCTCATTTCTAAGCATTTGGTGGGACGTCTTCCCTACCTTTGGAGAATGACTTCTTTATTTTTTTTCCTTCTTCCTCTAGTGTTGCATCTGCCTCCCACTTCTGCTTTGCCTGCATCATCTACTCTCACTGTAATTGAAGAAATAATTTTATTACTGTCACTAATTGATTGCCATGCATATTTGCATTCAGATTTAATTCCATAGCCGTATTATGACAAGTTTGAGGCTCCAGTTTTAGACTGAGAACATTTAAAATCTTGGCTCATTTAGTCTAGCCCATAATCTGTCAAATCTGTTGACTCCCAACGTGCAGGGTATGGTAGTAAAGGAACACGGTGCTATTGATGTTTATTTCACAATTCTTCAGTGTTCTCTCTGTGAATTAATGCTCTTCATGTGACATAATTCTCTCTAACCACCTTAGATTTCAGTGTGCACAGGCAAGATGAAAATTCATATCCAAGCACTTTCATTCAACATGGATGTATTTTTATCACTCAAATCAAGGGTTATTTCAAAGCATTAGATATCAAACCATTTACACTCAACTTCATAAACATCAGCAGTCACTGATAAAAATGATAAAAAAGCATTCCCACTATCTGTCCTGCTTCTGGAAAGCTGGGGGCTGTTTTTTGTTTTGCCTTTCCAAACAGCACGAGTTCTTGAAGCTGGATGTGCTCTGCAAGTGCTATGCAACTGTGGGGAGTTGACCTTGGCTGGACAGACAAATGTCAACAGAAGAGGGGGACAAAATTAGCGTATGGGCCAAGTAAAGGGGTGAGGGTCGTTTCCCGATCACTATCACGGGCATAACTGACTTGACGTTGTGAAAATTTATTTCCAACTGACCGAGTTGGATGGTGAGAAGAAACCCACTTTCCTTGCCCCCTAGAGCTCCCACCTTTTCCAGGCTCAATTTCTCTCCTTCATCCTTAACTCCTCCACCTCGGAGCTGAGCAGGGATGGGGAATGGGAGTTAGGCTCAGCCCATCGCATCCCCGCCCGGCCTCACCGAGCTCTCCCCGCGGGCTGCAGGGGAGGCCACTGGAGATCCTTTTCTCCTCCTCCGTGCTCGCAGGGCTGCTCCTCACACTTTTTCTCCTCACTCCTCCCCTCTCTCGTGTTCTCCCTTTCCCCAAACCCGCTCGCCTGAGGGGCTGGGCCAGGCCCGCNCTCACAGAGACCGCTCCCTCAGCCCCGGGCAGGGGCATCCCCTCCAACTGCTTGGTTTTAAAAGGTGTTTCTACAAGTTCTGTATATATTACACAGCTCTAGGAAACACGTAAAACATGCGCTACAAATAGGAGGATTTGATCTAAGGAAGCACTTGTGTAAGTTCTGTCCAGGACAAGACCCTGACACTGAACATTGCTCAGTTCTTCCTCAGGCTGAAACGACTAAAGCGCACTGCTATTTAAGCTCAGCTCCGGTACTAAAGGGCCATCCACAAGTCATCTCGGAAAGGCTATAGGGAAGCTGCGGTCCTGTTAAATGCCTTTGTCATGGTAAATGCCATCACCAGGAGCACCAGAGAAAGGCTGGACTGTTTAAAAAAAAATGCAGTAGCCACACCCCACAGAGACATTGCAAGGGCTTTCTGCCGTTAACTAGAACTCTTCCATCAACAAAACTAAACCAACTTGCTGCTTTTTGCACAGCTTGACGTGTTTCCTCATTATTTATTTCACAGGTACCTCTGAGCTTAAGAGCTGATGATTTGAGACTTTTCAATCACAGGTGATTTTCATGTTCAAGCGGTGTCCCCCAGGGGTCCGTCTTGGGACCGGTGCTCTTTAACATCTTTATCAATGACATCGATGATGGGATTGAGTGCACCCTCAGCAAGTGTGCGGGTGACACCAAGCTGAGTGGTGTGGTCGACACCCTAGAAGGAAAGGAAGCCATCCAGAGGGA
>VZTU01006873.1:126953-139892 GCA_013400835.1 Zapornia atra
CTGGAAGTGTTCAAGGCCAGGTTGGATGGGGCCCTGGGCAACCTTGTATAGCTCCAGGCCTGGAGGTTGGTAGCCCTGCCTGTGGCAGGGGGGTTGGAGCTCTATGATCCTTGGGGTCCCTTCCAACCCAGACTATTCTATGATTCTATGTTCCTTGCTGGATTAGCATTATAACTTGCTCCAGACAATCACTATGTAGTTGAAGGATACGTTACAAAGCCACCGAGTGACTACCCAAAGGTAGTACTGGCAGCAGACACCCTGCCAAAGGCCAGCACGTGGGACCTTCCCACGCTGAGATGACGCCAGTAAAGCTACTCTGCCTTCATAACCCACAGAAACCCCAAGGGCAAACGAAAGGCCCAGTGTAGTAGGGAAAACTCAAGGCTCAGCTGGTGACTACCATGTCTCTTCTAGGTTAACTTTAATTCTCTTCTGCACATTTGCAGCCTCAGCAGCTTCACTCCATGCAAGAGAGAGCACCAGGCAAACAGCCTAGAGATGGCTAGGGGAAAACACTGTCATAAATTTTGAAGGTATTTTCCCCTCCTGCTCCCACAAATATTTACATACTTTAAAAACCCTAGAGATTGTAACCTGTAATTAACTATCAGTGATTATGACAATTATCGATTTCTTTCTTACATCAGAAGATCCAATCTAATCCCCAGATTTACTACTGCTGCTAACAGCAACTGTGTGCAGGACTCAATTCAATCCACAAAGGCACTTTCTTAAGTCCAAATGCATTAGATCTGAAGCAAACCATATGTGTACAGACCTTCTTTGTAAGACTAAACCACACATTACCCTTAAAACAATATTCTTAAATACCACCAGAACTTTGTTAACTCTAGTACCATGTTTCATTAGGCTACAAATTAAGCTAATTACATTTCTGCAAAAAGCAAATAAAGCTCAGAGCAAAACTGAAGAGAAACAAAGTAAGTTTGCTGGTGAAATCTCCCCCCTGTTTACTATATCCTTACAGTGTAGGGCCTTTTTTCCAGGCCAGGTCCCATTCAGCAACCTCTAAGGTCTTTCTGTTCTGTGACAGACACTCCCCCAAGCACCTTTGGGTCTACCAAAATAAACTCTCTGTCTTCTCTGAGATCTGGTTGCAGGTCTGCCTCCTGCTTTTCTCTGAAGTCATCCTTTCTTCAACAGTGTCATCAGGTCCTGTCTTGCTGAGTCAGCAGGTTTCCCTTTACATGCACGATACTGGGCTGTCTGGTAAACCTACCTCAAGGAAGGATGTTCAAGCACTGCTGAGGAAGCGGTACTCCTCTCCCATCCCATCTTCCTCACCTGCAGTAGCCAGGACATTACCCTGGCATCAAGCACCTCAGATCTTTTTCTGCTATCAAAACCTTTTAAACCTTCATTAGCAGATGCTACCTCTGCACACAGCAGGTAACATCATCCACTGTACTCTTCTTACTACTGAAGATCTGCAGCTCTACAGAGAAATTACATGACAACAGGGGAGCCATCAGCTGGTGCTACAGGGCTGAGCAGTGCTTGGCGATGCTGATGTAGGTCAGCTGAAGTTGCAGAGAGCTTTATCTTAAATACTTCAAATACTATTTGTAAGCTAGGATAGCTCCAAAACAAAACAAACAAAAAAACCCAAACAAAACATACACACACACCCCCCCCAAAAAAGAAAAACTACAATCAGGATGTCGAATTGTGTATGTGTGGATCAAGTAAATGAAAGTGATTTGGTAGCTCATTAGCACCATCCCATGCAAAATAGTGCACCTCCCACTCCAAAGTCCTCACTAAGGAGCACCAGGGTCATCTCTTTTGGGCAGTGGTATGCTTGACATTGAGATACTCTGCTTATATCAAAGGCTCTGAGAGAAACAGATTCTGTTTCATTAGGCTACAATGAAAGGTTTAGTATCTTCTTCAATGATAACAGGTTTCAGTTCCAAGGCACATCCACTGTCCCAGGGCTGATGACCTGAGAGGACAGAGTAGACAGGCAGCAAAGGACCACTGACACAGCAGGCAGAAGCTTTAACTGCCACCACACGCTGCTTTGCTCTAGAAAAGATGACGCTGCAATGGGAAGACTTGGCAGTTGTCTTGATCTGGGACAGGTCATAAAGGATGGCAAGAAGGAAGGAGAGAAGGGAGTTGGGAGGAAGTGCCCAACTAGTCACCAAAGCATTTAACTACCGGTGACAGCAGCACATCGTTCTGCTTATTTTCTGAGGCAACTACATCAACCTCACTTGAAGGAAAATAAATCAGGTAACAATAATATAAGAACAATTAAATCCTCTAAGAGGTTAGCAGGGAACGTTCCACAGAAGGAATGGGTTAGACAGCTGTAAGCAAATACCTCTATTTGATCTTGACTTGCTGCAGATGAGAGGGTCTTTACTTGAGGTGCCCCTTCCTATGATTCTAGTCTTTTATTGACATGTAAGTTAACTTAACATGTTAAGTTAACCAAATACCTGCTTCTAAAACGGGAACTTTATTTTCATTCAAATGGATTTTCATCTATCCTAAATTCAATGAAAACAATAGGCAATGCCAATTAACAATGGAGTTTAAGGAAGAAAGCTTCTGCTTGCTTAACCAATTTTTTTTTTCCTGAACAGTGTTACCAAGGATATAGTGTATGCAGTAATTAAATAATTAACTGTTCTAAGACAATTTTCTGGCTAAATGACCATGCATTATATATATAAGTGTTCTGTGTTTTGCTTAGAGGTGAAAAAAATAAATCTAGAGGAAAAAAACATGTTAAAAAGTACAAGATGACATAATTAGCACCATCTGTATGGATCTTGCAGCCTCATAAAGGGAAAGGGTTTTACTGAAATGGAACAGCAATGGTATGTTATTCTAGGATTTTATTTTTTAGAGTGATTCAACTGGGCAACATCCCCAGCTTTTATGGACCAGTGTTGCTCCACAGACATCAGTAAAAACATATGTGCTTTATCCTGAAATGAAATTAATGATAACCTACTAAAATAGTTATTTGAAGCAAATGCCAACTTTTCTACTAACTTCACAGAATGACTTCAAAAGTTAACTCAAATGTGAAGGGATTATATTGCACATTCCAGGTTCATTAAGAAAATTTCACAAACAGTGATACAGTTTATATTCAGCTTAAGATTTTGTTAACTTAGTTTAAATATATTGGTGTTTGTGGCCAGTTCTGGGCACGTCTCATGTTTTCTAAACTGATTCTTCCTTATTAATTTTAGAAATACAAAAAGCCACTTGGATTTACAACCCAGTATTAAAAATAATCCATTTGGTTTTATCAGCTTTAAGTGGAATTCACTTCCTCCAACAGGCCTTACACAGAAAGTGTCACAGAAAATTCTATTTCATAGCCTATGACACAGTACATGTCAAATTAGCTATAGTCAAGATAGCCCTGTGTTTTCTTTTATCCATTTAACTCTAGACAATCATTCCAAAGTTATATTCCTACTATATGTAAACAGAAAGAGAAATGAAGAAGCAGAGTTCTTTGATCTTCATCAAAAAGCACAAAAAAACCCCAAAAAATCCAATGTGCCACAATCTCTCAAAATACCATTCTCAGTAACGTTACAAATAACTTCCTCAAATGTGCTTTTCACTAGTTACTTGATCGAACATTCAGCTTACAACCACTTCTTAACCTCTGTGGCTACTCTGCTACTATTTTCCATTCTGTATCACCACGGTCATACTGTAATTACAAATTATCTTGCCACATCATTAACACCAAAAACTCCACTTCAGCAAAATTACCTTGTCTTTAGTTTTACCTTTTAATCAGCAAACAAGGTCACCTTGACCTTCTGGGCTAACCAAAACCCTCCTGAGAATCCACCAACCCGTAACACATTTCACTTGTTTCTAGCAATGGGAAGTCTCAATTTTCCCTCTACAAGTCTAAAACACCTTTACAGGGTCACAGAGTTATTAACTGTGCTCAGGGCAACATACATAATGTGCTGCAGCTTTATAGTTCATGTTGTTGGCGGTACCATTATTCCTACATTAAGAGCAAGGCCCATATTCTTTGCTAGAGTAGATGATACTATTCCATTTGTGCCACTAAAATCCTCTGCTGGAGTATAGGCCTATTTTCTCTTTCTGGGCGTGGGGGTGAAGGGTGGGATAATTTTGGTGCTTCAAGCACCATGAAGCACTTCGCATCATCAAGCAACAGGTCTTGGCTAGGAATAAAAATTGGTATTTTTGAACATGCTCAGCATCTTTGTTTTACTGCCAAATACAAGGATTACATGCTTATCTAGATCTTTTTATTGTGGGATGCTAATATTTTTCTGCCTCCACAAGCAAATGGAGGTGATGCCATTGAAAAGGCAGATTTCCTATTAGTGAATGCATCAAGAAAGCAAACTGTCTTTCAGTCTATAGTTTTTTAAGTGGCTGTTTGTAAACCCAAAGTTACTTGTGAGTTTTTTAAGATAGGAACTCTTAATTGTTGAAGTCAAGTCAATTTAAAAAAAACCAAAATCCCTCCCTACAAGTGATAATAAAGTGTTTCTTAAAATGTCAGCACAATAATATTTCTTAAATGCAGAAGGCATAGGACTTACTACATGGAATTACAGAGTTATCTGGGTTACTTAATTCTAAAGTCTTCATTTCACTGGAGTAAATGTTTGCTGTGCTACCACTGACTTTCCCAGGAGCTCTGGAAGGAGCACCAGGCCCTGGGGAAACTGGACAGCAAAGGGAGCAGGAACCACAGCGTCGCTGCAGAAGACATTTAGGGCACTCAAAGGACACAGGGAATTCTCCTGTATGAAACCCAGCTCCCAAAAAATTAGGCATCTGGAAGTGAGCAGGAGTCCTCCCTGGCTCGTTAGACTTACCGCAATGTCACATTGAGTAATTGGTTCTACAGACTGAGCTACTTCACCCAGCAGCATAATCACTCCTTTTGCTCTCCCTTTTCTGGTTAGAAGGCCGTGCTGGCATCCCAGTGTTGTAAGGTACAGAGGTGGTCCCAAAGCTCACTCTGACAGCCAGCTTTAATGTAGTCAACACCAGCTTGAAACCTTTTGTACTTTCACCAGCATTAGTTTTCTGTATAAAAGGCTCTTTTCTCACCCTGCAATCATATCACTTCTTAAGCTAATGAGGTCTAACTGCATGTTATCATATCTCTGGTCATGTTTGACAGAGCTCTAGGATTCATTTACATTTTTTTAGTTTTGTATCTCATTAGTGACTCACAGGCATCATGCAATGGGATTAGTTCATTTGAATTCTGCTCCTCCTACTCCATCACTTCTAATTTCCACCTGAAATTATTTTTATGCCCTAAATTAATGACCTTGAATTGCATAGTACTGAACTACTTCCTATTTCAGTTATTACAGCCATTTCAATTTACTAATTTTCTTCTCTGAAAAGGTTAGCAGCACAATCTTACTGCCCATCAGAGTCATTCGTAAAAACATGACACAAGGTTGGTTTACCAGAAGTCCAATCTCCACTGAATCCTGTCTCAGTTTCTGTTGCTCTCTGAGCTTTTAAGTCTCCACCCTAACAGGGGCTCAGATTGTGATCTAACTCACAAATATAACTGAAAAGCCCTAACAGGTCAGAAATGCTTTTTATTCTACCTAGAAATGGCAGAACAACAGAAGGAAATTTGAACCTGAAGGGAGCTTCTGGACAAATTATATCAGCAATCAAAAATACATGTTCAAAGTTAAAGTGCCCTCTCTGCCTTAATTATACCATTATTACTTTGATGCTGCACTTGGTTGGTATGTTTCCAGGCTGGGGAGCAGCACTGTGAAACTCACACTGTTATACAGGCTGTTTTTACACCTAAGGGTATGGAAGTTTTCTGAGTTTTGCTTAGCATTCTGTACTTGAACAAGAATTAAAAGGTCATTTTTTCAACTTCTCTAGGAAAAGACTGATCACATTAGGACTTGGGGCATCCTGGCACATAATAGGAGCAACTTAATGTTGACAAGTTCATTTATCTTTTGATAAATTCTATCAACAAAAATGTTAACAATAAAGGTGATTTTTATTGAAAGAAAGTCTTCACATTTTGTTTTTCAGCCAGGATGAATTTGGTTCGTACCCAGCGACAGTGAAGAGTTTAAATGCCAACTGAGATGTCCAATTTTAGCTGTGAAAAATACAGAGTTGGATCATTTAGGAATTTTAAAACGGCATTTCTTCCTTGGTTGTTGTGTTTGGAAGGAAAATTATGTACCCTTGCCAAGTTCATTACAAAACCCAAGTTGTATGAATTTTATGATTGACATCACCGATAGATGGGCTCACAATGCCAACCGATTTCAGGATTTGAGGTTACTTGGTTAACTCCTGTTCACTCTTCCTGGGGACTTCCTCCCTAGTATGAAGTACCACTATTCCAGGGTCATGTAAGAAGAATGACATTTCCTAAAACTCAAGATAAAACCATTGTTTTGAACAGCTAGCTGCACCAGCAACATTCATGACCGCAACCTCCAGCTGTTTGCCACCAATTAAAAAAACCACACAAAGAATAAAATAATATGAGTTCACACTATACATTCCTAGGTTACAGTAATTGCTTTAGATCTGTTGACTACCTGTAATAAATATGTAAACTTAAAAAAACCCCACCATTCTTTAGCAATCCTTTAAAAAACATCATTAAAATGCCCCTCTAAATAATCTGTCATTTTTCTTTTTGCTATCGCTTCTTCCTCATTTCTGATGCATATAAGAGTTTATTCGCAAAATGAATGCCTGTCACAAACACCACAAATACTAAAGAGCTTGGAACTACTCACACAGAGCCTGTGCCGCTGAAGAACAAGAAATATCCATTCCTTTGGCAAGTTTGACTTTCTGAAGAAACTGGAATATCAAGCTGTCTGCCTAGCAGAAAGGAAGATGGATGGCTCTTCTTGAATTAAATACCTGTTCAAAAGAGAATATAATCAATTTGGGAAGGAGTTGAGTCTAACACTGGGAATGCTTTATTGTAAAGAGTAGATTGCATTTAAACTTTACTTGAGTGTTTTAAAGGTATTATTACAGCTTAACCTTCAAAATGAGTAACAGTTTATTTGTGCAGTTACTCACTGAAACAGGTTGAGATACACAGTTTAAGAAATATTCTACCCTGTCCTTTATGTCCTACTCTTTGTATTTATTATTAGCTCAGTTTATTACTGGTCTTATTTGTTCCTCTGTAGGTTCAGAGACAGCAGATTTATTACCTTGCATTGGCATCTGAAGGGCATGTAAGCAAACACGAGCTCAGATGATCCTCTTCAGGTAAGAAGCTACAAATGGACTCTCTTAAGCAAGCACTTGGTTTAGCTTCTGACCTTGCTCTGGTCATATATAACCTTCTGGAAGGCAGTGTGGTACTCCAGCGAGCATCGTTAAAGGTGATACCCTGGGAGAAGGGGCTCTATGCTATAAGGGGATAATTAATTAAACTCTCCAGGTGGTGACTCCTGAAGGCTCAGAACCACTTCCACTCTTGGTAAATTAAACTAATTAAGATCTGGCACTAAGCCTTTTCAGCAAGGAAACCTTGTGTCCAGGACATCAAAAAAGAGAAGTTTCAACAATAAGTTATAACTACCCCATCACACACTGAAGCTATTTCTAACTTTTTCCTGCTTTTCAACTGATGTCTACCACTGGCCAGAACCTGACAGACATCAATCTCAGATACTGTTGTTACAGTTTTTTCTGGAAGAACTTACACTCTCACTTAGACATCCAATCTGAAAACTCCTATGTAATCCATATCCAGTGTTCATACAAAAACATGTGTTTAATATAATTTGGATTTTTTTATAGTAGAAAAGTTATCTAAATGTTTAATTAACAAAAAAATTCTGGTGCCAGTTTAATAAGACCACGAATAATTCAGCTATCATACAGGCTCTGGATTTAATTGGCTTACAGCCTGCGTCTGGTTTACTAACAACTTTAATGATCAGAAATACATTTGGATAGTCGTTCTTACATGAACACTGATGCCCACTTCCTTTCAGAAGCTGGCATGTATGCATCTACCTGCTCCAGACACTTGGGCCTCGTTTCTCTCTTTAAGAATCAGGTATCTTAGAAGTGTCAACTTTCTTACAGAGAAACAAATGTGAAGTTTCCTGAAAATTATGTTTTTTACTTTTTTGTTATGTTTGAATATCTTGATGCTTAGTATAAAACATAAGTAAATTAATTGTTTTAAATATAGTTATATTTAATACTAATGAAACTAGTTTTGGTGCTCTAAAACCATGTAAATGACAGGAATGTATGTCATGCAGGAGAAAAATTAACAGATATGTTAAGCCAGACAAGCTTTCAAGGACTGTTTTTGTTCACTTAATGTACTAAAATTATTCACTGAATAATGCAATGGTGAGTTAAGAATTTTGATAACAGTTACATTTCATGGAATTTCTGGGGCTGCTACAAGTTAAAGTACTATTTTTTATTTAAAACATAATCAATTTGTACTGAAATGCCATGCAATAATAATGCTTTAATTTAGCAGTAGACATTATTCAACAGAATTCAAGTGAAGGAGACGAAGTTTAACAAAAATCCAATTTTGGGATATGCTTCTTGTACTAACAGATAAAGAAGATGCATACCTATCCCTGCTGGCACCTCTGTCCTGTCAGCCATGAGACTGTCTCTAAGGGATGTGCTCCCTTTGTCTTTTCCTGCAGCTCCTCTGAGGAAGATCTCCAGCACTCTGCTGAGAAGTATTGTTGGGAAATTGATGGTATTATCAGAAACAAGTGAAATCACCTAGATGAGGAACAAATAAGTAATAATAACAAACTATTGGAATTAACAATCAGAGTAACATAGACTAACATCATGTACTTTTGTACGTTGTCAACAGGGCTAAACTTGGACTTCTAATTAGAGATTGCTTGCTGCACTGAACAGCCTTGTCTTCGTTTCTGCTTTTAATAATTCCATTAGTTTTACACATTATTTACCCTAGCCATGGGTCAAGTTAAGTATCATGCAGGTCATTCATTTTCCTGGTGATTTTCATACCGCTTGTCAAAAACATAGTGAGTAAGTACAGACTAAGACAACGTTCAAAGGTTTGGCCATGCTATTTATTTTTAAATATTATGTGATTCTAACTTACAATACTCACCATTCTAATCATGAATTCATAGATGATCAAGCAGTTAGGGTCTGGGAGGCACTGGCATAGGTTAGTCTGGAGAAAAGGAAGCTGAGGGGAGGTTGTAGCTAGGTGCGGGTTGGTCTCCTCTCCCAAGTAACAAACAGTAGGACAAGACAAACGGTCTCAATTTGCACCAGAGGAGGTTCAGCTTGGATGTTAGGAAAAATTTATTTACTGAAAGGGTTGTCAAGCATTGAAACAGGCTGCTCAGGGAAGTGGGGGAGTCACCATCCCTGGAGGGATTTAAAAGACAGTAGATGTGGTGCTCAGGGACGTGGTTTAGCGGTGGTGGTGGACACGGTTTAGTAGTGGCAGTGCCAGGTTAATGGTTGGACTCAATGATCCTAAGGGTCTTTTCCAACCCAAACGATCCTATGATTCTATTATATGGCTTAAATCATCCTCTAGGATAAACTTAGAGGTACAATGAAAGTAAATGTCTGGATGCCTAGCACCTATCAATTTAAGTTCACTATACATATTCTTTACAGTCTGGGTGAAAAATAAAAGAACATATTAGTAAAACTTTCCATATATTTATGTTTTAGCACAGCAAAAAACCTGATTTCTTCCCACACTGAGAATTTGCCAATTCACCTATTCCAATACATTTGCAAAATGAATGCTTTCCTTAGCATAGCCTTTCACTTTAATGCAAAGTTCCACTGGCTTCAAAAGTAACACCATTTGCATATCACACTGATTCTTCACATCCACAAATTCCCTTTGAAGGCTGTATGTTGACCCAAGAAATACCAAGATTGGGACTAAAGGAGGTATTTGACTAAAAATACCACTCTTCAAATTATTTCTTGTTGCTGGCTAGTTAACCTGCAAGAAAGAAACCACAGTGCAGCTATACTGCTCAGGATAACAGCAGAGAAACTACTTCAACTACAGATAGCTGCATACAGAAGCGGCACACTCTTGTTCTCGTTTGGCTTGCAACACACCAGCAGCACCAGCCAGTGTTGTAAGTTCGGTACCAGTCCTTGTCTTTCATACCTGGAAATAGCTGAGGACAAGCTCTCTTACACACTCCTGCCTTATTACAGTGAGCTGATTATCCATGACTATATACAAGGTACAGAACTTACAACACTTAGAGCTGAATTTAAGATGTGCTGCAGCCTGTTGATATATCCAGAACTAAAGCAGCTTTTTAGGGAACAGTGTCATGAAAGAAAGATGACTAACTGCACTGGGTGTTACTTCTTCAGACACTTCATTGCTTTGTAAAAAATCAAAGCCGTATAGCAGGAGAAATGATGAGAGTACAGGGAGGGGCAACATTCACTGAACAATGAACAGGTTGGTTTTTTTCTCCACCCCACTTCACTGTAGACCTTTAAAAGGTTCTTGGAGATGTTTTAGGTGTCTCTTCCTTTGAGCATATTATCCTAAATTTTATTTAAATGTGCAGACACCAAGTAAAAGTTTTTCAGGCAGAAATGCAGAAGAATGCATCCAGGACTGCTTTTCCCCAGTACTTCCCTGCATGAACAGGAAGGCAAGAGGAGTAGTAGGAATGGCAGCAACAACACTCCATGATCTCTCCCAGCTAAAAGCATAAAAGCTGCCTACCTCTAGGCTACTGCACAGAACTGCCACAGGCTTAGGCAGGATCACTTATCTGAACAGTCTGAAGGTCACAGTATTTTGAAGGCTGACATTTTTAAAGCGTTTTTTTGAGTTTCTTTTGTGATGTTGTTCAAGTTGCCAAGCATTAGAGATACCCAAGAATAATAAAGGCCAATGATGAAAGGATAAGCCCACAGCCTCTGTGAGGGAAAAACGGGCTACAGTGTACCTAGTTTTTAAGCTTTCAAAACAGTAGGGCCTGATAAGCTTTTTCCTACACATGTGCAAGGCTGGCTACAGTTAGAGTAACCCAGTCTTTCTAGAGAACTCCTGGGAGATGAATGGAGTGCCAGGAGAATGAAACCAGCACACACAGAACTAAAAGTTCTTTTAAAATGGAAAGCTGCATGAACACCTGTACATGGGAGTTCACCAATGGTTCCCTATAGAAACAGAGAGATGACTCTGGCAGAGTTCTGCAGGATCCACCCTATGGCCAGCACTATCCAACGCTTGGTGACGTGGGTGGCAGCTTTTAGCAAACAGGCCTCCAGACAGCAGGATCACTTAGCTCTGTGTTCCTACCTTCACCATCACAGGGTGAGGAGTAATAACTAGTCAGGGAACAGGGTCTGGGCAATTACTGTGAGTCACAAAATGGGCAAGACTCAGCAGGGCCATACTGAAAAAGAAAAACCCCACGTACAACAAGAGCATGGACTGCTAAAAACACTTAACTCTTTCCTGTTCCAGTTCAGCTTGCCCACTGCATCCAGGCTGGGGTCCCATCTTTGGGAAAGATGAAGATTAACCAAAGCATAGAAAATGCAACAGACAAAAGAAGGTGGAAAGAGATGGAACTGCCTAGCCTACATACTAGGAAGGTGAACACTGTTTTCAAATATATGAAAAGTCACTATAAAGAAGAAAGAAATAATTTGTTCTCCTCACTTGTAGTTGATGGAACAGTAATCATGGGTTGAAGTTACAAATAGTAACATTCAAGTTAGACTTCAGCATATGGCCCATGGGGAGACCTATAATGACAGGCTAGAGAAACAAGTGTCAAGACTATTTTAAGAAGCTGTCTCCCTTATCCATTTCCATCCTACAGCTCCAAGTGAAGGAGCAAGGCTAAGCTATGATAAATAGCTACCTCAGTGCTGTTAATGGGAATCTGGTAGGTATGTAAGTGTAAAATAACATTGGCTGATTGCAATACAGATCTCTGAAATAAAATGTGTATTTTCTAAAATGTATTTTGGAAACAATAATGAAAAAAATCATTATAAAAATTTAAATATTTAAATGTAAAAAACTAGGAGGTGATATAAAGACTTTTTCTGGAGAGGGATGAAAATTTTCCCAATATAATAATAATTAAAAAAGTGAAAAAAGTAACATCCAAGTATTTGGATCCATGTGAACCATTTCTCACTTATGTTTTCTGTTTCAATAGGTCGACACTTCGATTTTTAAAACATTTTCTAATGCTAGGTCATCCTGCTGTTTTTCTAAGCATACCAGTGGCTTAAAAGGATCTTTTACTTCACTCCTAAAAATTACATCCTTTATGGAGGTTTATTATGAAGAACATTCCATTATTTGGAGTGAAAAGAAATCCTCCTCTCCCAGTGAACAGACTGCAATGTTCTACACAGCATTCACCATCAATACAGCCACAGTAGGATACTTCCCTTGTGGTGGTTTTGGCCCTAACCAAAGGCCAAATACCCACCAAGCCACTCGCTCACTCCCCCCTTCAGCCAAAAAGGGGGAGAAAATAGATATTGGGAGGCTTAGGACTTGAGATAAGGACAGAGGGATCACTCTCCAATTAGTGCAATGGGCAAAACAGACACAGCACAAAATAAAGGAAAGAAAAAAAGGTGATTTATTACTACTTACTACAACTACTACACCCCGTGAACCGGAACGAGATAAGAAGCGGCCAGGTCTTCAAGCCCCTTCCCCCCACCCCTCCCTTCTTAGCAAACTTAAAACTCATCCCGATTTTACTCCCTTCTTCCCCCCCCAACATGGCGCGGGGAGGGGCAGGGAATGGGCAGTGGGGTTCCGGTGATTCCCAACAAGCTGCTTTTCTTCCCCCGATATTATCACTTCTACTCCCTCCCCCCACCCCTCGCCTCTTCGCACTCATGACT
>VZTU01006876.1:0-14867 GCA_013400835.1 Zapornia atra
CACCCCTCCGTAAGCGGCTGGCGTGGCGCCGCCGGGCCCCGCGGCCGCCCATCCCTGCGCCCGCCGGGCCGCGGCTCCGCTCCTCACCGGGCACTCACCTGAAGAACCGCGGGCCTCCGAGGGCCCGGCGCCGGCTGCCGGGTCCCGCCCNCAGCCATGTCTGTCCTTAAGAAAGCAAAGGTGTTGTGATGCCTGGGGCGGTGGCAGAGAGTGTTGGAGAGGTGCAGGCAGAAAGCCGCTGCTGTAGCGAGGCAAAGAAATCTGGAGCTAAGGCAAGAAACCAGCTCTGGCATCACACTTCCACCCAGCCCCTCCTCTCTGCTGGGTAAATGAGGACGTACTCCTGACAGCCCCTTCTGATATGTTAATTAGTGTGGCACCCTAACAAGAAACAGGGAGCATCCTGGCCCAGTGGTGATGAGCCAGTCCTTTCTATTTGTTTCAGGGTGAGCTGCCTCATAAGGAGCTTCTCCTCACTGTCACAATGAGGAGTGGAAGTGGATGGTGGGAAACTGGAGAAGTTCAGGTCTCTCACTAGAGATGCAGGAGCCTTGAGAAGAGGAGGCTGAAGGGAGACCTTCTCCCCACCTAAAACTACCTGACAAGAGGGTGTAGAGAGGTGGGAGATGATCTCTTCAGCCAGGTGACAGGAGATAGGACAAGGGGCAATGGCACTAAGCTGTGCCAGGGCAGGGGCAGATCAGATGTTAGGAAAAAATTCTTCACTGAAAGAGTTGTTGGGATGTGGAACAGGCTGCCCAGGGAGGGGGTTGAGTCCCCATCCCTGGGTGTGTTTAACAGACGGGCAGTTAAGTTGCTCAGGGATCTGGTTTAGTAGGGGGTAGGAATAGTTGGACTCTGTGGTCTTAAAGGTTTCCTTTCCCAACCTAGCCATTGTGTAGTTCTGTGGTGGGTGTTGGCCTTGGCCATTTTCTTCCCATCAGCTTCCTTTGTTGCTAAAGCTCCCGTTCCTCCCACAGAGAGTGGTACAGCATGGTTACCTCACCTCTAAATTATGCTAGAATCAGCAGCCACAAAAATGGAATTATAAGATCTATGTATAAACCTAACTTCATAGCCATTCCCAGAGGGTTTGTGTAGCACTACAATGTAAATTAGATGTGGTAGCACTGAATGGAAATGCAACTGCCTCTCAATCTGACTGAAGGGTTATTAAGCACCAAGCAACTGGGCTCAAAACTCAAGTTGTAGCATAAGTTGTTCCACAGTAAGGCAAACAGCACTAGCAATGGGTCTCTGCCCTGCTTCTCTGTCAGTTTCCCTCAGTGTCTAATTAATTTCAGCCTCTGTGTGCTGCCCTTGGGCTCCTGAGTTATGCATAGGGTAACAGCAGAGAGGCAGGCAGCTGCAGTGAGACTGTCTTGCACCTCACTGAGACTGTACCCCTAGCATTAGGAAGTTCATCAACAAAGGCTTTTTTGTTGTTGTTTTGGGTGGTTTTTTTAACATGAAATATCTTCTGCCAGGGAAGTGGAGACAAGCAGCTGGGTGTACATCCAACAAGCTTGAAAAGGCTGGTGGCATGAGGCATGGGACTGTGTGGTGAGTCACAATGCTAAACCCCATTATTTTAGAATAAAGCTTTTCATGATTTGCCCTGCAAGGAGTGCCATTGGAACAGCAGCTATTTTGTTTTAGCACTTTTTAGCATGAGTTGGCTGGATTATTAGTCTTGCACTGCTCTGCCTTGATTGATTGCTTTCCACTTTGGAAAATATATTGCCCAGACCCTTCTCCTCTTTCTTCCTGGTCACACTAGGTACATGATGTGGACATGGCACAGTGGAAGATGCTTCCCTGACTGTTCTGTGTAAGACCTGTTGCTTTGCCACAAATAAGACACATAGGTCGTGGCCTAAGGCCCAGGTGAACTCTTTGGTTTTGGCTTTGTAGAGTAGCATACATGAAATGCTTATTAGAAAAGGTGGTTTGGTACAAAAGTAGCTGAAGAGCCTGTCTGAAATGCCTATGTGAGTTGACTTTGGAAATTGTGGAAACCCTGGAACCAGACCATAAAAAGTGTGGGTACTCATTTCACCCCAGGTGTGGGTGTGTGTATGAGGGTGTGTTTGGGGGAGAAATTTAGATTTTTATGCTTGATTTATTTTCTCCTGGGGATGATCTTTCCATGAGCTTTTTGAGAGTGGTAACAAGGACTCATGATGCAAGAAGGAAAACATCCTTTTTCAACAGCTGAGCACCATATTGGCTCTTTCAATGCAGTGTGGCTTCAAGAGCACAGCATGTCATAGAATCATAGAATGGTCTGGGTTGGAAGGGACCCCAAGGATCAGAGAGCTCCAGCCCCCCTGCCACAGGCAGGGACACCAACCTCCAGGTCTGGAGCTACACAAGGTTGCCCAGGGCCCCATCCAACCTGGCCTTGAACACCCCCAGGGACGGGGCAGCCACTACTTCTCTGGGCAGCCTGTTCCAGCCCCTCACCACTCTCTCTGTAAAGAGCTTCCCCCTAATATCTAATCTAACCCTTCCTGCCTTTAGCTTTAGTCCGTTCCCCCTTGTCCTGCCATTATCTGCCCTTTTAAAAAGCTGAATCCCCTCCTGCTTATCAGCTCCCTTCAGGGACTGGCAGGCTGCAATGAGGTCCCCCCACAGCCTTCTCTTCTCCAGGCTGAACCAGCCCAGCTCCCTCAGCCTCTCTTTGTAGGGCAGCTGCTCCAGCCCTCTCATCATCCTCGTGGCTCCTCTGACCCCTCTCCAACAGTTCCACATCTCTCTTGTATTGGGGGCCCCAGCTCTGGACACAGGACTCCAGCTGGGGCCTCCCCAGGGCAGAGCAGAGAGGGACAATCCCCTCCCTGTCCCTGCTGCCACCCCTCTGCTGATGGAGCCCAGGATCCCATTGGCCTTGCGAGCTGCCAGAGCCACTGCTGCCTCATGTTCAGTCTCTCACCCACCAGAATCCCCAGGTCCTTCTCAGCAGGGCTGCTCTGCAGGAGCTCTTCTCCCAGCCTGTATCTCTGGCTGGGATTCCTCTGGCCCAAGTGCAGGAATAAGCCCTGGCACAGAAGAGGAGCAAGCCTATGAAATAGCCAGTGTAGGTGCTCAGTAGGAAAGCCCCACAATGCCTGGAGCTCCCTTTGTGCACCAGACCTCTATGTGCACCTTCATACAGCTGATGGAGCGCTCCATAGCCCGTGGTGATGTCCTGTCTGTCTACATACTTTGTTAGGCCCCTGGTGTTGTGTCCCTTCAGAAGGGGCTTGGGAAGAGAGCTGCATCTCTTTTGTAGTAGTTGTTTGCAAGGGAAAATTAGATTATTTCTTTTTTTCCCCCCCCCCAAAGTGTCAGCAGGGCAAGTAGGGATAAGAGCTGTGTTCTGCCAAGAAGTTCTGGAATGTGATCTGAGATGAGCACTCTATAGAAAAACAACCCCAGGACTGAGCCTAGGTATTGGGAGAGGAGCTTTTTGGATTGAAGAACAGTGTCAATAGAGTATGGGGTTTTGTCTTGTATTTTTTATCACTTAAGTTTTTTTTCCCCCCAAAATTGTAACTGCTGCTTGTTTTGGATGTTGTAAATACAGGCTTCTAGTCTGGGTCTGCACATCAACTTGGCTTGAGGTAAAGGTGATTTCAGAGTTCCTGGCCAAGTGGGTGGCACTCCTCACCCAACTACTTGGCAGTAACAAAAGGGATGGTGGGGCAGTCCAGCAATTGTGCGTGTCCCAAGCCTGTGCTCCTAGGTACCCTGTGGGCTGGCATGAGGTCTGGAATTCCTAGAGTCAGGTAGGCTTTCCAGTGACACACTGCTTTCCAGCTCTTTGGCTGAAGAGTCTGGAAGTCCTCAGGCTTGCTAGGGATGTTTGTGTGCTAAAAGCTTCTGTTTCTTTAAGTTCTGTATCCTATGAGACCTATGGAGGAGGGGGTGCTGTGCTGCTTTTGTCACCAGTTCTTTTGAGGGTCTCTTTCCTGTTAAGCCCAGGGACTCTGAAATCATTCCTGGCACTTAGTTTTTAATGTGTACTTGCCTAGAGCTGTGCCTTGGAACACATGTAACTCAGTGGGAGGACTCCAGATGACTTTCAGTGGGAGTGCATCAGGCCTGTTAATAACTGAAGCTCTGACTCTCTCTTGATCAGTTCTTTATATGCAGATCACAATATTAAAAAGCTGAAGGGGGGGACAAAATAGAGTAGTTTTGTAGCTGTTTTTCAGTTAGCTTCCACACTGACAGGTTAGACAGCAGTGGAAACACAAGCTGCCTTCATTTGTCCCATCTCTTCCCATCTGGCCTGTCACTGTACCCTTTGTGAGCTGCTACACACTGGGAGTTCTTAGTTTCCAGGAGGGTTGCTCACCTGATGTTGCCTGAGGCTGCTGATCATGTGCTTCACCACATACACAGCAGAAGAAGGAGGAGTTTTCAGGTGGAAGTATTTCATGTCCTTGGTATGTGGGAGGCAGCTTTTCTGGTGGTGCTGGCTCTCAGCAATGACTTCATGCAGCAGCTTTCCAAAATGCTGACAGAAGGGAGACCATGTAATGGAGAGCACCCTTGTCTTTGAGGCAGAGAGAAGCACATGTGTCCTGGGCCTGATGGAGAAAGGTCTGGGTTTCAAAGCTGCTTGTTGAGTTCAGGCCCTGCTTACAGTAAGGAAAGGTAATCTGCACAAAGAACAGCTAAGAGCATGAAAGCAACTCTTCCAAAGGCTGCTGAAATCCCTCAGGTCAAGCCAGGGAAATTCCTATGCAAGACATCAATTGGTTCAGTTGGAATAAGCTGTGTTCCCATTCCCTTGCTTGGCCTTGCTCAGTTGTGGTTAAATGAGGAGAGTAGATGATAATCATCTGATTATCTTGCTGTTGACAGGCTGTGGACCAGGTGGGAGCCCTGGCTTGTCCTCTGGACAATGCCAGCTCTGGGGATGGGTCTAATGTTTGGAAAGAGAAATAAGATGTTCCCCAAGCTAAAGCAGATGGGTGTTCCACTGCTGAGTGTATCAGGAGAGGGCCTGGAATAGTCAGTTTTTCCTCAGCTTGCCTATGTTCCTCACTCAGATTGCCCAATTAACCCACCAAGAGAGTAACTTTTCTTGGTAATTAATTAAATATTATTCCCAGGAAGCTTTTTTTTTGTTGTTGTTCAGACCAAAAAGTTAACTAGATCAACCTACAGCAGAGTCTAGGCCTTAATATAGGAAACCTGGCATGGTGGAGTCTAATGGTCCCTGCTGCCACCCTGTAGCTAATGGTACCACCACAGCTGATCCCAGCTATTCCAGGATCTTTTGGTCCTGGAGTTCTTGGATTTTGTGCCATGCCATATGCAACTGAGATTTACAAGTGTATGTGTGTAAATCAGCAGTCTTTTCCCCAGGAGGCAGTAGGTGACTGCCAATGAAGCCACTGTGCTTAATTACTCTTGTAGGTAGTGTGACTGAAGTTTTCCTTTTCATGTTAATAGCTATTTGTTTTTCATTGGACCTTATTCCCTATAATAGTAGCAAAACCAGACCTCCAGGCTGCCTGAGTTCTTCCTAAGCTACAGGTTGCTGCTGCATACTGCTGCCTGACACAGTGGTGTTTAGCTCTCTGACTACAGTTGGAGCTTAATGCACTGATTAAGCCAGACATTAGATAAAAGAGTTTATTTAGGGATTGAATACACACTTGTAAATGGAATATGCTTATTTTCCAAAGTCCATGATGTACTGGCCTTGTTACAGATTTATCCAGAAGACCTGAACAGGTGCTGAAATCCATTCCAACTTGATTATTCCACTCTTCCTCACTTTCTGCAGCCACTTAACTCCATTCCAAGTATTTCATGGTGTATTGCTCATTCCTGACTTTCCCATTAGCCTCTTCCCATCCCCTCTAATAAATTACTGGTGGGGGGTTCATACCCATAAGGTGTCTTTAGGCCTGCTGTAATGATTCCAGGTGTGAGTTTGCCCTGTAAGATAATGCTCCATTTTTGTCTCTGCCAGGGTTGTAGCACAGTAACCTGGTGTTGCACTAGGAAAAGCTGCATTACCTCTTCTAGGCAATGCCTAAAGCAGCATTAGGGGCAGTTACTCTCTTTTTCCCATATGGAAGAAATAAAATTACCTAGAAAAAGACATCTGGAGGAGAGAGAGACCTCAGGGTGGTGATCAACAGCTGGCTGAATGTGAGCCAGCAGTGTGCAACAGGTGGCCAAGAAGGCCAACAGCATCCTGGCCCACATCAGGGGCCAGCAGTGTGGCCAGCAGCAGTAGGGAGGTGATCCTTCCCCTGTGCTCAGTGCTGGTGAGGCTGCACCTGGAGTACTGTGTTCAGTTTTGGGCTCCTCACTACAAGGACATAGAGATGCTTCAGCATGTCTGGAGAAGGGCTACAAGGCTGGCCAAGGGTTTAGAAGACAAATCTTATGAAGGGTGGCTGAGGGAGCTGGGATTGTTGGGTCTAGAGGAGGAGACTGAGGGGAGAGCTCATTGCTCTCTACAACTACCTAACAGGTGGCTGTAGTGAGGTGGGGCTCTGGTAGCTGGTGACAGGACAAGGGGAAAGGGTCTGAAGTTGCATCAGGGCAAGTTTAGGTTGGGTAATAGGAAGAATCTCTGTACTGGAAGGGTTGTCAGCTATTGGACCAGGCTGCCCAGGGAAGGGGGTTGAGTCCCCATCCCTGGGGGGGTTTAAAAGAAGAGTAGATGTTGTACTTGGTGACATGGTCTAGTGTTGGACCTAGTAGGGCTGGGTAGATGGTGGGACTCTATCATCTTGAAGGTCTTTTCCAACCAAAATCATTCTATGATTTCTTCCCCTATGAAAAAGTGACAGTTCTGGCTAGGGGGACCCTGGGAAGTTTGTATCAGTTACCTGGTGTCACCACATCAATTCCCAGGAGGGGGCCATTAAATCCAGCCCTGGCTTTCCCATTTTAACCATCCCAGTGTAAGCTATGCCAGCTTCACTTTACTCAGTGCATAAGACAACACAGAATCCATCACAACAGTGGGGAATAAAGCACACACACACACCAGGGCTTTCTCCTTCAGCTTGGCCACCATGTACCGTGCCTTGGGCGTGGGAGATGTTAAAGCATCTACCATAGCATCGACCACCTCGTTGCCATTAGTGCTTCCTTCCCTGAGAATGCTGTTGAAAAAGTCTGCCCTCTCTTGGACATACTCCTTCTTGTAAACTGCCTTCTCCTCTTCACTGAGTTCCCTCCAGATCTCTTCAGCACTAACTGGGGGCTGAATTTTTGTAGAGCGTGCATAATTTCCTGGCTGAATGATACAGACCTAAAAGCAAGATGGAAAGCTTAGCAAGGTGCAATCACTCCTCCTGAATTCAATTCAATGCTACAGCCAGTAAAACAGACCAAAAGCTTTCTGCAGGCAGATTTCTTCCAGAGGAATGTTGCTTTGTTGAAGTTTTACTTGAAAAACTTGACTGAAATGGAATCTTTTCCTGGGAAAGGTTTGAGATTGTAGAGGTGCTTTATGCTGACTTCCTCATGATGTTAATACTCCTGTTTTGACTGCTCAGCATAGCTTCACAGGATGCAGTAGCACCTCTTTGATTTTTATAGAAGGCTTAATGGTATAAATGTTTTGACAATACTGAGACAAAGCATTACAGTGTGACTTTGATGTCTCCAAAGTGGAATACTTTTGGATTCTTCACTCAGTGGCAAATCTTCTGATGGGTAATTATTTCACCCCAGTTTGGGACAGAAGGAGTTTTCAAAGCAAATTAGAAGGTGTGGGGGGGAAAGAACTGCTGTTGTCTTCCACCAGGTTGGTGTAATTAAAAGGAAAAGAGGTGGTGTTGGCCAACTGCAGATGGAACTGAAGTCAGTGGGCTCAGTGGAGTCAGTGGGGGCTAGCCCTCAGTGGGGGCTAGCCCTCAGTGGGCTCAAGCTCTCAGTGGGGGCTAGCCCTCAGTGGGCTCAAGCGCTCAGTGGGGGCAAGCCCTCAGTGGGCTCAAGCTCTCAGTGGGCTCAAGCCCTCAGTGGGCTCAAGCCCTCAGTGGGCTCAAGCCCTCAGTGGGCTCAAGCCCTCAGTGGGCTCAAGCTCTCAGTGGGGGCTAGCCCTCAGTGGGCTCAAGCTCTCAGTGGGGGCTAGCCCTCAGTGGGCTCAAGCTCTCAGTGGGGGCTAGCCCTCAGTGGGCTCAAGCTCTCAGTGGGGGCTAGCCCTCAGTGGGGGCTAGCCCTCAGTGGGCTCAAGCTCTCAGTGGGGCCAGTGGGGGGCCAAGCCCTCTCAGTGGGGGGCCAGGCCCTCTCAGTGGGGGGCCAGCCCTCACTATTCTGTAGATACCTGTGCATGTAGATTTAAATTGAAAGCACACAAATCCTTGGCTGCTCTGCCTGTTTTCCTTGCATGTGATGTTGCTACTCTCCAGCTAGGTTCTGAGGCTTCTGGGGAACTCTGGAGCAGGCTCAGTGCTCTTGCAGCACTCATGCTTCTCTTCAGCAGTGGGCTTGTTATCACTGTTTGTAGATAGGCAATATTAAAAACTCCCTGGTATTTAACTGCTGGGATTGCTAAAGGCTGTGCCACGAGGTGAGGAGAAGCAGCACTGAGCTGTGCTGGAGGCTTGGGGTTGGACCCCATGATCTCTCAAGGTCCCTTCCAACCCCTACAGTTCTGTGATTGGGCAGGTGTTCCCTGGGTAGTCTGTGGTCATGTAAAACCCAACATACCTGCTGTGTCACCCAGCCCAGCTACACAGGCTGTCACCTGTGTGTCTGTACCTGCCTCTTGGGCTGTGGAGCAGTCAGTGTGCTGCTTATTGGAGGGGATGAGGTGTGGGTGCTGTGTGTGGGGAGCACAAAGGGATGTGGGTAAGCTGTAGCAGAGAGACTCTGCATAGCTGGCTGCATCTGATGCTGCCTCTGGTAGGTTTGTCAGCTTTTGGAGCCCTCTGTCTGGGCACTGTTTTCCAAGTCCTTATTATTACTCATACTAATGATGTGGGTGAGCTTCCTGTATTTATATTTTTCTTAAAAGGAGGTATGATGACTTCACATTCTGGAGCTTGTTGGAGTTGGCTAGGAGAGAGGAGACATGATGCAAGTATCCTTCCTTGATTTTCTGTAGGGTTCTTTCTTAATAGAAGACACATCCTTTGTTTCCTATAGGCAGCCAGCCAGTCAGCCTGCCTGCCAGAGTTCAGTGGGACAGAGCTCCATCTGTTCCTTGCCACCTCTGGGTGACTTTCTCCTGAAAAGACAAAGGGAGCAGCAGGGCTGGGGAGGGGAGCATGGGGAAGAGGGCCTGTGTATTCTGCAGACTCTTTTCAGGGTAGGTCCCAAGGCAAATACTAGACAGGATCTTGCACAGAGTGAGAAACAGAAAAATAACTCTTGTAGCTAGAAATGTTTGTCAGCCTGACTCCCTGTGTTATGTGCTGGGGCTATTCCAGGAGTGGGGGAACCATAACAATTCCAAAATGACCAGGCAGGGCACTTAACCTGTTAAATTAAGCTCTTCCATGCATTTGAGATTATCCTCAGCTAATCAGTTCCAATCCTCATCATGCTGTGTGGTATTAGGAGGTGTAAAATCACTTGCATTCTATAGCATTTTATACTTAGCCAAGAGGGGTAGTTAATAGATGCATAGCTGTAATTTCTTCCAACACAAAGCTTAGGAACAATGCTGTAAATCTCTGTACATAAAGAGTACACCAGTGGAAATCCTCTGGGAAGACTTTCAGCTGTGGAGTGTTTCAGCAGTGGAGGGACTCTGAGGAAAAAGCCTAGTGAAGCTACTTAGTGATCTAAGCTTCAGGTTTGACCATCAGTGTTGCTTGGACAGGGCACTAAGAGCATTCTTAGAGCCTCTTAGGTTAAGGGAATATAAAACATCATTACTCTGCATGATACTACCTCTTGCAGTGTAGCTGTTCCCACAAAAAGGAAAGCTTTTAGGCACTGAGGTGAGAGGAAAGGAAGAACCCCTCTGGTAAATGTCAAGCCTTCCTTCTTGCTGCCCAGCACTCAGTGACTAGGCTCTGCTCCCACAGCCACCCCAGAGAAAGCTTTGGTTACTTGCTACTCTTCCAGGCTCTCCATGGAACGTGGCACTGCTCAGGCAGGCTTGTCTCAGGAAGTTTCTCTGCTGTGGAGAAAGGGTGGAAGTGTGTTGGCAGAAAGAGGAGGAGTGCTATCCCACAGCTTTGCAGAGCTGCAGACATCACCCAGGTGTGTTGTTCTCAGTGATGCCCAGCTGACTGAGGAAACCACCTCTTTCCAACAAGGGGAAGCTGCACCCATGGATTCAGCTCTGATCTTTCTCCTGGTCATTTGGATGTAGAAGATTAGGTATTATTTAGCATGTGCTTGTTCTTGTCTCCTTAGCCAAAACTTCCACCCTCATGTCTGTCTGGTATTCTTTGTACAAACTGCTTTATTCCTGAAGGAAGGGGATTACTTCCTCCTTCTTTCCTGCAGGAAACCCCTGCATTTCAGCTCTGTGGGAAGCTGTAGAAGTGGACCTGCTTTCTTTCTCCTAGGAAAATAGGAAAATTAGAAGTAACAGAGTTTCACACAACAACTACTCTTGACAATCACTTACCTGTACTCCAAACTTCTTCATTTCCAGTCTTAGAGCATCACAAAACTTTTCAATAGCTGCCTTGGTCATAGAATAAATGCCATTTCCCAGAGCAAAATAGGCAATAATGCTGGACATGAAAACAATACGTCCTGGAAAGAAGACAGTGCAAATAGAACTTCACTCTGAGTCTTTAACACACCAACTTCACTCTGATAACACAGCAATCATGAAGCACCATGCTCTTTGACTACATAGCATGCCCAAGCTGGGCTGTGGGAGTGTGTGGTCCTAGCACAGAGGTGCACTGAGCTCTGGAGAGAACTTCACACAAAACCCTTCCTTCCATCTAGGGACAGATGCTGTAACGTGTTCCCAACGTGGTGCTTATTCCTTCTGAGCCTGATGGGATAGGAGAGATGGCAACAAAGCAGTCCCCTGAAATATTCAGACTGAAAACCAGTCAGAGGAGTATGCTCCTAATGGAAGGGCTGCAGAGAAGCAGATGATCTTCCTTGAGGTGGGTAAATGACTACTAGTGCCATTTTTTTCCTGCACTTACATGTGCCTGCACTGAGTCCTGGCTTAGAGCTGTGCATCTAAAGTCAAAATCAGATCCTACAGTGACAGGCTTCTCCAGAGAAGGGTGGCTGAACAAAATGTGTGTGGCCTTACAGTGCCTTGCTGTGATTTCCCTGATCTGTGCTGCTTTTCTCCCCTTTGCAACTCTTGCTGAGGGCAGACATGCCTTAAGTAGCAGAGATTTCTGATGTGAGGCACTGGGCTGTGGCTATTTCCATTGTTTACTTGTAAACTTCTGTCACAGTCCTACTGCAGAGTAGGAAATGTGTGAATGTGGATATATAAATACCAGAGGTGAGAGAAGGTGGCCTTGTTGCTAACAATACCCCAAAAATAGCTGCACTCCCACTGCAGCCACAGATGTGGGTAACATCTGGGCCTTGTATCTGACCAAATGGTCCAGGCTGGTGGGGTATCAAAAGGATTATCATAGGAATGAAGGGAAATCTGTCATTCTGAGTTAGGTTCCCTGCCTTCCTACACAGTGCCTGGAATAAACCATCTATACAGTAAATAAAACATCTATACAGTAACAGGAGAGCTACTGCCTGCCTGCTGATGGAGATGCTCCATCAGCTGGCATAGCCATCTGGAAGAGTTGTGGGGGAAATGCTGCTGCTGTCAGAGTGGGATGTTTAAATTCTAGTCTGGAGGGCAATGCCTCCCTTTACAAGTGTTAATAATGGTGAAGTTGTTCTTGGAACACATGCTTCTCCTAAAGGGGCAGTAATCCCCTTCCTTCAGAGCACAGCTCCTGGGGAAGTGATGATCTAATAGCAGAGTGATTTGGGGCACACACCCAGGATGTGGGACATGTCATTTAGCTTCTCTCTTTGTTTAATTGTAACCCAGCTTTCCTGGGAGAATGCTCTAACATCCATAAGTCATAAGCTTTGCCTTTGGAGAGCTCACTACTGCCCCCCCCCAAAAAAAAACCCCACGAGCTTTAGCTGTTCTGGCTGTTCCTGCATGGAAGGAGACAGGAACCCTAGGATTCTCCCTGCAAGGAAGGAGACAGGAACCCCAGGATTCTCCCTGCAAGGAAGGAGACAGGAACCCCAGGATTCTCCCTGCAAGGAAGGAGACAGGAACCCCAGGATTCTCCCTGCAAGGAAGGAGACAGGAACCCCAGGATTCTCCCTGCAAGGAAGGAGACAGGAACCCCAGGATTCTCCCTGCACGGAAGGAGACAGGAACCCCAGGATTCTCCCTGCAAGGAAGGAGACAGGAACCCTAGGATTCTCCCTGCAAGGAAGGAGACAGGAACCCTAGGATTCTCCCTACAAGTGCCCTGACCTTCTCTCCTACCTGAAAGTAGAGTGAAAGTAGAGTGTGGGTAGCTAGTAAAGGTGGCATCCAGAGCAAGGAGCAAGCTGCAGAGTGCTTTGAGCTGAGGTACTGTGTATGTGCAGCCACCCAGACCCAAATCTTCTAAGGCTGTACACATGTGCTTCATGTTGTACAGGCCATTAGTCCCTTTCACTTCAGAGTAGCCCCATGAAGCCAGACTAATGCCTCTGGTGGATCAGCATCATGGAGTTTTAGTAGTAAGCAGGACATTGCAGGGGGAAAAAAATGGTCTTCCCATGTAATGACCACATCACATGTGGTCACATCTCTGGGTACATGGCCATAGCCCATTGTTTTACAAAGACCACATCCAGCTTGCAATAGGTACAAGATTCTCTTTGCTTACATCAAAATATCTTCTACCAAAGGCAACCAAGCAGAAAGGAGCAGAGCAGCCAAAAAGGAGATGCTTTTATCTGACCAACATTTTCACAGAATCACCAGGTTGGAAAAGACCTTTGAAGATCATCAAGTCCAACCAATCCCATCCTAAGCTAAACCAGATCCCCTAAGCACCTCATCTACCCCTTTTTTTTGGAACACATCCAGGGAAGGTGGTTCAACCCCCTCCCTGGGCAGCCTGTTCCAGGCCCTGACAACTCTTTCAGTAAAAAAATTCTTTCTAATGTCTAATCTAATTGTGTGTGACACCTGGAGCTTCCAGATGAAACCTAGCCCTTGGTGTGCTTGATGTTGTATTCACACAGAACCAATCCCCACCTTCCAGAGCTTACAACACAAATAGACAAGCTAGGCAAAAGGGGGAGAAAGGAAAACAGTATCTTCATTCCCAAATGCAGATGGGGACAGGTAGGGAACAATTTGCTGCAGAGAGGACTCTTGGAACTGGTTCTCCTCAGAAGAAAGGACAGAGTCCACACACATGGAGGTTCATGCAAATGCATTTATCCCTTTTGATACCCATGCATCTCTGTACAGTACTCTTTCACATACTTGGAAGTTTCATGCCCTGTGTCCTAGAGAGGATATTGCTAGTCCTGGAACAGGAAGGTGGGTGTCTCCAGTTCACCTCTGTAGGGTCATCCTTCCTCTCCTAATTGCCAATTGGTAAAATAGTAAAGCCTAAATAAGCAGGAGCTTATAGGATCTTTGTGTTTTCTGATTGTCAGTGCTTCCAAAGTCTTGCCTGGGCTTAATGATCTATGCTAAGCACTTTTTTCTCTCTCTTTGTGAGTCAAGTACTGAAACAGTATTTGTAAATACTGCATATTGCAAAGATGGAACCTTTAAGGGTATTGCCCCCCTCCCTCCCCCCTTATGGCTTTACCCTCTTTCAGGATCAAGCTGCTCTTTTAGGCCACACAGAAGGAAGCTGTCATTTCAGTTCAATGAGAGACAATTAAGGCTGCTTTTATAGATGTTACATTACCCTGATTATAGTAAGCTAATTATTCTCCCAACTCTAAATAACAGTGGATTAGTGTTACCCTTGTATTTCCTTAGAAGGGGAAGAAATGCCAGGGTAGTCCTGATGCTCCCAAGGAGGTTCACATCTGCAAACTTCTCATATTTCTCCATAGGCAGCCACCCTGTCTCCCCAAATGTTGATATTCCTGCATTGTTGACAAGCCCCCAGAAACCTAGGGAAGAGAAATGTCTCAACAAGCATCTCACTGTAAAACAACCAGAAAGAGGTGATGAAATAACACTAGTGACTCAAACCCTTGGAAACAGCTTTTTAGTTGTGTTAACTTACTGTCTCTTCCTCTTACAAGCACAGGCACACTTTGCTTAAGGAAGGAATATAATTGCAGCCATTATCTGGACTGTGTAAGTCTCAGTGCTATTTAATAATCACTCACTTCATAGTCACCTTAAGTTATTTATGAATAAAATGATCAGGGAGACTCCCATCTTACTGCCAATGCAGTGTGCCATGATATTTTAATTACTTTAATCCCACTGTGTGCTGTGAGCAGCTTTGTGAAAAGGAAATTAAGCAGTCTAAAGGCTAAGGGGTAATATTTGCAAAGTGCCTGACTAAATTAGGAGCCTTAGTCTTGGCTTCTTTGCCAGGATTTGAGCTTCAATTCCTCCTGAAATCAGCCAGAATCAGGTCCATGGGTGCAAAGTAACTGAATAAGGTCAATGAGNGGCCAACACTGTTCCCCACATAACAACAGGCTTTGGTGCTAAGGAGCCCAGCCCCCTGAAACACAGTCAGATTGGCTGTGTTTACAAGCAGGAATTTATTGGCAGTGAAGCTTGTTCTAACACAACTCTCTGCCAGCAAGTGCAAGCCCTTTAGCCCAGAGCCACAGCACACTCTGTGTGAGTGCTGCACAGTGCTAACAAGCTCTCTGGGTGGAAATGCTTTTTCACTGAATGCTGGAGGGGCTGAAGTGCTGACTAAACACCAATTAAACCATAGAATGGGCTGGGT
>VZTU01006878.1:2746-50246 GCA_013400835.1 Zapornia atra
AGCGGGGCCCCTGCGGAGGCGAAGTCCTCCCAGCTCCACGCCGGCTGGAGAGCTGCCCGCGGCCGCCCGCCCGCCGCCGGGTGCCAACAAGTTCGCGAATTAAACTTGGGCGGCGAGAGCGGCTCCCCGGGCCCGGCTCTGGCAAGGCTGCTGTTGTTGCTCTCCCCGAGAGAACCGGGCTGGGCCGCGGACCCGGGAGGGGGGCGGGAGAGGAGGGAAGCAACCACAGCGTTTCGCGATGCCTCTCGGTCGGGGAAGGGCTGCGGCTCCGAGCTGTCCAGGCTCCCTCTCACCCCAGCCCGGTTTCCTCCAGTCAGAGCCCGGGGACGGGGACCTCCGCTCGGCCCGGCCAGCGCCTGCCCGCTCCGACCTACTCCCCCGCCCCGCTCTCTCGGCACTTGCCGCTCTCCCAGGGGCTGCACTCTTTGGAGATGATGCGTGCTAAAATAAGATCTATCGTCGCGATTCAGTCCCGCTGCATTATCACTTTTTTTTTTTACCCCCCTTGAAAGGACTTCGGATCTCTGAAGAAACAATCGGCCGCTGCTTTGAAGGAAATAAGCGATACCATTCAGAGCTACTGTAGCGTAATGTATTCACTTGGGCAGTAGGAAAATCTTTTATGAAAAATAGTTACAGATTCTGGAACTCTACCATATGTGACAACAAAAGCTATTGTGTTAACAGAAGGGGTTTAGCTAATTTTACCTACACAAAGTTTTACTAGCTCCAGGCTTTCAGATCGCCATTGTGGAGACTGACAGCGATCCTCAGCGCTGGGTAATTTGAAAGGTTTTTGGACGATCGAGAAGGGGAAGGGATTCTCCTCCTATTCCTTGTATCACCTGGAAGTTGTCATTGCACAGGTAACACAGCTGTTTCTTTGCTGACCGCCTGTGATTTAACTCAATGAAGATTTTTGTTGTGCACAGATACACTTAAACAAAACACAAAACACCACAGGAAAATAAAACATATGAAGTGGGACGTTGATAAAGCCTAACCCCAAGCAAAGTCCTTCTTTATGTTCACAGAAACTTATTTCCCAAACGATTGGGTCGTGGGTTTTTTTGTAAAGTGATTTGTATACAGAGCTTACACTAAGATACGCAAGTTTCTCTCAAAATAAAGTTATCCATCTACCGATAAGATACCTACACCCGGCCTCGGGCACACTCCAAGCCTCACTACCTACTTCACCGCCAAGAGCGCTGCGATCGTCCCAGCCCGCCCCCGAGGAGCGCAGTGCCCCCGAGGGGACGTGCACCGGGCTGAGGATGGCAGCGGCGGCGCGGCCGCCCTGCAGCCCCCGGAGGTGAGGAGCTGCCGGGTCCCTCCCGCCGCCTCCGCGCCCCGACGCGCCGCTTTGATCTCGGGAATGAAGCAGTGCAGGCCGGTAGGCCACGGCGTGGCAGGCGGCCAGCGGGCATTTAAAAAAGACATAGAGGGGCTGCCGGGTCGTAAATCCTCGCTCCCCAGCATGCCCGGCAACTACTGTTTAGAAGGGCTTTATTAAATTTATTATGTATGAAGAGCTCAGGACCCGGATGACGCAGACCATGTGCAGGAGTTCGCGCCGCACTCCCCCCGCCTCCCCGCGGGGCTCCGCACACGCGGCCCGGCCGCGGCTCCCGGGCTCGGCCCCCAACAGCCTCCACCCCGAGAAAAATTCATAGACCCTCTCTATTCGGGCGGCAGACAGGTCTCCAGCTCCCCGGGGAGGCCGAGTGGCCGGCTGCGCCCACCCCTCCGCAGGCAGCGTTCGCCCAGGGCGCGATTCAGCCTCGCCAGGCGCTTGGCAGCGCAACCCGCGCCCCTCTCCCTGTCCTGCCTCTGTCCCTCTCTCACGCCGCCGCTGTAGGAGCGGCACATCACTGCTGGGGCGTGTGTGTGTTCGTGCTGGGAGGGGAAGCGCTGGGGCAGGAGCTCTGCGCGCTACTGACTGGAGTTTGCGCCATCCAGGTCAGATGAAACGCGGAAACTAAGAAAATCTGACACCATCATTGATTCCCTCTCTTTGTTCTCATGTCATCTGTACACAATGGAGAGAAAGAAATGTGACTTTAAAACTGCAATTAACCAGCTTTAGAGCAGATTTCTTTCATTGGGTATTTATCCCTATCAAATCACATTTCTTCTCAGAGAAAGCACTTCTAATTTTAAAATAAAACAGATATGTGAAATACCTTATATCCTTCTGTAATAAGTGTTGCTTAAATTATGGCTGGATGTGCCTAAATGGTCATCTTAAGGTTTCCTGCTGATTTTGGTCAGGTCTTGGAAGAATGGAATTTTTTTCCCCCTAATGTTTTAAAAGTATTAACTTCCTTTCAAACATTCTTTAACCTTTAATGTTTTGTAACTTGATGAAAAGGTCACTTTGTTCAGAGTGGATGCATCTGCTCCATAATTGTTCTAATATCAGGCAGAGCTCCATCCTAACACTAAATTCTTTCATGAGGATTTTTTTTCTTTATATACTATTGTTAAGGTTAGCATGAGTAATTGTTTTAAAGGCAAAGAGCTATAGACCAAAGGATGCTCACACTTTATTTAATTTCACCAGCCACAGATGCCTGGAGCTGCATTCAGCAGATGACATTAGCTGAGCCCTGAGAAGAATAACCTGAATGGTTTCACCTCTTCCCACTTGTGGGGGCCTGAGGTGGAACAGAAGAAACAGCTGGCTTTATAGCCTCAGCTGCATAACATAAAAGCACAAAATACTGATTAATGCTACTCAGGACCGGCAGCAAGTTTGATCTGAGTATCTCAAAGTACTTCACAAAGGGCTGTGTCAGAACACTGAGACATGGACAGGTTAAGACCTAAGAGCAGAGCGATGCTGGACATCCGGAGACCATTGGGCATTGGTGCCTCAAGAATCAGACTTGAAAAAGCAATATGGTGGTAAAAGCATTACTAATCTAATTATGTGTTAGACTACTTGCTGTGAAGGCAACAGAAGCTTTTCAGCACATGTAAATCAATATTTATCCTTGGAGGCAATAATATTTTGAATCTATATATTTAGCCAGTTTTGATATAGAGAACCTGTGTTTGTTCCCATGTGAAAGATGAGGGGATAATACATCCATTGCCACTCCTGGGCTGTGAATGCTGCTCTGAGGGGCAGCTTGTGGCCCCAGCTATGTGGGCAAACATCAAACATCACTTAGCTCATGACACTGTAGCTGCTTTGCAAGAAGAGTGGCAATACCTGACTGGATATCAGACATTAGAGCGAGAACCTTAAGCTGATGCAATTAATCCCTCAAAAATACAACAGGGTTTTAAAATTTATACTCAATTCAAGCATCCAGATGATATGTTTAATTAAAACTTGGCTAGATTTTTTTCAGGTTTTTCTAGAGAAAAAAAAAAAGATGACAAACTAAACCCAAAACAAAGAAATGAGCTAATTATATTGCTTAGTATTCCAATATGCCTTTTTTTTTTTTTAAATAACACACATTTCTAGCCAGGCCAGTCCCTCGAGGACCAGTTCCTCATTTATAAGGAGGCCCCCAATGGGAGTTAAAAATAGGCTATTTTATAAGAAGAAAATATATTCTGAAAGAGGAGCCATGCAAAGATAACCCCACATCACATATATCAGTATGGAGGCTGGAATATGCATTCCAATGATGCAAATCTTCCCCTGCAATAATTTGCTCGTTAGTGTTAACGAAAGCCCAGATACCAATGCCTATGTATTTTTCTTGTATTTTTCATCACACTAATGCTTTTAACTAAAATTATTTTTTAACTTTGCTGTATTTAATGAATTTAAAGGTCAATCCTCTTCCTTTCCATATGCAAATCCTATTAATAGTAGAGGTTTGATATTAATGGGAGTTAACAGAGTAGATATCCCCTTCACACAGAAACCCCAGAAGAGAACAAAATAACCTCAAGATGATTTCAGTCAATTTGTTGCTTCTTCCCCTCCCCCACTGAATAACCAAATACCAGAGGAACAGTACCTTGGAAGTAGGAGCGACAGCCAGAAAAGGGATCAGCCGTGGACAGGCACACAGGGCCTCCTCAGCTTCCAAACACAAGTCCCTGAGGAAAGAAAACAGGCCCACAGCAGCTGGAGTCCACTGCCACCTCTACCTCCTCCTCCCTTGCCTGCTGGAGCCAGGCAGGATGCAAGGTGCCATCACCAAGAAATCCTTCCCCATCCTCCTGAAGAGGGAACAGGCAATCTCCTCCCTCAGAGGCCAATAGTCTCCACATGGGAGACCATGGCAGCTACTCAGAGAAAAACAGGAGCTGCTGGAGTTGACAAGAAAACAAGTGAAGTTACTGCCTTTCCCTGTCTCTGCCAGCTTTGGAATTGTTAACAGTTTTGTCACTGTCTTGCTATCTGTATTTGCTGTAGCAGGACTCATGGAGCTTTTGATAGTATTTATTTTTTTTTTAAACCACAGCTGTTGGTGTTAAAATAATGGCACTTAAATGCCTATGGAGGGGAGGTGGGGAAGAGAGGAATAAACTCATTGCTTTCATCTGCAGTCCCTGTAGGAAGATGCTCCCTGTGCTAATGAGCGAGGAACAACCCTGTCTAGCCTAACTTGCACAATAAAACTATCTGCAGTGTTTTTCAAGCAGATGAATCCAGATGCCAAAGAGCAAAGCATCATTAGTCCTGAGCAGCTTCTTCCTTGATGAGGAATAAAGCAAACCTCGTGCAGCCCCTGGCAAGGCCAGCCCAAGCATGGCTCCTGCAGACCGGCCTGTTTCATTAAGGGCAAGCCCAAGTAATGTGATTAAAAGAAGTGGAGAAAGGGATGAGTCACAGACCACAGAGTGGTGTTAATTTACCTCTTATCAAAGGGCTAACCTGCTCCCTCTGAACACCAGGGAATCTGGCAAGGGAACCGGTCTTCACTGCAGCCTTCCTCCTACTTGGCACTCCCCATCTGAGGAAGTTTTCCCAAATACACTTTCTCAACCTGCACTGAGCACAAAACCTTTCCCAATGACATCTTAAATTATCTGAGTGATGCTCCTCTAACTGGTGTTAGGGAAACCCTTTCTAGTTTCCTTAAACTGAATTAACTTTTCCACTGTTTATATGAAAGGTTTTGGTTTGGGGGGTTTTTGTTTCTTAATTCCTGAACCTGGAATCTTCTGAAAATGTTGCGTATAAAAACTGTAAAGCTCCCTGTAGATACAAACTCGGTGCCTCTAAAACCCCAAGGCAGATCCTGGTGTTCACTTCCTGGGGTTATGCCGAGTCTGTAAGAACAAATGTGAAGGTAGTGGACCTCAAGTCAAGCCTTGATCAGCTCAGCACCCTGCTTTCCAGTGACAGATCATGAAATACAGAATAATATCTGCTGCAGACAGAATGAAGTGTCTTAAGCATCAGTGATTCAGTTTAAATTATTCACACACAAAAAACCCCAAACCATAAACGTGGTCAGATACGTTTGTTGTGAACGCAAGAGTGCTGTAGAGGCTGAATGCAAAGAGGGTTTGGATTAAAGGGCAGGGAGCTGTGAATGGAGCCCTGAAGCACTCTTGGTCTGGTCTGGCCAACCTCTGAGCCACAGGAAGGTCCAGCAGTCCTGAAAGAGCAGCTGTATTGCTGCTTTGATGGGTGGACACGTTGGACAAATCCTCTTGGCTCTGCTTGGCTGCTGGGATGTTGGGAAGTCCTGCTGAAACAGCAACTGTGGAGAGCGAAAGTCCTTGTGATACACACCGCAGCTTCCATCTCTCAGAGGTACTGTTTCTGGCTCTTTGCAGACTAAAGCAGATAGTATCATATCATACTGAGACTTACGTTAAGGTCACCTTTTCTTTCACAGCCTTGATACGGCTGTAGATTTGGCAAGGGAAGGGCTGGAGGGTAGGAAGCACGCTGAGATAAAAGGCATCACACGTTTCTGAGGAAGCCGGGGCCCTGTTCACAGGCCCATGCTTTTTTCGTTACAGGCTGATACACACTCAGAACTCCCATTGGCTTCTGTGGAGAAAGGGAAACATCGAGTTAGACCTGATCTTTGAAGCGTGTGACAAAATAAGCCTCATACCTCTTATGTTTTGGGGAGGCAAGTGCTGATTGCGTCAAGCATTCAGTTTCCAGCCAAAGAGCAAAACTCTGTAATTGCCCAGGTACGTCACAGGCTCAGAGAGTTTACATTTTTACAAAACATTGGGTATAAATTACTTCCACAAACAGGAGCCTGGACTCTGTGGAACAACACAGTTGTCTGTTGTAGCAAATCTGGTGTTCCAGGATTCAAATCTGCTACAGGCATTCTGGATTTTAATTAATATATTGTTTCATATGCATGAGTATTTCATGTTTGGGCTTTTTGTTTTGTTTTGTTTGCACACAGTGCACTTTTAGTTTAAACAAAGCACATTCTCTGTATTATTCTCCAAAGCAATTGAATAAATATCACAGGCTTTATAGATCTGGTAGCCTTTCCAGTGAACAACACAGCAGTCATGCTTCACAGCAAAGGGATAACATCCTAGAGTGCAGCTGATAAGAGCAACAATTTACAAAGCAAGAGATCTGTTATGCAGTGAAAGCTTTATTACCATGACTTGATGTTACATCTACAACACATAAGGGTTAATCATTGCAGCAGTTTGCAGCTGGTTTGTGCTCTCAGGGGAGTCATAGCAATAGACTTCTGCGTGTAAGACAAGGTCAGTGTTGCTCTCCCGGGGTCAGCAGGCCACGTGATAACGCAACTCCAAAACTTCGGCTCCAAGGAGACACAGGTGCCAAACCCATTTTGTGGTCTGTTGTAGAGCGCTTCTTGTGGTTTTTATTCCCCTCAATAAAAACACGTACATAGCTCTGTGGTATATAATTGGACGGCCGGTTTTCAGAGCTACCCATCAGCGTGAGTTTTCTGTGGCAGCAGTGGGTTCATGAGTTTGCCGGGTACATGTAACATTTCACGGGAGACTTACTCTTAGTGGACTGAGAAAACAGAGCAGTCAGTGTGGAGCTTAAGGGCCAAATCCTGCATAATTTGTTCAGCCTCATGGTATGAAATGCTTACAAAAGTAAGGTGAGCAGAATTGGACTTTAACATTTTATTAATATTTACCTTCTATTGCTACAAGACACAACAATAATCAAATAAAAAAAACTTTAATCCTCAAATGCAGCTTTAATCTTCAAATTGGTTAGCTTATCAGAGGGGTAACGTTTATTTTCAAAGACAGGCTGTTCGGAATGATCAGCTGAAATAGAAACCTGTAAGTGAAAGGATATAAGTTTATTGGGCAGTATTGTCTATATTTATAGTTTCTGCTCAACCCATATTTCTGTTTTTATATGCACGTGTCGAAAATTAATATACGGTAAACTTCACCAACAGTTTTAAGAGATCCTAAAATATAATAAAATCAATAAATGATGTTCTGGCATAAATGTTTCTGTAGCTGAGGGTGGTCAGGTTCAAAGGGCAACGTCTGACCATTTCTCTTTCCCACCCTGCTGCGGAGTAAGACCCTCCCCTCAACTTCAAATCACTGGGGACAGGGTAATTTAAGCTATACTTGATGTACCCTATACATCACTGTCTTCAGGACCAGGTTTAAAATTAAACTCTGATGTACAAAGTTAAACAAAAATGAGATAAAAATTGGCAGGGGTTGAAGAGGGTCAAAGTAGTCAAAACACAAGGTAGACTATTGCTCCTTTTGATTTATGTTATTCTGTGCACTAAAAAAAATAAAATTATAGCTCTCATGGAGACTTTTTTCATTGAGAGTAACGCATTCCTAATTTGTTTTCTATGGACTTCGGGGCATTTGCTCAGGGAGATGGGAGCATTTATTTTTTTATTTAATTTGGCAGGGGCAGAGTATCACCAACTGTTGGTGGAATATTCAGATTATCATTAGATGCGATCTTTGTCACTCAATGGAGAGAGAAAGAGAATAGCATTTCACCTTCCAGCTGTGGCTATCTTACCACGCACACATCTATGGCCTCAAGCGTGTACAGTTTTGCTTTCAGGCAGCTCTCTTAAGCACAAACGATGTGCTACGGTTTCATTTGGTAGCAGAAAGGAAGAGTTTGGGGAATGTTTCCTTTTGCGTGTTGTACATGCACATAATACAGTTACCCTCCAGAAATTCCATGCAGGAAAGATGCCAAACAGCGGATTCTTTTGAAACCAATTCAAGAAAATTCTTGCAGGAAGTTAATGTTTTATGATGTAGTCAACTTTTCCACATATTCCCATTTACATGGTTAGTGTGTGGACTGCAGGCAAAATAATTTGGAATCGTAATCTTTATTTTCTATAATATGATAATGAAATCAGCTGCTATCCACTGGAATCAAATGAATTCTCTGTGCTACTCCAGTGGGAGGAATAAACGGGTTCTACTGGCTAAACTGCCAGGCTAATAGGAAAATGAAGAAAAATCAAGTCCTTGGATGGACAGCAAATAAAGAACATTTATTTTAAACATTGTGGTGGACATACAAAGATATTTAAATCTTTTAAAAACAGATTAAGCAAGCTTTTTCCAAAGGTTTTACTTTTCGTTTGAGAAGGTCCTATTGACTTCATATGGATCACAGCTGGCTGAAGTTGGGCAAGTTCTTGGGCTGTGCGAGGGCATTAGACAACAAAGGCACTCTGAAAATGTCTGAACTTGATTTTTAAATCTAACAGGAGAAAAACTTACACTGTCCAGACAACTGTAAAAAAAAGTTCTTATAGAGCTGTTTCTTTAATATGGAAAGCAATCATTCTTTGTTGTCGATTTAGCGAGGATCTGTTTGCAGTTAAAATACAGTTTATAGTCTTTCATCAAAAGTCTAAGTGATGCATTGTATAATATGCACTTTTCTATGTGTGATTTTCAGGACTGACCTGCATATATGCCTTTAATATATGTAATTTGGCAAATGATTTATGTACTAATTAATAAATGCAATTCTTCACAAACACCTGGTTGGAAAGCTGGAAGTGCAGTAGGTATACAAATGGCAGACTGTTGTAACAGCTACAGCAAGGCAAGATATGGATCAAATGCTATTATGGTGTAAAAACTGCTTGTGATCTAGTGTGGCAAACACTCTGGATCTAACAGCTGGGCAATATTTTTTGTACCAACAATTAAGAATTTTTCAAATATAATTTTTTGTTAAAAAAAATGTTGGTGTGACACAGAAGACTACTCATTTGCTCTGTAACAACAGATTGCATGTAATGAAAAGCAGGGTGAAGAACTAGTTTGTTAGGAAATGATGGTCCAAAGTTTTCCTGCACCCATTACAGTTAGGGAATCAGGAGAACTAGAAATTTGGGAGATGGTCACAGGGGTCACAAGGAATTGCTGCAGTATACAAAAGATGTAAACGCTCTGAGAGCTGTAGGATCTTAGAATGGAGGTTCAGAGAGAATACAGGAGCTGCTCCAAGGTTGGTAACTGCTCAGAAATCAGGTAGAGAACAAAAATATATTAAAAATTTAAAAAGAGGGAGAATATCAGCAGTTAGAAATACATGTAACCCTTTAAAATCACATGCTTAGCATGAGTGTTGTCTTTTGCTGATTTATCTGTGCAGCAATTAGGAGTTCTTCCTTCAGAGAGAGACACGTGGCACAGAAAATGAACTGATTGATTCCTTCTTGCACTGAGCAGTTGATTACGGGTAACTGATTCTGCTTTACAGATGTTGTACTAAGTACGTTACTGTACACAATAACCCGAGGCTTGGAGGCATCAAGGGTGCACAAGCGTGCTTGCTCAGTGAGGGCCTAATTCAGAGCTCATCAGAATGGGATGATGTCCACGGACTGCGCAGGGTTCTGGGCTAGGCCTTTCCCACCTGCCTGGATGGAGGACAGATATCTGTTTCAGGGCCGCTGTGAGGTGCAGTTTACCCACCAACACATACAAATTCTCTGAACTGTTTATTAATGCATTTCTGCAGCTCCTGTTTTAACCAAGGACAGCAGTCTTACCAGAACTTTCTTCTGAGTGTGTTCAGGTTTGTATTGCCTTGCTCAAGCGCTTGAAAAGGTACCACACTCAGAGCATGAGTCTATAATTTAATAGCCCCCCTGCTGAGTAATTAGCATTCACTCAATGAAATTCGGCGTTTGCAGAGGTCCAGACAAAGGCCTAAGCAGCATTTAAGTCCAGCTTATTCCTCACGGCACCTCTGAACTGAATTGGGCCCTGTTTTATTAAACTGTAATAGAGAGATTGCCATGTCAAGTATATGATGCTGAAAGACCCAACCCCACAAGACCTCACACAGATAAGTAATCATCACTTATGCTAATAGCACATCTGACTTCCGTGGGATGACACATGAGGATGGACTACTTAACTTGACTAAGATTAGTAAGAACAGGCATGTTACACAGAGCAAACGACTTGGAAATACCCAGCTGCCACAAAGTGCTGACTCCCATCGCTAAGCTCTGTGAGGGTGAATGAAGGGCAGGGTGTGATCTTTAGAAACCTTGCTGAATACTATTATTGAATTGGTGACAGTTTTGCAGATTTCTAACCCATAATAAGCCTCAGCTTTGCCTCCTCGGTGACACTGGGGGGTTTTTTGGTTTGGTTTTTTTTTAGTCTTTTTTTTTTTTTTTTAATATTGGTGAGTTAATTTTGTGTTTTTGAAAGGTATTTAAGCAACAGCTACAAAACTGCAAGTGCTCCTATTTAACTGCAGAGTATTTGGTAGCATCTCTACATTGCCCTGCCAATGTTCCTCCCCTCTGCTCTGCTGGGATCAACGCAGTCTCTATGCTCATTTAGTCTTTGGCTTCTCCCTTCAAAGCTGACAATAAGGGCACCATACAGGGTATACCATTCCAGTGATTCGTCTGATAAAACGCCTTGCTGTTAGGCCTCTGTTTAATACAAGTTTGTTTTGTGCAGGTCATGGAAACAATCAGATTTTGGCCTTTGGGCTCTAGAATGCCTTCAAACCGGCACCCCAGAAAGAGGAGAAATCTTTACATCTAACCTGACTCAGTTTCACTTCTTTGTTCTTGAATTCCTTGTGGTCCAGTTTTTGTTCCCAATTTTGCTTCCACTAATTTGAAAAGCATTTCATCGCCATTCCCTCCCTGGTTTTCCTATCCTGATCAGACATCTAAAACGGATTTTTAAATTTTTCTTTTACCACTGACCGGAGAAGCTTTATCTGAAAGTAACACAGTAGTGACCACTGATAACTGGCTTCTTGGGATTTTATGATTCCAGAAGTAATTTGTTCCCGAGACCTGGAGAAACCAAGAATGGTGAAAAATATTCCCTGTACATGCAGAAATACTGGTATAAGTATTGTATCCAACACCCAAATCCCAAACACTATAACCTCTTTACAAAGGGACTCTTAAATCCAATTTCGTTTGACTTGCATTGCAGAGAGCTGTATAAACATCACAAGGTGAAAGAACATAAGCGTTACAGCATTAGTAGTATACTTAAATGGTATTTTCCTGTTTCTTGGAGGCTTCTAGCTCAGCTGTAACGCTTGCTCAGTGTGCGTGTGTGTGCCTGTGTGCTTTGCCAATCACATAAATGAAATAAAAACGCCCCAATTTCTGCAACTTTGCTTTCATTGTACTGTAAAGCACTAAAAGCAGAAACAGTTTCCTGAAGAACTCCTCCGTAGCAGGCCCTTGAACAAGATGACTGTTTCTAATAAGCAACAGCTGTCGTTGTGGTTTTACTAGTCAAATGATTCATGTCTTTTGCTCAGAAATGATAAGTGGAACAAATGTTTACTTAGATATGTAACAGAGGAACAATTGAAAAATAGTAGACTGTCAAATAGAAATATTTTCCTGTTATCTGATCCTTGACAATTAGTCCGAACTGGATTTTAGTCAAAAGGCAGCGTTGCAGTGGTGTGGTCAGAATGGCAAAGGGTTCGGCTTGCGGAGATCTGCAACCCAAACCCAGCAGGCAGGTTTGCAGGTGCCACAGTGGTCCTGCAGACCCAACAGTGACCCCAGCACCTCTGTGCACACCGCTCCCCCCGGCACTCCTGGCACTCTTCCCTCCTACTTTCAGTAGGAAAGAGGAAGAGGCAGACAGCGAACTTACCACTTCCACTTGTTTCTGGTGTGTCTTCAGAGAATCCCAAAGTGCTGCTCTGCTGCTTGGTCCTGAGCGAGTAGCCTCTGTTGGGTACTGCTTCCTGGGGCTTACAGGGAGAAGCAGATTGACTGAGGAGAAGTATTACAGTGCAGGACATGCCAGGCTCTGTTAAGGACAGAGATTACATTACCCTTTGGATGCTGGGAAGGAACACCCAACAGACCCTAGATCTCTCTCTGCTGAGCTGGGAAGTCAGAGATCGGACACTGTTCTAGCATTGCAGGGCTAGAGGTAAATCCTTGTTAGGCACTAGAAGCAGCAGTGGCAAACTCACTCTTGCGAGTCTAAGACCACAGCATCGAAACCTCATTTTTTCTGCCTCCAAAGGGAGGGCTGGGAGGCAAACAAGTGTGGAGAAGGCCAGAGGAGCCTTGAGATGCTCAGCGCACAGGTGACACCCATGTACAGCTACCACTTACTTGAACTCAGTGGGTGCTGGCTAGTACAACAGGGTTTAGACCTACCTTCCTTTCGCAGAGTCTGGACTTTGTCACTTCCTTAGAACGCTGCACGACACTTTACTGCATTGTGTGGAAAGGCTGTCAGAGCTTTGGTTTCCCATCTGTAAAATGGGGATAATACTTCCTTTCTCCCAGCATTTATTTAGCTTATCAGGCTCCAGGGACTAGAATTCTTTTATTGCATGTTTCTGTATTGTCTCGTACAACAAGACCCTGATCTCGGTTGAAGCCTGTAAGCATCACTGAAATATAAATAGATAATAATAAAAAGATGATTTTGACACAAAATGGAATTTTATATTCTGGAGAGTGAAATAAAATATGTACTAAAGTCTACTAAAGTGTAACCATGAGATCAAATGATAAAATTCTTCTGGCAACAAAGAGTTGACACGAATTTGTGAGATTAAACTGAACCAACTCAACGGAGGCTTGTTCTGGTGGTTTATTCATATAAAGTATATGAAAAAAGTAAGTGAGATGATCAAATTACCCTCACAGCATGGATTTTGACATGGATGTAGACTAACTGAGTCACCGGAGGACTGAGCAGGTGCGTTGTTCTAATTATACCCTCAGTCTTGTGAGGAAGGAGCAAACTTCCCGGTTGCTTCCCTGGTGTAGATAAGGTGTTATCAGCCATCAGCAAACGAGAGGGGAGAACAAGGACAAGGCACCTGATGGGAGAAAGAGGAGGAGGCAAAGAGAGCATATTCAGAACGCTACTCATCTTTTAAAAATGTATACACATATCTACTCCAAGCCATTTGGATGCCACTTCTAGGACTCATTTCTTGTGTCTCTGCATAACCCTTCCTTATGGTGAGGCACGCCACATTATTTTTTAACATTTTCTCTTTTATGGCCTTGTAGCGAGATATCCAGCTAAATATAACGATTTATTTGTTTATTAATTAATCAACAACAGGCACACTAGGAGTTACAATCCAAACAGTCCCCCACACAGGTTTTTATCACCATATACTAAACCCCCAGGGAAATACACATCTTTTTTTCAGGAGCGTAAATGGACATTTCTATAAATTGCAACTACTTGGGTGCATGTAATATGCAATATTATTCATCTTTGTATTCCAGGTGAATCCAGACTAGACTACCAGCCTCTAGGGGAGTCTGCTTCATATAATTATCAGTATTCAAAGAATGATTGTAGATGTTGTAGCTTAACAGCAGGTGAATGGTCCTTATCTGAATATTAAATAAAGTGCAACTGGATTTCTAGGTTATCTCTGGCTAAATGTTTGCAAAGTCATTAGTGAAAGCATGCAGCTATAATCCCAGCCACTCTTCTTCTTACAAAGGATTTCCACTTTTGTTTTTAATTCCTTTCCAGGATGAATTGTTCATCTCCCCTTCCTATACACACAGTCTCATCCCTCGGTTGGACTACCAGAAACGTCAAGGAAGCTGCCTTGTAAGTAGTACCTACACTCTTTTTTTTTTTTTTTAATCATAAACAACAAGAGAAACCTAGGGAAGGGTGACAAAGAGAAAGATTTATTATTTCCTCTAAGGACTATCAGAGGTCTGAGTGTTGGGAAAAGGCTCTTTAGTAAACTGCTCCTTTGTCCTCCTAAGTTCTGGGAACTTTAGCTCTATATTTGGTTTCATTATTGCATGATCTGAGAGAAGCTTTATGTATTTATTTAGTAAAAACCTTTTATTACTGTCCTAAAATGGGGAAATGGGAGATTTAATTGCTTGAACGCTGTTTTAGGAGCTTGATAGTGGATGCTACGTGAACGTAGTAGATGGTGGTTATGAGAAAAAATAATAGCAACAAAGAAAAAGAACAATCCTCCCCCCACCCCCCACTGAGCAGAAAGAACAGACAGAACCAGCATAGGAAAATTACTGGAGAGAAAGGAAGAAGAATTACTGTGGGACTATACAACGCAAGATTTTTGAGGCACAACCCATGTCTCACTCCCTAGCTGGAAGAACACAGCCATCCTGCTTTTTAATATCTATTTAAGAAAAAAACACTCCAAAATGTTCAAAGGTTCAGACAAAACTGTTCTACACAGTTCAGAACCCAAATTTTCATTTTTGCTGGAGGTGAGTCACCTGCAGTCACTGGGATCAGTTCTGACTTACCCTTAACATGTCCATTTTCTAATGACTCTTCTTAGCAAAACCTGACCTTGTGTAATTTGTGTTCAATTCTATTTTTATAATCCCTTGAAGTACTTACACACCTCCTGATTTAAGAATAAGCCCTTTAACAGGCCATCTGCGCTTAGAAGCCAGTGGCCAAATCCCAATCCATCTGAGGTTGGTGGAAATTTTGACATTCATTTCAATGGTGAAATCATAATTTGGTCGAAGTGTACAGTAAAAGGGAAGGTGATATACTTAGGGAGTGATGAGGGTTGGCTTTGTCCCTGTCATCAACCACATGCTGGCTGATTTAAGAATGAAACTTGGACCTGCTCACAGAGGTAATCAATCATTAGACCGGATGCCCTTGTTCAGCCAGGCGAAGCAGTGGGACAAACACAGGAGTGCAAAAAAATAGTGAGATCTTGAGAACCCGAGAATCTCCTCAAAAAACTTACAAAAGCAGCAAGTTCATCCAGCATATGGCTCCTCTGTAGCTGATTGACTGCAGCTGGACATTGTGGCCTTTATTCATAATTGTCACCAATTTCAGAGATAATTTTTGCATGCAGGAGGGCTGAGCAGACACATGCTAGCTGTAATCTGAGGTTGACATATTTGCTTTCCATCACAGATACGGACTCTTGACCATCATACCAGCAGGTGCTGCCAGGCACACGAGTACAGCTTTCTGAGACACGATCAACAGCTTTACCTGAGACGGGCTTGTGGTTTGGGTCTCCTGAGCAGATCTGGGTATTAGCGGCGTTGTTAAATACAGACTAAGTCACCTCCAGCAAAGTATACCTAGTTCAAGCATTATGGTAAATGCTGTAGTACATATTTTACAATTGTGTGATACCTGTATGAGGAGTGTAGCTGTTGTCAAGTGCATGGCGCCTACCTGTCTGTCAGATTTCTGATGGAAGAAGACTGCGAAGGTACAACCTGTTCTGTGGCTGCTTGGTTCTGGTCCAGCAGTGAAAAGGGGTAACAGTCCCTCTCTAGCTCCCCTTGTGCAGAGATCCCAACAGGATCTGGTCCCACACCATCCCTGCTTGCCATCTCTGGGGCAGCTTTGGGTAGGAAATTCAGTGAGGACGGACTGACCGGGTGCTGGGATTACGAGCCAGCAGCCAGGCCCACAGAGCTGCAGTCAATCCCTATAAACTGTAACAATTTTCATAACACAACGGGGTGAGCCCTGATGCGAAGCCCTGAACCCTTGGTGCTTCCTCGCCTGCTGTTGAGTACGTGCCCAGACGCTTACAGCCTCAGCCTTCTCAACAAAGGCAGAGAGGGGCCCGCGGCAGGTAAATCACTGCGAGCCACAGGAACATTCCTATATAGTGGAGGGTGTGAGCTATGCAAATACCTACCCTGTAAATCTGTTATGTGGCTTGGGAGAAAAACAAAAAAGCCACTTAAAAATTTGCTCTAAATTTGGCCACAGTATAGTCTTGTTAGTTCAAAGCAGTGGAGCTAACTTTATTGTTATTTGTGTTTGGATCAAAGAAAACTATGAAAATAAACATTAGACAGAATGATAATCAACACTGGAAAATAAATGTTTACTAAAGCTTTTCTGTGTTCTCTTACCAGCATTAATAATATTTTCTTTTTCTAAAGTTTTCTTGCTTCCTTCAAAGAGATTGATTTCGGTAGAAAGAACAAACACATGCAAATAAACCGAATGATGTTATACCCCCTGCCCCTATCCCCCCAAACTGCATCAGATAATTCCATATTGTTAGTCTGCATTACATTTTTATCAGTTTTTTGTCTTAATCAGATATGAAGCTCTTGCAGTACATCTCTAGAACTGGGCTGTGACCCTGATGTGACTCTACAGCACAGAAGCAGCCTTAACCCTGCTGTAATCTAATAGTTGAAATTTAACGGATTTGTTTTTTCAGTGGAAATAATGGCTTCCTGTCACAAAACAGAGCCACAGATTACATGCCTGATAAATGGCTTTGGCATGATTTTTTCATGTAACACACAATTAACAGTGCTTTCCATAAGATTCATCGTTTAAGGACTTGGTGAAAGCATTACTAAGTTCGTTATTACACATTTTCACTTTTTTTTTTTTTTGCATTTCTGCTAGTGCTTTAAAAACAAATAATACTTTGCTTAGAAAGAGCTCACCTATGCTTTGCAGTGTTAATTTAGCCTCAAAACACTATACTGAAATTATTACCCCCGAGTGCTGATGTATTTTTTCATGAGGCATATAATTATAATTGATAACCCAAAAAGTAAATAGGGTAATTTTGATTTTATAAGCTACCACCCATACAGAGACTGAAAATTTCCACATTATAGCTATAATTGTTTTGGGTTTTTTTTGTCATGCCATAATCCCCTAAACATTATCAACTAATTAATAGCTGAACAATACATAAGGAGATACACAGTTCTTCAACAGACAGCATTAGATATTTTGGAGGAGTTTATTATCTTTAGTTTGGCTTTGAAATCACAGTTCAGAATTGCTTGTGCTGCCTTGGTTAGTTATCTTCAGCCCACCCAACCGCCAGCCTTACACTGCTGCATGTCGCTAACTCCTAGCATTTACAATGAGGTAATCATCACCTTGTAGTTCATTGGTGTGAATGCTGGTCAGATGGCCTGTATTTTATTAACAGAAATAGGGTCACAAGTCAAATACATGGTTGGGGTCAGTGAGCAAATACAAAAGAAGATTAGAGGAACAAAAAAATGTGACTGGAGGGGTAAAATCCCACTGGGGGTTAATCGAGCAGAAATGTATCAAAGAATGTAAACTACCCTTTCTTTTGTTATTCATCGTACAGGACATAGTTCCTATGTCCTGCTGATCCCGGTTAGATAAAGCATCATCTCCAGAATGCTATCTTTTAATAATCTCTTTGTATGGAGCCTTACAGAGGGACTTCCAACAATACTACCACTTACTGCTACCACCACTACTGCTAATGAAACAATAACAACAACAATAATAATTAAAACCACCTAGCATAAATAGATGAATTACAAAGACTTGCTTCTCCTAATACTGTACGACACAACACGGAGACTGACGATAAGAATAAGAGAGAACCAGCATTCGGTGTCACTTTTCTGGGATTCTCCTTTTGCCTCCAGGACAAAAAGGGTGGACCAAGAATTAACTTCACAGTTATTCTGATGTAGCCCCCGCTTGCAAAGCAAATGAATTAATAAAAATATTTCTGAAGAGGTGGTATTGTATTGCTGCAGGTTTAGTTTTACTAAGAAAGGCTGCCCTTTCAAAAGACAGAACAACTAAAAAGGAGCTAGCATCCCTGATTTGCACAGTAAGTACTGGACTTGGTAGGGCCCAAATGGCAGCAGTCAAGAAAAATCATAGGGTACTTACCAAGCGGCAGCTGATTTTCTCTTCTGATACATGTTCATCCCTCTTTCTATGACAAGAAGCAGAGTATTCTGCCTTATTTGAACTACGCACATTTGTCTAATTCTTTAAAATCCCAGCAGTAGAAAGATTCCCTTTTCATCAATTTCCATTTATTATGCTTGTAGCTACATATTGTAATATGAATTCTTCTATCCATGTATACTGCACATCTATAGATTTTATGTTTTCACACATCACATGAAAAGCATATTTCAAAACTATTGCATTATCATGTGCCAGAATAATATTGCTATGGGAATACAGACACATTATCAAAAGTACAGTATAAAGCAAGGAACCGAGAGTCAGGAAGGAAGGAATCCTTAGTTCTAGGACTGTGTGCCACTGATGTACTGTGCAATGTTCATAAAGCTACTTGATCTTATTTTGGCTTACTCATATATAAAATCAGGAACATGTATTTCTGCAAGGCTGAAATAGATGTAACTGGTCCAATCATGCACTTTAAGAGCAAAATCGGGGTTTCTGTCATCAACGTCAAGATGAGCTGAACCAGGTTCAGAGGCTGTAAATCTTTATGTTCCAAAGAAAGACACTGCAGAGATGAAAATTTCACGGCCAGATACAAACTGTGGTAGACTACTGAATGATTAATGAGAAAAAAAATAGTGTAAATGTAAGTATTCCTTGAACTTGAAGTTGAAAGGCTTCCTTAATTACCTATTAGCTAGCTAGCTATACATGTTTTCCCATACAATTTATTTTCACACATTATATACCCCCTTCAGGAACATAAGTGTTTGATCCTGCATCTTTGAGCAAAGTATATATCTAACATATATTGTCCCTGCAGTTTAAAACTTTGTAAGCACTTAAGTGTTTTGCTGGATCAGACTGCACAACATTTTGCAGGACCGAACATTCACAGGGCCATGTGCAGGCTTTTCCTCCTCTCTGGACAATGGGTGCTATGACAAGGGTCTACATGCTGAGTCTGACCCAAGATCAGCAGCCAAGTTATGGACACCTACACAAGGATTTTCTTTGCAGAACTGATCTGAAAAACGGAAGTGTCTATCCACCCCGGCTATACTGGCAGACAGCATTTACCAGTGATCCAGAAGTACAAGACCTTGTTATGAAGTGTAGCTTTAACACAACTTACTTGTAAGTTAGTGGGTTGGAAATCACACATTTAAGAAATATTTTCTGAAGGATATGATCATATTTTCTGCCATGAAAAGTGTTTAATGTTGCATGTTCATTACATATTTTAGTGTTATTTAACTTAAAAGGCTTTTAGAAAATGCAAATTATCATAGAGTAGATTTAGACATGCTTATAAAATAAGAAAAGGTATTTAATATACAAAAAAGAAAAAAATCTTATTAAAAATTGACATCCAATTAGTATATTTTTCTAAAAATCCACGTGAGTTTAAAGGGTCTTTCCAAGGTTTAAATTTACTTGAGTCCTTCATATGGAATACAGTCCACTAAAACACAACATGCTGGAGTCTTTCTGCTTGCTTAATGTAGAAGTACTACCTAGAAGAGTTAACTTTTTAATAATGTGATCAAAATACTTTTAAGAAACATCACTTTATGAAATATAATTAATTACCTTTGCAACTGTGTTATGTGAAGGACACATACTATATACTTTTTACAGCAGTGCTGAGATGTATTGAGGTTTGCATAAAGCCAACAGGCTGTATTACCACTTGAAGGCTTGTGAATAAGAATTTTACTACAGTCACAACATATACATTGGGCTCTTCTAGTAAATTGATCACTCAAATAAAAAGAAAGGAATGTTTTTGATCTGCAAAGAAGATGGGCAAGAAGTAAGCCTGCTCATCTTAACTCTGCATTAGGAAAAAAGATGAACTTTGATCTATCATATTGCAGAACTGCTTGTATTTCAGTGGCAATTTATCAATTCTTTAATAGTCAAAGCTCCCAAGTATTAAAAGCTTCTTAGACTTCCTAATCTAATAGCCATTATTTTAAAATTTTATTCTGTATGACTTACTGTTCAGAAGCAAGAAAGCAACATAATTTCTTAAGAATTCTTTTATAAGAACTGATGACAAGGAGTCCAACACTACTGATCTTGTTCTTTCTCATGCTGGTGTGAAAAGAATGCAGAATCCCACCTTAATGCATCTTAACATTTCCTACCCTAACAGACAGCACTGCCTATCAGCAGCAGGGCTGTCTTTGGATCAGGATATAGCAGCACCAGCCCTTTGGGGAACAGTCTCCTTTTGGGATCAGAGCACCATACACACTTCTGCCATCAGTACCATCCCGCTGCCCGCTGCAGACAGGGCTTGTTTGGAGGCACGGCTTTGCCTGTGGTGCTCCTTCCAGCCCCCCTTGAGTGTCTTCCACCCTGTGGGGAGCAATTAGCAAGCTCTCTCTGCGCTCCAGCCATCACAACTGCTGCGGTTTGTCTTTATAGGGGATATAAAGGTCTCCCTGCTTCCTCCCCCAACACCAGATGGGTGGGAGAACCTATCCGAAGGTGATGGACCCAGCTTTGGTGGGTCCCAATTTTTCTGGGGAGGGTGTGCCCTATATTCCTAAGACAATGGAGACGTGAGGATATTTATCACCCTGTGGGCCTACCACAGAAGTCAACCTGAAATAAGCTTAAGATTGGCTTGTTTTAAGAAGTTTAACTTGGCAAGTCCAAAGCACAAGGAGGAGCATTTAAGACTGCAGATCTAAACTTGCACGTTGTTGTTGCTAAACATTAAACCCTAAGGTCAGAATTCAGAATTCCCACAGTCAACCACTCGAACTCAAAAACACATCAATGTATTTGCTAAATGGAAACCATACTCACATGGCATCTTATCATAATGTCACAAAACGCATAAAATTACAAATCAGTTTTAAGGCAAAATACATGACAGCAAAATATAAGTACACAAAAACTACATTAAATATCAGTCTTCATTTGTCCCTACCACTTCAACTTACCTCTCGGTTCAAAACTACTGACTGCAGTGCACAGCTTGAGATAGTCTAAGATCCATTTTAGAGTGGACTGAAATATAAATGACAGTTCGCACTACACATGAACATAGACAACTGTATAAAATATTTAAATAAAGACAGAAAAGAACAGAGGAAACCAACAGAGCCTTTGGCAGACCCAGCCTTTGGGAATTTAGCAGCTTGAGATTCATTGCAAATTTCATCTTTAATGTTATTTTTAGTTCAATATTTTGTAGCACTCAGAAGTAAATCTTTCTGTGCTGTCTCTCCTGCTTGTGCTGCTTCCTTTTCTGATCTTTTTTTTTTTTAAAGAAACCTAATATATTTTCAATACAATTGATTTGTGACATGTTTTATGATATTTGTTAAGGTTACCCTGTTTCTTCATACAATTCAGTGCAAACCATTACACTGTTGTTTCTTTTTAAGTGCTGAATATTGACTGTCATAATTGAATATAAATGAGACCCCCCCAGTAGTCTTTGTTCCACCACACCTTGTGTTGCACTAAATTCTCTTACATTAATTTTGATTTTGGGGTTAGGGTCAAACTCTTTTTGTAACCTCTCACCACTGCTCCAAATACCACCGCAAAGAGTGCACATTCACAGCAGTTCTGAATTTATCCTGCAGTCTGGTCTTTGTCTCTTTGTAAAGCAATCTGACTGGAACGACACAAAATGTGTTGCCAGAACTGGAAGATGCAGCAAAGACAGGTCAAAGCAGGGTACAAAGTAGCATCACATCAGCTGCCCCACAGCAAGCATGCATATCCACATATATACATCTCTGTGTGTGTGTGTGTACATATACACACATACATGCTTTCACTCAGTGCCAAATGCAAGATAGCTTAGATGCCAGTGGACAAGAAATGATAACAATCGCATCAGATACTGGGGAGCTGGTATGTGACCATGGCCATTACCAAAGTTTCTGAGGCAGTGTAGACACCCTAGTCTACCCCACTGTAAAAGTGATATAAAGTAAGACCAAGGCTGCTTATCTGTGCACTATGAAGACCATAAAACTACTTTTGCTTTAATTAATTCTAATTTCATTAGGCTGCAGTTGGACTTGGGAATTTTTCATTTTTCATGGAAGGATTTGCAAGAGGAGGAGTAGCAGCTTCATCATAAGGCTTTAAAATTACAGGAGGGGTTTTTTATTTCTAAAGCTTTATTTCTAACATATAGGACCATTATTCAAGAGTTCCTACAAATGTAAGGACCAGGAGCCCCAATTAAATTATCAGACATCAGTCTTAAAACAAAGAAAAGTAGTATTTTATCCTCACAGCTCATAACGAAATTAGAGAACTCATGGCCACAGGATGGTGTGGAGGTCAAAAGTGTAAATGGACCACAAAAGGGATTCCATGAAATCATGCAAACGAAATCCATTGCTAGCTACTGAACATGATGAACAAGATCCAGCCTCCAAATCAAAACGTTTGAGATCCTGATCCTCAGAGGGCAGAAGCACACAGGGGAAGGAGGATTGCACTATATGAGTGATCTATCACAGTTCATACACTTTTTCCCCCAGGCATTTGCTCCTTCTCATTCTCAGAGAGCCTGAGACACTGGTCTACATGGACATTTTGTGGGACTCAGGATGGCAGCTACTGCATATGTTCTAAAGTTTTTGAAATTCATAACTCATTTTGACCGTGGATGTTTCAGATAATTGTAACCTTACAATTATTGTAACCTTACAATTATTGTATTGTAACCTTACAACAGGCTGACTCCTGTCCATACCTCTGCCGTTAGAATGGTTCCAAAGAATGTTTATCAATACAGTGATAGGCGCAGTATAAATATAAATATAAATCAAGATCATTGGAAAAAAACCCTGTAAAGAGTCAGACAGAGGGCGGAAAGAAACAAAGGTACCCAGGCAAGATGGAGACTTGGAGTTCAGAGCATTTTCAGGGAAGTCGTGTTTTGCTATGTGGTTCTTTAGGATCTCATTTTGCAGAAAAAATAAAAATCCATCTGATGATCGCAAAAAAGAAAATTAACAGTACAGAAACCTATGTACTGCTTACCTTCCTGGGTCTGCTAGGAGACCAAAGCTGTTGAGAACCATCCTGTAAATATAAAATAGGCCTTTGTGGCTCCTGCAGTGCTGAAACCACTGCTCACCATCATCTTCACTGCATTGAATCATTTGGGCCTCTCCCTTTCTGCGTGAGTCAGGTTTTGAAAACTGAGCCTCCTCTAGCCCGTAGGATTCGTAAACACCTGCCCCATTAACCCAGTTTCGCTATTTGTCTAATGACAGCCACAAGTAACGACCTGACTCAAGTCATGTCAATATTCTGCCAAAAACTACCATTTTGCCCTCTTAGCCACCTCCTCCCACCCACCCATAGATTATGGAACTGCGGGATGGTTGCCAGAGAAATGCAATAAAAAGTTGGAAATGACAAATACAAATAAAATTCACTTACCTAAAAGCCCTGTACATCAGATCTCTTTGCCTCCTCCCCCACCATCCACTCCTTTACTTCCAGCTCTTGTTTCTCCTCTCTCTTAATTTCCTTTTCCTTTGCTGCCTTTTTTCTTCACAAGTTCTTCTTTCCGTTCTGCCCCCACCCCCACCCCCTACTCCTCTTTTTATGCCTTATTTTTTTTCTTTGGCAGAAAATGAATAAATTATTACTTTCCTGTTTTTCCCTTGCTTTAGAGCCAGTAAAGCACTATGGTTTTCTACCTTTTTTCTGGTCTTCCTCCATTGCAATCACTCTCTCCTTGCAAATACTCCCTCCTCAGTGACTCCATATGCTCCTTCTCTCTCCAGAGCTCCTGTTATGACCCAGTGCAGTCTGAAATGATCCAAATTTCTGGGTGGATTTGTTGGGCTTCTGAAGTTTTGACAGGGTGTAAAGGTTGTCCTAAACATGTAAGACAATACTGATGGTAAGCTTCTGAATGCACAGACATGGCTTCAGTGAGAAGTAGTGATGTGAAATGGCATGGAGCAGGGTCCTCTTCCAGTTTCTGGGGGGCGATATCCCTTCTTGTTTAACTCTGCCTGAGCCACTTATTTCACTTTTATTTCTTTGGCCTTTTGAATGTTCCCTAAGTCATTGCCTACTGACTGTACTTACAGGATCCATCCCTAAAATCTGGAATCTTTATCCTCAAGGATGCCCCTCTTGCCAAGAGTACACAGTATCAGGATTAGTGCATATAGTTGCTCACATTTTCCTGATACTTAAAAGCACTCTGAAGAAATGCCAGCTGATCCAAGTCGCTAAGCATGCTGCTCTAATTGCTGCATGATGTGGTCCGACTGCACTTGCTGCAAGATTGCTGAGAGGCTGGGCAGGATGCACACAAGGCTGGCCCGTGCTAAGCTCTGGTCCCTCGCAGCTTCGCAGGGTCGTGTTTAAACGTACGGTCACTCCAAGCACACATTCTTCAAGGTCTAAATATGCTGTAGACGTGTTTTAATTCATTCCCTGTGCTGCTTCTCTCCTCTTGGGCACAAGTACATTCAGGACTTAGAGGGAAAAGCAGTCTTTCAGGTTTGTGAGATAAGATGGAAGCAGTACTAGCAGCAGTACTTATTTTCCGTGCTAAGGATTGGGAAAACGAAGGATTAGTTCTGAAGTAACATTCAGAGAATGGGGAAGTGCCTGACTAGCTAAGAATTTCATGCTGCAAATATTATTCTAGAAATAATCTCTTTGTAATTCTGTTCTTTACATTTTAACAGCACCATTCCCAATGACAATCTCATTTGAACAGTATTTTTTACAAAAATGCACAATCCACCTTAATGAAACACCATAAACAGTTCAAACAGCAAAAAAAAAAAAAAAGCTTCAATTTTGGGGGGCTGCTCTCCATTTATATTAATTATCAGTTTTTGTATGGAAGAATTGTACAATATGGGTTTTTCCTGCTTGTTCATAATAGGTCATTCATTAAAGAAAATACTGGGAAATTATTTTCTGTGTCAGTGGATACAGGATGCCATCTGGGAGCTGAAAAAATGAACAGAAATCAGACAAAAAAAAAAAGATTAAAAACATGAAATTAGTTGCACTTATGGAAACCAGAGAAATACTTTAACAATCCCAGGCCCATCAGATAGGCTGTAATAATTGGCACATTGTCCGTTTATATGAGTGATGTGCTTACTCACAGGAGTGGTCGGTGGCTTCCTCCATCAGGCCCTTGGTGATTCACTCTCACCATTTCCCCTGGGTCTTCTCTCTGCTCTCCTTCTTCTCCAGAGCTGTCCACACCCCCTCTGGCCCCGGGGCTCACAGGCACCGTATGGATGCTCTTTGCCATTTCCTCCTGCAGCTTTTCCCAGCTGTCTGCTTACTGGCAGTTCTCCATTCCTCTCTTTTCTGTTTTCAGTTTTTCAGCTCCCTTAGTTCAAGGTGCTTTCTAACCAACTCTGTCACATGTAAGGCTGTTGTGATATATCAGTTGGTCTCTTCTCTGGGTCCAAAAACAAGAAGTAGATCAGAAAATCTCTCTTGAAATGTGAGATTGTCTGCTGTGACGCCAGTTCCAGGGTAATCTAAAATCCAGTGCTCATTTCTGGGGAAAGGTGGATGGGTTAAGGTAGAAGGGGGATGCCTACAGCCGCAGATAAGGAAATCACAACAACATAGCGATAAATATATTAAGATGAATATGGCCATATGCCAATTTTTTCCCCTCATAAATAACACTCTTGTTTACCAAATGTTCAATTTTGGTTATGTCACTATAAAAATCAAGCAGCTGGTAATTCAGGCTTGATTAGCAGGTCTCCAGTTTTGATTAGTAAATTACTGTAGTAATCAAGGTTAATTCTCATTTCAGAGCTATGCCACAGATTTTATTTCTTCCAGAGAACTGGATTTACTGCTCTGGAGAAGGAATATTTTAACAAATATTGCAAAAATATCAAGAAATAGAAATCAAAAGCAGATATAAATGTGGGTTTTTTTGAAAGATGGGGAACCAGAGCAGCAATGCTGTGCAAACATGAAATGGTTAATGTCCTAGGAATAAAATTCCAAGCTGCAATTTTGCATAAGAGTTCCACATAATATATGCAGAGATTGCATTGCTAATTCCTTTTACCTAGTGTTGCTATTTCTATCTTTAAAAAAATGTTTTCTTTGGATCTTCATCTTTCATTTTAAAAGGAAAAAAAAGTATACAGAGAGGCTTAAAAAGAAACCCAAGAGACCATTATTAGTATAAACAGTAGAATGGATTCTAACTGAGCCAGAAAACATCACTGTAGAATTTACATAAAATTTAGTTTTCAACCAAACATATTGCACATCCAGTTCCAGCTCATCTCATAATGAATATTCAAGCTTTCGAATGACCCACATGTCCCATAAGTGAGCAAGAGTCCCCAAAAGCCATCACTGTTGTAAGAAGAGGCACAATATTAAAAAACACAGAATTCATTAGGGATCTTTTTTTTCCATGAAACTTTTGCAGAATCTTTAGCCTACAAATCCTGCGATTATTTGAGCCATGCAAGTCTGTCAGGGATTTGAGGCTGGATAATAAACTCTTATATGGTTTTTAATTAGGATAATATTATTATTTTTTAGTCACAATTCTGGGTCAGATTCTATGTATCTCTCACATAATTTTTGTGTAATTAGAGACTAAATTATCTAAAATAAATATGAAGTTTTGCTTTATCTACACAGTACTGCATGCTTTCCTCAGATAGGCAATTTTCAGACATACCATAATATTACATTCAAAATATTTAGATAAATTTCTCCGAAATAACACAGAAATAATTGACTGAAGAAGCCCCAAAAGATACGGGTATAGAGGCATATCACTGAGAATGCAGTAAATGCAGAATTCAATATAAAGTTATATATTTCCTGTGTCCTCTGAAGAGAAAAAACCCACCCCAAGCACCCTTTTCTAGATAAATATGCTGAGTCCTTTCATAAATGCTAGGAAGGAGCCTGGACTATACTCCTGTTTCCATCTAGATGCTTCATTCCACTGGAGCAGTTTTGCTGCACAGTACAAGTGGTTTCCTTCTGCCAGTGGAAACAGGGGGTTTGAACCAGACCAGGATCAACTGCACTGCTAATTCAGCATCTTGTTTCTGATGATGGCAAACAGAAAATGCTTCAGAAGATTTTTTTCCAAGTACTAGAAAGTCAATAGCTGTCTCATGGTCTGAAGCAAGAAGAGTCTCATCTTTCCTGCAGTTTTCCCTACATAGGTAAGTCCTAGATATTTAACATTAGGTCTCATCTGCATGGCTCATTTACAGACCAGCATCTAATGACCTAAACACTGGCAGAAGATGGAAAGCAACCTGATCTATGGACATTTATTTAAGATTAACCCTTAGCTAAAATCATAATCGGTTTGAGTAGAAGGTAAGCATATACAGACTGGGTTTACTGAGTACATTAAGGACTTGCCTCGCTTTCACACATCAACAAATTTGGAAGCCCCCCACCTTGCAAGAGAAGAGGAAGAAAATAAACTTTGAGGCAGAAAGCTTGTAAAGCAAACATTATAACCATGGAAAATGTGTGCAAAGTCTTTCTAGACTGTCTTATACATGCAAGATAAGATTCACCTGGGGAAGGAATGGGTGAGGTGTGGGGGAAAGTGATTATAACCAAGCCACTGCATTAATAGAGGACTTCCACAGATCTTTGGCTCATCTCCAGTAGTACAACAGCTCCTTGAATCTGGCAGATTTTACTCACTGCTTTTGCGCATGTTTTTATTTTTGGCTTTGGCTTTCCTCTCCGTTGCAGTTCTTCCAAGTTACATGGGAGGAAGCACACAGCTGTCGTTCCTCAAGAACAGTACAGGAGACAGTGGCCTCCGTAACCACCACTCCCACCACAGTTATGATGCAGGCATGTACAAATAGCTTGAGATTCTTCCCAAGCAGCATTCTTGGCTAAACTAATTGTTTCCCCAAGCCTTTGGTGAATTATAACTAGCAGCTTAGGGCTACGGTTACAATGTGGATAAAGCTATATTTGAGGATATTAACAAAATTCAGAATACAGTTCAAGACTGCCGCCCCCAGAAGACTGCTTTGTGTTGCTCTCACGAGAGATAAAAGCTCAGAGTGGGAAGTAACCACTACCTATAGACCTCTTGGACAAAGACAGGGTGGCATCCAACTGACTCTGCAGCTTATTCACCACCCTGATGCCAACCTCCAAGCAATCAACATGAAGGAAATATGACCAGGGAGTCACTGCAACATTTTTTTTCCCTGGCAGAAGAGTGTTTTTCTTAAAAGCAGCCTGGGCTAGTGTAAATGAGAGAAGTCAGAAGGTTTCTGGAAAGGTATTTATTTTATCCGCAGGTAGGATTGCATCGCTGAATGTGATAGTCTCTATTTAAGGTGATTAATAATATGTTATGTCGCTTGTTTTGAATAAAGATTATAGGCCAACTCCTGCCCTGGCTCAACTCCCATTGTAGTCAATTGTTTAGCCTGAAAAATGGATTACAGGATGTGGCTATAATTTATGCATACAAAAATGCAGAGGATTTTACTTTAGAAACAGTAATTCTTATTTATGTGCACTGCAGTAGTGCCTAGAACCCAAGATTCTTCGTGCAGGACAGTATCCAAATGTACAGGAAATAACGGCATGGTCCCTACCCCAAAGTCTTTAATCTAAGGAAAAGACAAGAGACAGCAAACAGATGGGGAGAGGGGCAGAAATGACAAGGTAACTGGGAGATAATTATGATCACTATGCAGTCACAGCACATCAGCTGCTTAACCACTATCATTTTTTTAAGGTGTCACAGCAGAGGAGAGTTTTAAGGGAGGATGTGAAGAAGGGCAAGAATAGTAGCTTAGCAGATTTTTATAGGGGTGGACCTTCACAGACGAAAATAAAACTAGTAGCATTCAAAATTTAAGACACTGGTGATGAAATCCATTGTGAATGGTGGATGCACGTTGATCTGTCAGTACCTCATGGATATGATAGGGACAAATGGGCTAGGAGAGCCCATTTTTAGCTGTGGGGAGAAGGAAGGAACTGATGAAAGGGGGCAATGTGGAAGAGAGAGATGATAAAATATTAAATTAAAAAATGCAGTGTCAGCATTGTCAGAGTGAAGGGGCAAGGTATCTGTTGGCCAAGGCTGAAGTAACTGAGACTCAGTGCTGGGATTTGAATGAACATTTGAGTTGTGGTGGTCAAAAGGTCAAACTGTATAGACAAAGTACAAGAACTAGAAGGTTTGCCCTAGCAAACACGAAACTAGACAGAAAGATGTAGCAAGACGTAATGTCTAGAAAGAACTGGGCCCAGAACCTGAGATGATAGTGCTGATACAGTGTGGTCATATCTTTCGGTTTTGTTTTGCAAGATGCTGGTGAGATGAAAGAGAGCCCTGGAATCTGAAAAGGGGAACACTTCTGAAACAGCTTATATCTGACAAAGAAGGAAACTCTTTTTGTCCACGAACAAAGTATATGGAAGAGTGAGAAAAACAGATGACAAAATGAACAAAAACTCCTCTTTAAAGGTTCTAAGGTTTTCTTTTTTTTTTTTTCCCTTTTCCTTGGCTTCCCCTTCCATCCCCCATCAAGTTAAGTTGTATTAGTACTCTCCCAAGCTCATATTTCAATAAACAAACAAATGAAAACAAACCAATTTTGTCTGCCATACATGTATGCTCCTTTTGTGTGCCATTGTGGGAACTGAATAGGAGAAACTTGGGTATGGAACTGCTTACACATACTTTTAGGAGTAACTTTTTGAGAGGCTGGACATTTGCAACTCCAATCTTACTGTGAACAAAAATAGAAAGGACAGTATGCATGCTACTGCAAGGCAATTTCTATATTATAAATATGTTTAGGTGGTATCTGAATTACTGCCAGAGCTCTGACCTTGATTACAAATGATCATAAAATAAAGAATACTTTGAAGTGCCCCAAATTGTAGATCAAAATGCTTGTATATTCATCACTTTGACTAAGATCCAGCCAAGATTTTGTTGGCTAATAAAGACTGTAAATTAAATAGGAAACAGGCCCAGTAAAGAGAGGTCATGGCTGCTTTTTTAAATGCTTACAGTCCTTTAGGGCAGGATGTCTGTGCTGCTTTAATTGTTCAGAGTTTCACTTTCTGCCATGGGAGCTGCAAATGTGCAAGCCTCTGTCTCATAATGCCGCAATATAAACCTCCATTTAAACTTGATGGGTCCCTTCTCATTGGAGTTTTATTTTCCAGGCACTTTTGTGATGTGCTCTTTTATGAGCAGTGTGAATAAATACGATAGCGATATTACCTATGCAAATGGGCAGAACTGAAAAGCCTAGGTTAAGAAAAACCAACAAAATTCTGCTTTAAAAAAAACCCAACCCAAACATCCAAAATATTAACTACATTTTTCTTATTTTAATAATTAATTTATTCTAATTTTCCTGCCAGTCAGCATTTCTCTGAGGCACATACTAACTATCCGTGATCTGATTGGCAAAATGTAAAAGCTAAATTTCATTTGGATTCTTCTCTGGTTTGCAGATCAGTGGCCATACCATGACTGCTTTTAATGAGCAGTCCTAACTTTTGGGAGGGTCGGATCCTTTCCCGATCTGCCTTCACCCAGTCCACATGGAGATGCACGATGGGCAACCTGTGAACAAGCTGTCTAGCTGTGCTTGATAGCATGCAAACAAATATACCGCCGCTCTAGTGCCCTATTGATTTATCATACCACCACTAGTCATGAGCAGTGCTCTACGTTCTCTACTAAACAGCCTTTAGTTGTTTGAAGACTGTTTCCAATGAATCAAGTTTACAGAAAGCCTAGAATACCACTCAAAAGAAACCCCTTTGGAGATCATGGGCTTAAAATATAGGACAGATTGCCTCTTTTAGTCTTGCTGGAAACTTGTAAACTACCCAGACTCTAAATGATTACCATAGGAAGAAAATCTTTGTGACTCACCACAGAGCAGGACATCGGATGGGCTCTGACTGTCACTATTGTTGCCTGAAAAGGAGCCAAGAATTGAGATTTACAATGCAGAATATGGATCTTGTACATCTCGGTGAAAGAAGGTGATTGTTAGAGGGAAGTAAGCTGTTAGCATTGTGTGGTAGTTGTGCAAAGGGTGCAAATGGAAAGAAGCTGGGGAAGCCCAAAGGGATTTTGTGCTAGTTGGCAAAACATCCCATCATTATTTATACTAAATTGAATTTTCAGTTGTGCAAGAATCACTGTACACTAAAGTGCAAATTTCTCAGGACTAGCCCAGAGTTTAATCAAGCCTTTAATAATTAGGGAGATACCACATTATTTATTAAAGGACCCCTTTTGGGGAATGGCAAGGTAGCAGAACATAGCCAACAGCCAGTACTTCCCATTACAGCACAGGTCTGTAAAATCCACATTGCTCCTAATGATCTTCCTCCTATTCTTTAAGCTGAGGGTTGGCCAGATTCTGGTTCTAGTTACACCATTTTAAATCTGGAATGATAATACAGAAGCCCATTGAGTTGGTAAAGATTTTATAGTTTTGTTAAATAAAAGCTGGTCAGAAATGAGACATTCCAATGTTCCCTGCATTTTGCTCTGTGCTGTTTCTTTGTCTCCTGCCTTGTCACTTACTCTCTTTCAACCTCTGCATTTATTTTATTCCATCCTCTCCTACCCATTCCTATTGTTATTTTTTATGGTGTTGGATGGGTGGTTAACTGGGATTAGGAAGAAAAGCCACACAGGAATACATCCGCATATAGTATTATCCAGAGCACCATGCCTCCTTCTCTTGGTTACCTCAATGTCATTACGAAGCATGCTATATATTTGTTATTTAAACAATATTAAACAGTAGAAAAAAGAACACTGTGTTTTTGTCTGAGCTTGTCATCTATTACAAAATCCTACGAACAGAAAAAAGGAGCAGTTAAATGAGCACCTTAATTCGCTTGCTATTGAGAAGCTGTTACTATAACAAACAGCAGCAAGACTTCTAAATCAGGCCTGTGGAACAAAGCATTCCAGTGTCATTTTTACATTAGTGATTGCAGTTGATGTCATTTTCACAAAACAAAATTATAACCAAAATGGATATTTCGGGTCAAAGTGCCACAAAGAGTATATAGATACATTTCCATCAATAAATCTGCCCTCTTCCTGCCCTGACATAAGTGTTCAACCCCTTGTGATTGACGTTTTTACCACTAAATTATACTATGTCTGCTTCCAGAAGAAATGTCTCCATTACAAAATTAGCTAACCATCAACATAACATAAAATAACTTCAACATGGTGTCATTTCACAAGAATATTGATTCTCGCAGACTTACTGGATTAAATCCTGGTTTCCCATAAAAGGAGCAGCCATTATGTCTTTGGTAGACAGAAAAATATATATTGTGGAAAGATGTATATGGAGGTGATTAAAACTGCATTGCTGAGCTCAGAAGCATAGGATTTTGTCCTGTGGCAATATGAAATAAAGAAAATGGACAAGATATTAATTAAAAATATACATAAGAACAAGGTTAAAAACCAGCTACTAGTTTGTCATTTCATTTTCCTCTGCTGGAAGATGCTTTCAACAACTGGTTGCAGTAGGAAAAGCCATCAGTTCTTCTCGATTGATTACTGAGTCTGCCAAACTCTTTTTAAGACCTCATGCACATAACTTTTCCTTGCTTCATTTTCCTCACCTTTAGCGCTAATAGAGTTCTCCATACCTCAAAGGATGTCGGGAGCTTACAATTGGCTAATACCTGAAACATCTTAGTTCAGCACTTAGAAACAACTTAGACAAGTTCTTAGATGAGCAATGCTGTTTAATAGCAAATAATAATAATAATATGCAGTTGCAGTTTCTTCCTGAATCAAAACTGTAGAAGGAAAACTGATTAGAGAACATTGTTTAATCACCATCTCTATTTTTACAGAGTTGTCCTGTATTTAGCATTTAAATAATAACAGGCTAAACTCATTCTGGGCAAAACTTCTGTGCCTTTAATGAAATTACATTGGGGATAAACTCAACCCATTTCTTTGTGACGATTTGCACATCTGAGAATTTTCTAAAGGAGAAAATCCCACCTATATGAAAACAGTTCACTCCTGGTACATGCAATATTTTGTGTTTCAGCCCGACTCCAAATACAGATGGAAAAGTGTTTCCATTAAACAAGGCCAATGTGAACTGTTGTATACAGTACTGTACTTTCCTGCAGACTGTAACATGTTCAGGGCTGGGGATACACTCAGGGAGCAGGAGTAAGATTAACAGCTGCCAGCTTCCTCACTTTTCATCTCTGTTCATCTTAAAATAAGAGCCTTTAAAACCAAATGGGTTCTGCGGTTCCTCATAGGGAAGAACTAGGTAACATACCAGGTCCAGGAAGATGAGCAGTAATGAGGTGTAACAGACATGGGGGAAGCAGGAGGCTGCTGGGGAGGTGCCCGTCAAGTTTTGCAGTTATGATGTCTGTGCATAGTAGGCTCCTGTTCCTTGAAAAGCAGCAACAATGGAAAAGCACTTCCCTCACCCATCGAGGGTAGGCTTGCAGAGGCAGCAGGACAAATGGGGTTCTGCTCAGCAGCTCCCTCTTTTTCTGGCTCTGTGGAACCCATCTGACAAAAGAACATTTTCACGGTGGGGGAATCACAGAGTACAGCTGCTGCTAGTGAAGGATAGGCTGTCGCCATTCATCCCTGCCCATTAAGGCTTGAAGGGGACAATGTTACTAGTCTCTGCCCATTCAATTCTTTTTTGTTGGCACATTACTATTTTATCATTTTGATCTTCTCCTTACTGAAGATAAAAGACACCATGGGCGGGATTCATGAATGACTACTGTTATTTATCGACCCAGGACTTTTTGAACATTTTTTCCCCTCTGATTCATGAACCACTTTTCCATATTCGAAAAGCAGTTCATAAATCGTTCAGCACCAGCAGAAATTAATAATAATGAGTTCATTTACATAAAAGGACTCATCCTGCCAGTTGCTGATAATGTTTGAAGCCAGAACCTTGTCGGCAAACAGGATTTTTGCTGGCAGCGTTGGAAATAATCTTTTGTTTATAAATTAATTAAAACATAGTTTTCCCTCTGCTTTTAGAGCTGCTATAAGGACATTTTGTTGGGCAAAAGACTGTGCATTTTCTCTTTTATTTTAACAAATGGCATTGCTCAGAGTGGAAAGAAAGAATTTTGGTAATGTCAGGAAGAAGACTTTTAATATGGAGGAATGTTTTTTGATTTGTTCTTATTTTTTGAGTGCGACATTCTTCTAAAGCCATTGGCAAGTGGATTTCACAAGGGTTTGTTTGAACTTATCCTTTTCTGTGGATCTGTGTGTGTTCACTCTCACCCCAAGTTTCATTCAGAGTTTCAAATTCAAATGAACGCCAAATCTCAACCAGAAACTCCCACGTTTCCTCTGGACTCATGACAAACCCACGAGTTTCACACAATTTGGATGCAAACTATTATGAGTTCCAGGTTTAGTTCTGGAGAGGCGGGATGAACCTGAATCAACATTTCCAGAAAGCCAGTCGAGGGGCAGAATCTGTGAATGGGCACTCAACGCCTGCACACACGTGGGCTGTGTGTTTCATTAGGTTTGAATGCCAGCAACTAGCCTCCCTTCCCAGATTTACATAATTTAACGGGGCTCCCTCAGACCTACATTGCTACAAGAGAATGAGGTTTTTGAAGCATAAGGGTAGGGCTTCACAACACACTAAAGCCCAACCTGTGTTGTAGGATGTTTCTGTGAGGAGGCTTGCTCCCCCCTGCCCAAAGCCTCGGTCCTGCCATGAGGTAGGACAAATCTGACAGAAAATAGCATGCACAGCCCCACCCCACGCATTTTCCTTTGGATGACCAGCCTGGCAGGGGCCATGGCCACACACCCCTCCCCCAGAGCCTTCCTGGCTAGCCTAGGATTCCTCCAGTTGACTCTACACCCAGGGAGGTTCTGGAGCACCTATGAAGCATCTTCTCTCCCATGCTCTGTTCATGGAGACTACTTATCTACAACAAAGTGCAGTTTCCACTCCAGAGCCCAGGCCTACAAATTATGCACAGTGATAGTCAATATTGCTACATTTTCAGTTGCTTTTTGCCTTCAAGCCCAGCTCTTCCCATAGAGAGCTAGGCAGCTGAAAAGCCCCCTGCACATTGCTTGTTGCAGTTCCGCAGTAGAGCGCTCAGATTTGCAAGGAGGTAAATGAAATAGCCATATAAACATTTTGCACAAAAATTGGCCTAATTCTCTCTCAGTATTTTGAAAAGACTAAAACACTTGAGTGTCAAATATCATTGGAAAAGAGTGGAAATTCTTCTTAGCTTGTTTATTTCTTCATGTACAACACCATTATCGGAAATGGTAATGTGGGATATGATTCGCTGGTTTATTCAATTTCTTAGGGCTGGAATTTGTCATTTGGTATTTCAATTTTTATTTGTATTTAAGCTTTTGTTCAGAAAACACAGAACAGAGCATTATCACAAAGAAGGACTAGAAGTTGGAAATTTGTATTACTCTGATCTGCAAAATATGCATGTATATGGCCTCAACAGAAAAGCAACTTTAAAAAACAACAACGAAAGGACTGAATTGTCTGTTCCTACTTTTGGTCTTAATTGGTGACATCTGGGTTTGTTGGGATCAAGTAAAACTTTTATTTTGTGTTTTTGAGAAGGAAGAGTTGGCTGACTAGTTATCTTTATATGGTTTAATTTCCTCTCATGTCTCCTTCTCTTTCATTTTACTGTTTGAAGACTTCTAAGGTAAATATAAGGGAGCGAAAAGAGTTCTCCAGACAGTTCACTGGACTGTTCTGAGTTGTACCACTTGCCTGCAGCTTGAACCTGGGCAGCTCATTGCCACTTTACATCATCACTTGTCAAACAGAGTTAATGATTCAGCTTGGAAAGCTTTGGATATGTTCAACAAAATCACTATATAAAGCAAATATGCTATTATTCAGATCACCATGTACTTTACATGTACTTTATATGTCTTTACAAATACACTAGTAAGATGATTTTTCAGAAACAGGCTTTTATTGGATATGGGGTATTTTTGTAAACTTCTTGAACTGCAGTTACTGATGCCTGCCTACACACACATGCACATACTATACGTATGTGTAGGCTATGTAAGCTTCTGTGTAACAAGTGACATGTTGCTGCTCAGGTCTGCTTTGCATAAGTTTGGGCAGTTATTGATATGACCAGTTATTGCCAGCTTATACCAGTGTGTGATCAGAACCGGGTATCACAGGTTCATCACAGCTCTATGTCTCACAACATATGATCCTTCCTCTAGCAGTCATTTATAGATTTCACTAAAGGATGAGGATATAAAATAGAGAATATTTGGATGTGGAACAGAAAACAGAAATTAGAATCAAGCTTCTCAGCAGAAAATATCTGAGGGAGAGGGGAAAGTTCTGTCTGTGGCAGCAAAATGACATGCCAAGCAGACTGAAAGCAACATTCATAATGTTAGGAGCCCATTTTCTTCAGTGCATAAATTCAAGACAATGAAAATGTAATGAATAAAGCATTTAGAGAGGTGATTGTGACAAGGACAGGAGTGGGGGAGGGGTGCTGGATCATAGACAGCCACTTCAAGGGAAACTGTGTTTACTGCTGGAGAGGAGACATCAAACTGGGAAATAATTTAGGCTTAAGGTTCCCTAAAATACATCCCTTCCCAAGCAAGCGAACAGTCAAATTGAGACTGCAAACAAAATCAGGGGGCTTTAACTGACTGCATAAGACCCTGAGTCTTCATAACATTTACCTACATGGAAAGGACCTTTAGCAGTATGTGAAAGATCTCAGCTACTGCACGCCAGACGGTCTTTTGAAAACATCCTACTGCAAGAGAAACTTACGTACAAAAATGCGTCACCCCTGAACAAATGCCTGCTTGGAGCTGCAAAGTGCCCCTAAGTCTTGATCCCTGCTGGAGCTGCGGATTTGCTGGAAGCCACTGCTACCAAGGGCCTGAGCCTGGAGCTATGGCTGCTCAGCACCTCTGAGGATTTGACCTTCAATTTGAGCAGCCTGCAGACCCCAAAGCCCAATCCTAGGAGGTTTCATTCTTGGGGGGAGAATCTGTGGCAAGCTTCCAACCTTACAATTAGTTCTAGTAAGGATTTTCAAAGTTATCTTCATAGGAAAAGGGCTAGTAAAGTAACTTCCTTAAAGGAAGTCTGAAAAGGTGTTCTGTCCCTGCCCTCTCCACACATAGGAACAGAGCTTTCAGTAATGGACCTGGTCACAAAGTTGGAAAAGCAAGATGTAATAAATCCAATAAAATATGTATTGGCCACATCAATGTGGAAGTGCAGATGATTCTGTTACTTGTTTTCACACATCTGCAAAAGCCCCACGTTTTCTGTTTATCATGTAAGCCACAGATTTTAAAACATCAAACTTCTTTGTAAAGTTTCTACCAATTACCAAGTGGTCTAAGTGGAAAATACTTGTAGGCACCTAAAGCAAATAGCAAATTTTAAGATGTAATTGCTCTATAGTTTTTAGTTTCCTTTTTTTTTTTCTTTGCTTGATATACTAGAGAGCATTAGCCCGGAGATGCCAAATGTCTCACCACTGGTTTCCAGGGAGAAGTCTCTGTTCTCTTTTTTCACTATAGTGGAAGTATTATAACCTTCACTTAGTATAGGCACTTTGACAGATCATCATCTGGATTTCCCAAAATCATAAAAACAGACAACAACTATGAGATTACCAAAAAAACCCCAAGAAACAAGAAATAGAAATCCCCAGCCCACTTGAGTCCTTTATATTCACATAATGACTTCTGAATGTTGAGGAATTAAGTACTAAGGTATATTTTTGGGATCACACTTTCAAGCATCCTACATAAACATGAGACCTAGAAAGTTTTGTTTTACCTTAAAAAAAATCATTTTTGCATTCATAGAAGCTGAGGGTTTAAATAAAGCATCAAATACCTCGAAGTTCATGATAAAATTGTAAGAACTGGCAGCACTGCCTATAATAAGCAAGCAAAACTCTGCTTAGAAGCTAGTTGAAGAGGAGGAGGAATAACGACAAGGGGAAGTACAGGGGAAGTTTTGGAAGGCTGTATTTTTACATTAGGTTTGTGTGTTGTGGATATCTCAGCTTTCAGGTGCCAAGGCATGAGGGCTTTGTGGGACTCTGAGAGCAGACTGTTCACCAGTATTTCACGCCATTCTCACTCTTTCAGATTGTGTTTCTCTTTCTCTTTTGCATCAGAAATAGAAATATCCATATAAACTATCTGGAATATTTAATTTCACTGTCAGAAGGGATGTACCTGTAAGATTAACTGATGGCTTTATAAGCTCTTTCAAATACAAAAAGAGTTGCATAGTAAAAGATAGATGTATTTGTCTTAAATAAATGTATGTGTATATACGTTCGGTATTTTCAGTATGTGTTTTGGATGTGTGATTATATGATAACTAGCTCTAAGACTTTATATACTTAATATTTACTTAATTTAAATAGCTAGAAATGACATGGAAGTTGCTTCCAAACTTTTAAAGATGGCAAATATTACAATTTTAAAATACTTTTACAAAGGTAGAAAGCATATGGTATGTGTTTTAATGGGAACTATTTGGAAACTTGAGATAATGAAGAAAATGTATAGCAAGACATTAATTTGATGTCTTACAGTCAGGTTACAAGTATGTCATAGAAATGAGAACTGGGAATGGACTCAAAATTTAAGAAGAGCTGTGGCTGATGAGGTCACCGTTGACATGAGTTTCATTTAAGATAACTCAAGAGGGCTACCAGCCAAATATAGAGACACTTCCACTTGTGCTCAAGATCTGGCCCTACCTCAGGCAACCACAGCTCTCTCACTTTGTTAGACTGCCAAAGACTTAGGAACACCAATCGCAGTATATACTGACTGTATATACCAAATGACAATATCATAATCATTGTCATTAGACAAAATTAGAATTGCTTAGTTAGGTAACAAGAGCTTTAATTGTAGGGTTATGGAAATTTTGAATGCAAGAAAATATAGTATAAACTGCAATAAAATATAGTAAAACCCATTACTACTTAAACTTATAAAGTACTAGATTGTTCAAGAAATGCTGAGGGACTGCTACCTCTTAGTCTTTCTGTTTTCATTTACAGCAAGTTCACTTAGGGAAATGTTGAAGAATCTGCATCTATCAGAAAATTGCTCACTTACTGAAACCAGCTATTTTTAAGGTTTTATTTAAAGGAGATAATGAATAAGACTAAATTGATGTCAGGGATGAAGTAATTTTAACCAATACATTCAAAGTCTATAATACAAAATATTGGAAAATTATATGTAGAGTAATCTAAAGTAATGAGATGTTAAAATTCCTTGGAACCTAGAAACTCTTCTATTCATTCTGTTCTTCTTTTTCTTTCAACCTCACTGTGGGAGGCTCCATCTCTGACATCTTTATATATGATGTTCTCATTTCAAAATGCCACTGAACCTTCAAATGAACACTTGCCTATGATCTTTGAATACAAAAATACTTAAATCAAGGTTTTTATATTTTAGTGCACTCAGCCATAATATGCAGTGAAAGAATTTTTGTATTTAGTCTAGGTCTTATTTCAAAAGAAAGGAAAAGACGACTCTCAAAATGAAAACAATAGTTCAGTAGAACAAAATACCAGCAGTACTGGATAATTTCTAGACAGGATATTTTAAACATATATTGAAAAGAAAGGGAAATGAAAAACTTTTTAGAAAGTTAAATCTGGAGTATCTTCCTATAAGAACTGCTTATAAATTGCCATTAACGAATAAAAACAAAATGAAGTAGCACAAGCAATGTTTGTACAGTACTTGCAGCTTGGCACCTATTCCAATTCCTATTCTGCATGGATAGGACTTGAATAAAGGGCTTTGAAGAGCTACTCTGTTGGCAGACATCAGAAGGATGGCTTGCTCTTCCATGATGGACACTGAATTATCATGAATGTACTTCTTTTACATGCTTTAAACCAATCCCTTTTTTATTTCCTTGTTAGGTGGTAAGAGATTTTATATCTATAAGCAGGTTCCAAGGCCTTTTGCTAGAACAGATTACCTTCTATACTGTCCTCTGTTATTCAGCTATACAAACACAATTTAACATGACATAAACAAACTAAAGTAACTAAACCAAGTAACTTGATGGAACAATGCAGATCTGCTGCTGAAGTCTCAAGTAAATCCTTTGTTTCCTTGTACTTTCTTTTTTTAAGATTACTTCTTGAAAGTGTTGATTCCACATGTAATTGTCTCCCACAGCTTTACTTTATTTTTGCTACTCAGATTAAGATGCAGAGAAACGTGACTCCTTCTCCCAATGGAGAGTTAAGCTTAGCACCAAGCTTTTGTTTCACTTCACAGATTGTAGAATTACCCGCCAAATTTCAAACTGTACTTTTAACAGATTTGTCATACACAATCAGTTCTCAGCTTTCTAACATGTGCCAGAATTTACTGTTTCCAGGAGGTGTACACATCAGATGTGGAATTGTGTTTTCAGTTTCAGTACCCTCTCACAGGTGAAGTGTTGCAAGCAGGTAGTGTTAGTGAGCATCACAGTTCTATATGTTTGGGATAGACGTCCACTATGGATTTCTTCCCGAAGCTCTTACTGGCTTTCAGTGTTGTCTTGGCTGAAGCAAGAAGCTGGCTACATCCCTGCTTAAAAAGTATGATGACTCAAAATCTATGATCATTTCTGCCTTTCATCTTTTCAGCAGGATTGCTGCCTGAACTGTAGTACTACGAAACCAAGCTCACTATACTAAATTGACTTCAAACCCACAAAGAAGTTAAAGCTTACCTACACAAAAAGGTTAAAGCTTAACTGGAGGCAGAAACAACCAAAGCTCAGGTAACTCCTTCCAACAAATCCTAAACTCTGTTCTTTAGCATCGCTGTAACTCATAAGAACAATACTAAGATTTTTTTTTTCCCTCATCTTAACCAGGTGACTGTAAATGACTCACACAAGAGCTGTGCAGCTAGGGAAGGAGAAAAATGCACACCCTTAACATTTTATATGTACACATTAAACTTGCAGATGTTAAAAGTGCCAAGGAAGCCAGAGGAAGAATACTTACTGGTTGCACAGCTAGGACTGAGTGCTCCATCCAGTACAGCTGCTGCCCCATGTGTGGCAGGATGCTGTGCTCAGTTCCCTTCCCTCTGGTGCTGAATACTGCTGGCAATGCTCAGCAAGTTCCCTCAAACTGCACAGGCTGCCCGAACAGCTTGTACAGGATGGCTCTGGAGAAAAGTGAACACCTGAAACACTGATAATAAAAAAGCCCCAAACAGTAACACTGGTTTTCATGGAAAGCATGTCATATGGTTCATGTGAGAGATGCTGAACACGTACTCTATTTCTTGGTCTTTAGTTTCACTATTAGCTCTACTGATAAAAATAATTAAAATATAACACGAGAGCAGTGTAATTCTCAGAACAGCACTACTACAGACTGTTTTAATACTTCTATTTAATTCCAGCCTGTAACTGAACAAGTTAGTACTTGAAAACTACTGGACTAAGGACACAATAAATCAATATCCTTAATTTGGAATTATGCAAATTCTCTGACTTTGGCAGTTGTAATCTGACTGTTACTGTTTGTATTCTGATATTTCAGGAATAGATGCAAGAGATGAGGAAAGATATCAGAAAGGGGTGAAACAAGGCAATTAAAGCATTAACATTTTTTTAGGTGGTAGTCACTTTTTGCTATTTCCAAATTAGTCTGAGAGGAAAACTGAAAGTTAAGAGAGTTAATGGTTTCCACAGTTGTTCCTTTTCACCTAAAGAGGATATCATGTCATCCAGGTATATACACAGATGTAAAAACTCTTACGAGACTTATGGAATGTGAAGATATGAAGAAATGTGTAGCTGTGCAAAACAAATAAATGAATCTTTCATGATCATTTGAAGCTACTAAATAGTATGGATTATCATGAAAAGAAAATTATAAGGCATTTTCAAATAACGAAACTAAAAATCCTTGGAAAAGTATGCAAGTACTTACAAGTTTAGATACAGCTCACCTGAATTTTACTTAAGTATACAGACCTGGCAGTAAAATATGTGCACAAGAGTCTTTCTTAAAGAGATGTTAATGCTTCCTGATTTTAGATACTTGGCTCAAGTGTTGCAAAAGATACTGCTTTAGGATTTTTTGAAGTATTTCTTCCACCTCAATATATGTAACATCACAAACAAGCAAGTTCTACAGCCACAACTGTACAAAATTTTTTCTAACTTCAACACTTAGAACTCAGGTTAAGAGTGACTTTTTGTCTGCTTCAGCAAGCATTCATCAGTTCAGGCCAGCAGTCCATATTTTAAAACTGTACATATTTTACAGGCATTGTAGTTACTGCTCTTGCTAACCAAACTTTTCAGAAAGACATTAAAGACTGAGGTAAGCACATGAAATACAAAGAAAACCAATTAAATATATAGCTAGTGAAAATATATATTCCAGCCGTAGAATACACAACTTCCTTTCTAGGAGTACAAATGAACGCATGCTGGGTTGGGAGGTGTAAGCATTGGTTTGTGATGGTGACTGCCCAGCAATGTGTATGGCAGTGATGAGGTTAAAAATCTTCCCTGGAGTAATGGAGAAAACCTTTTCTTCCCCGAAGGTATTGCCTCAGGTGCTAGGAAAAGACAAGTTCCTCCAGGTTGAGGATGTAGGTGGGTTGATTGAGGTAGTCCTGCAATGAGAAAGTCTGCTGGGATCAATTAAGATGACCCAGATACAAAAAGTAAGGAGAATACTTTTGCTTCTTTATTGCTCCTGGTTTCCCACATTGACTCTAAGCTATGGGTTGCAGAACTGAGTCTCAAAGAGCACTGCAAGGCTGATCTGTTGTTATCAGTTTATGAGGAGTACCTTGAGAAATTAATTTCTCTGTAAACAACAAAAACTCCTTCCCTTTAGAGCTGCACAATAAAAATGTAAACCTCAATATGTTAATGTAGTTTCCCCCGTTCGCCCTTTCCTCCCTATATACCCCTTTTTATTTTAGTTTTTAGACCCAGATCTGACAATGGGATAACCAACCATTATCACAGGATGCAGAACTATAATTCTTTTCTCTGAAGACATTGGCTTCAGGAAAAGTTTTATCAAGAAAAAATATAGCGTATTTCCTAAGTTACAGAATTCTTTTCATCATTTTTAGAAAGACTATCAGAAAGTTAAAGGAGATAGTCTGTGTTAACAACAGGAAAATGACCCCGTTGTGTTTAAAACATTATATGTATCAGCTTTTCAACACTGCTTTAACAGAAGGAAACCTCAAGCTTTCAAGTGTAGAACTAAGTACCCAAGAAAGCTGTGAAGTGAAAAGTAAAGATCACAAAACCCAGGCTTGCATCAATATATTCTTGAGTGGTTTGGTTTTGTCAGGGTTTCTTTAACCAGTTCTTTTTCAGTTTAGGCCAGTCCTACTCCCCTGTCAGTTTCCCCTGACTATATAGCCATTTGCTATATCATTCCCTACAGAGGCAGTGTTTGAAGTATCAAAAGCAATATTCTTTAATTATTGCCAGAGCCCGCAAAGGTAGGAGGTCCAGTCTGATCCAAACCCCCTCCACTTCCACTACACTCAGTGGACAGCTGCTTGCTTGACCTTAACATTTCCCAGCTTCCAGACACTTGGCTCTGTGCATGGGGAATGCTGAGCCAGTCCAAGCAGCATTTGCTGCTGGAACCAACAGCTTCATCCCAGAGCTGCACACTGCATGTCGGCTGCTTCCTGCAACGTACTATGGCCTTCTGAACAGAGGAGGGCTACCATTTAAGACACACTGTCTTTACATCCAATATCAGCCCCCAAAACATGTAAAAAAGGGAAAATAGAGGAGGAGCTCAGTGTTCTACCACGCAGAACTTGTCAGTGTAGAATCTTTCCTTTAGTAGTACCATGTTCATGTTTCTTCCTTTCAATCAATCTCTTTTCACTTTTTACTTGAATGAAAGATAGTCAGGGATTAAAATTACTATTGCCTGCTTCTTCTATCCCCCATTATATAATCAGGTACAAGTAAAATCCCTGAGGCAGAACAAAGCTTTATTGACTGAAAGCAGACACAACCCTGTCCTATTATAATTAGGGAGGGTTTTGAATTGGTTTCAAGGGACTGTCAGAAATAGACCTCAGAAAGGAACGCATGAAATATCTTGTCCTTTGCAGATCTTCCAAAGCTATGTGCTCTTAGCAGCACACAAGAGCATGTTACAGCTCATAAAAGCAGAAAACCATGAAACATATGAAGCTGCCTTGCCAAGGAGGAAATCCACTGTACAGCAGAAGACGCAACCATTTCAGAGACATCAGGACAGGGGAGAAACCCCTAAGAAAGGAAAAAAACCCAACCGAACAACCTAGAAAAAATGACTTCTAATAAAAAAAAACAGAAAAGGGCAGGAAAAAACCCTCTTAGTTCTGGAAAACAAATAAACAAACAAACAATAACAAAAAAAACCACCCCACTAAACCCCAACCAAGCAAAACCCAAACTGGAATAAAATTCTCTTATTTCTGAAAAATGAAATCTGTTCTGACAATATGCCTACCCATAGTTTCGTGGCTGCCTCACAGCTCATAAATTAAGCAAGTTCTAACCTGAGCACACAATGCTGACAGAGGTACAATGTTTGATTCTGTGCACTCTATTTATCCCATGGTCTATGGAGGTGTTAAAATATCTTATGTTTGAGGAAAATCAACCAAAGAAGAATGGAACAAGACTCATGCCTTTGAGGTCCCTCTGGCATTACTTCTAACAGGACATGTGTAAACATTGCAGTTCTGGACAAATTTCAAATGGAAAGCAGAGGTACTAAAGAAAACCAAAGTTTACTAGTGAAGTTAGAAGAATTATTGTTTCCATTCCCTTTTAAAGATTTTAAACTAGTACTAGTGCAATCATCTTCCAACAAAAATGTGTCCTCCAAACAGCACTCTAGCATCACCTATAAATACATGGCGCTTTCAATGCAATTTTCACTAGTTGGTCTTTTTTGGAGAACCCATGTTAGTACCGCATTTCGGTGTGTTTGTATTTCCATTTTAGCTGAGGTCCTTTTAAGTAGCTACCAGGACTGCTTTACGGAATTCTTACTTCACAAAGCTTAACATTCTTCTACAAAGAGCACTTAGTAGCTCCTCAAGCGAAGCAGTGGACTGATAAAGAAGGACTATTCTAACCGCCACTTCCACAGAAGGCGTCACAGTGGCGTATTTATTTTGTAAGACATGGTGCTGTACAGTTTCCTGTACGTTGAGCTCTGCAAAGCAGTAGGAGAAGGTGGACTGGAAAGCAGCAACACAACAGCACCGAACATGCAAAATGTCTCTTTAGGAATTCCCATGGTAACATCCCATCTGAGACAACACTGCTGCCATTGTACGACATGAGAAAATTATGTCAATTTCCATCAAAGCACAGCAAAAAAGGGAGGTTTTTATTGTGGTTAGCCTGAGTTCAAAGCTTGGGTAACACACTTATGGATGAACAGAATAAACAGTTACACTTAGGCTTACTGTATATAGCTTAACGAACACATATGAAGATCGTATAAATAATTCACATTACTCAAGAGGTGGTGAGTTGAACAAGTCCCTTCTGGTTAAACTTATTTAAAGATAAGGTGAAGTTAAGTGAGTGATGGCACAGTTACAGAGGCCATAGTCCAAGGGGAATTTGGACAGTCTAAGTTACACTACCAGAGTGATTTGTGCAGAATTATGTCAACTTACAGATCTTTAGACCTTATGGGAAAAGGAAATGTCTGATCTCTAAAAGAAGTGATACAAGATGAGTATTTTACAAAGTACAATTATGCTTTACTCAATAAGCTATTTCTATGAAGTAAAACTAAAGCATAAAAGGAAACATTACAGTAGAGCTGGAGAGCAAGTTCAGTGACTCAAAATGCCACACTTGAAAAACAATATAATCCTTTTCAGTCAAGTGCTATCAAGTCTCTCTTCTGCAGTACCTCAGAAGTATGTAATGGATCTATACTGCATCTCTCCAGTGTTATATTTTAAGTATTTCATTGAAATTGCAAATGTAGACGGCATTTCTAGAGTAATTACTATATGACCGAACACTGATGCATTATTATTTTTGGCTAACTATTAGCCACAACCATCAAATTCATGACTTAATCTATAATGGAGATTTTTGTTCTGGTAAAGAAATTACACCAACAAACTCGGTAGCATTTCATCTGTTAATATTACAATAAGTCTGCAGCATCCTTCGTGTTGGCAGGGTAAGATTATAATGACAATCTGTCTCTCTTTTATTATATAAATATATTAAATATACTTATGCTTGATAATTATAAGCATTATCCCGATCTCCAGATTCATTGTTCTAATATTACGAAGATTCTATACTTTAGAAGTAATAAAAATTCTATCAGCTTTTCAGCATAAGATTTACCAAGCAAAAGAATCTCCCTTTTCAGTGCCTTCTAGACACCTTTGTTTTGAATGGTCAAAATGCTAAGAGCATTCCAGTTCAGTAGCTCTGGTTCAGAAACACGTATAACAGTTAACAGTAATGACAAATAGATACAGAAAATAAGCAACAATCTTCACTGCACTGAACTTTGCAATTTAACACTTATTTTATATTTAATTAATTCAGAAAGTGAAGAACTTCAAAACTGGCTTTGAACAGGCTGTTTGTTAAAAAAAATAGAACATTTATGTTTTCACTGTTGTTTTTTCAAATGTGATGTGACAAAGTGAAAAAGCTGCATGAAAGTGTGGTTCTTTGTGTGATGGAAGTGGGATGCACCTACTAGTCTCACATCATCAAAGAAACAGACATATATCTATAATTTATGCTTTGCTTTAAGCTTCCGCTGATCCGATGTGGCTTTTTCAGACAACACAGGCAGCCCTGGCACAGCCTGTCAATCATCTGGGCATGCTCAAATTATAGACCATTAGTAGGAGAGACAGCAAAGTTTCTTTAATGACGCTTTTATATGTGGTGTGTTGGCAGTGAAACAGAGAAGAATTGACTTGATCAATGCATTAGTCTAATCATGGGGTTCCTGCTCTTAATTTCTTTTGTCGGTAATTTCCATACTCAAGCAGCATTCAGGATACTTGTAAAGACACACTTAGAGCACTGCATGATGTATGCAGTCACCTATAAAGCATGTCTTGGATACAGCTCTGTAGGAAACAAGGAAGAAGGATAGGGGGCCAGTCAGATTTTTCTTTGAGCTACATTTCATGTTGTGAGAATTACAGTACCTTAGTCAAAAAGAGGACATTTCCATCTTTTATATAATATATCCCTCCCAA
>VZTU01006878.1:55246-119269 GCA_013400835.1 Zapornia atra
CTAATGTGAGGCCACTGCAAAAAAAATAAAGGTAAGGTAAGTGTTGGTAAATCATATATGAGAGCTGTAAAGTCACATGACAAAGAAAGTCTATAGGGGAAAATTAAATCAGCAGTTTGAGACAATCTTACCATATTAAGCAACTTAAGGCAAACTGCATTAAGCACCTTAATATAATTTGTTCCCAAAATGTAAATGGAACTACCATTGAAGCTCTTTATCCATATTAACAGGTACAATGAGAATGACTTCAAGTGATTCCTCAAATAAGTGCCATGTCCATCACAGAATTAGTCCTTGGAGACTTCATAAGGGTATTGATATTAACCTCAACTGTGATTCCTGCCCCAAGGGCAAATAACGTAATTGCACTGCAACATACATTTGGCCTCAGCTTGCTTTACTCAGTTTGTATAGTTCTGCACTTTCCTATTGTTTCTATTGTACAAGTTGTCACAGCACCACTTTGATAACATGTCTGTGTGTATCAAAGGCCGAGGGAATTCTGTTATGTAAACACATCATTTATTACTATATACAGCAATGATTACCTGACATCAAAGCTCATCTAGGAGCATGCTGTGTGACTGCAGAGTAGGCGGTCTTACTGTATAAAAAAGCGCTATCGATTGATAAGAGTATGGAGAAGAAACAGTGAAGGGGAAGGGTGTTTTATCAATACCTTCACCACAGTAAGGAAAGAGCCTCCCATTCAACACATGACTTAAATATAGATATTTTCCTGTCCCCGCCTCCTCCAAAACTGCAAAAACCCCACAGACATAGCTCTCTTGGGAGCCATGACAGACAAGGTAATAGCTCTATTCTGTCTTGCTTATCAGCACCAAAATTTAAACCTAGAGGATGTAGCAGCCTGTGGTCACAGGTCAGTCAAGGACCACCCCTCTGTCACAGTGTCCACTAGCTCTATCCAGGCAGAGAATTACAGGATTTGGGGAAGAAATGAGAGGAACACCTTCTCATCTTAGAGGCAACTGAATTCGGAACAGTGGCAGACTCAAGTTTAGCCAGAGGTGGAGGCTTGCTGGGCCCAATGTAGGTTTGTCAAGTGCCCATTTCTAGAAACCATGTGGACAGAGGGGCTGAGGAGGCTTAGCATCTGGAAAGGGAGAGCTGAGAACTAGATTTAAAGACACTTGAGACAGACTCACAGCTTGTGCCTTCCAAACGTGCTTATTAGAGCTTCATGGAGGTGTCCATTTTGTATTCTTGAAAAAGGCTTCCCAAATGATTTCTGGTTTGATTTGTCTGTTATACTGTCAGGTCTCTGCTTGAAGTGTGGAGGAGTTGATGAAGGATCAGAAAAAGAGGTCATGATGATTTTAAGATTTCAAGCCTTATTGAGTTCAGTCCAAAAATGGCATCACTCTTGTACTTGGCACTATTAACGCACTCAAGGACTTCAAGAATTTACATCACTTGCCTGAGAGAAAACAGAAATTCCTGTAGCCACACTGCTGGTTTCAGGCTACCCAGAACTTCCATTTTATGCAAAAGCCCCTAGAAAGCTAGTTAATATATCTTCTACCGACCAGGTGTCCAATAGAAGAAATGAGGCCATACTGAAGGAGGACATTGCTCTTTAGAGACGAACAAAAGGTGGCATGATTCCTACTCACCAAAAATTTACTAGACCATATGCAGACAAGGTGAGGTAGCTTAGCATCTGGAAAGGGGGAGCTAAGAGGCCATATGCAATGAATCTAGAGTTCTACATGTGGTTCACAAGGGAAGCTTTAAAAATAAAGTTTGAGGAAGTGAAAAGAGGTTCAGTGCAATAAAAAGAGCTGTAGAAATGAGTGTGGGCAAGGGTACAGCTGAGATGAGATGCAGACTGGAGCAACCCTCAGTACAATGTGAATTTTGAATATGGGGCCTGATTGGGTATGAAGAAAGTCTTCTTATCCTGATAGGGTGAGAAAAGAGGAAGATTTCAATATATAGAAAAAATATGTCCAAACTGTGTTCAGGAATTTTTTGAATGGGTTTCAAAGAGAGGTAGTGGAAAAGAGTTCAGAGAGGAGAACAATAAAAGTAGCTCAGGTAACAGTTATAAAGGAAATGAGTGAGAATTCTGGCAAGAACAGAAAGGAAAATGTGGTATCTGCTGACATGAAGCACAGAAACAAGGTTTGATGAAAACTTACATTAAAAAAAAAAAGGGAAGAAAGCCAAAGTTTATAAAGCTTCTATGGTGGGGAAGGGAGAGTTGGAGGATGGAGAAGCAGTGTTATTTGGCCCTTATTGTGAGAGGATTTGGCAAGCCTTGACTAAACGGAAAGAGTGTCTTGGGAGATCTGTCTTCTATTTTCTTCTGTGGGCTAAGTTTTGCATTGTGTACTCTTTCCTCAATTTTTGTATTGGCTATTAGTACATTCTTTCTATATTATTTTTAAATTCTGAAAGGGACTGATGTTAGCTTTCAGGAACTTAAGCTACAACAGTAAGATGACATGAAAGCTATAGAGAAAGCAACAGAAAAATATAAAAAAAATCACTACTGCATGATCTTCTTTTTCAGACCTTCCCAGAAGAGCCACACAAATTCTCCTCAGCTCAGCTGTAATTTGTTCCAAACATATTTTTGATCACCAGAAATAATAATAATAATAAGGTACTCCACCCTCTCATTTCTCTGGGCAGTGTACAGAGACTGTTTACATTGAGACTATCTCCTACCCTTATGCATTCAGCAATCCTCCAGTAAGATTACTAATATACCAGATCTATGGGTCAGCTCAATAATGTTATTTTGCTGCTCAAAATATAGCAAGACTATAGTTTTCATAAAAGTAGGGCTTAGAAATTTCAGATCACCCAGAGCAAGACCTCCCAGAAGGGGTAAAATCTGTTATTAGGCTGTGAGCGAGGATACAGACATTTTCACCAACACTTAAGGCCTGGTATTAGTCATCACATACAATCTGGGTAAGAATCTGGCAGGAGAGTAAATATGGCAATCTGAAACCTTTCCCTGTTTTGCCACAGTAAGCTCATTTCTCTCTAGCAAATGTAGGAATTACAATTGCTTTCGGAACAGTATCTTTAAAGTCTTAGCATTCTTCTTCATAATGGGCTAAGTGTTCCAAAACTACAACAAGGAAAATAAGGTAGAAGTAAAACTTAGTATTGTGACACAAGGGAAGAGCATACACAGTGTTACTTACATACATGCGTTGGTACAGAGGTAATGTTTTTATAACACATGCATGCAGAGATATGTAGAAGCTATCAGTATTCACCCAGAATTATGGCCTCTCAGTGGAGAAAAAACCACAACAAAACAAAATAGTAACAAAGCTGGTTAGGGGGGTTCTGGAAGTTAACTTACTCACCTGACAGCAGGAAAAAGAGAGAAAAGGATGCTTAGCAAGTTAATAAAAATTTAGAAAGGATTGGAGCAGAGAGAAATACTGCAATGTAGCTACTTGGTATGTAAAGTTCTCACACGACTTGCAGACCCTAATGTCTTGCCATTTCATTTCCAATCAAATGCCTGCTTACTAAACAACTTCCTTAGGCTTTCCATATCTCAAGTCACTCACACCAATGTGCCGTAATAGCGCTAGTGAGATTTCCAGTATAATTAAACATCACATCTACATTATACCATGAAGAGGATAAGATAGGATCAGACACTTCCTAGGTGAAGCACCAAGAAAATATACAAGCTGTTCAGGATTCCCTTAAAATGTTGGAGAATACATGTTGGTTTAAGTAAACGTGAGATGTACCATTAGAGAGAATAAAGGGATTTTATGCAACCGAGTGATAAGAAATATTTTTCTAGAATTAGTTTTTTGAAAGACACGTTTTGGTGCATGACTAAAATAACGTGGAAACTGGCATCAACAGTTAAGTTCAATTAGTGCTACTCAAATATTAACTTCATGATGACTATTGACATGCTGCAGTATGTCTGGAAAGTTCAGTTCAGTGTTCCTGGATAAGCTGTAGGCAGAGAAGTGCTGCAAGTGTATATCTTTGCTAGGACAGAAATCCACACAAATGAGATAGTGTTTTGGAGCAAAAGCAGCAACATTATTATGCTGTAAATACACATATATACTGTTACATTAAATTGTAATTTATGGGACTCTCTGTCTTAATGACTACAATCTACATTCATAGTGAATCAGTCTGTATCCGTCCCATACTAGTGTTTGTGAACTTCTGTTGACATGGCCACTGCAGAGATCACAGCTGCAGAGATCACAGCATGCGGCCCGGCATGTTTATTTCCCAAGTGACCTGTCAATTGACTCATCAGCTTCCTGCAGCACTCTTACATCTTCAAGGAAGCTGTCCTACTTCTGCAGTATGGGAAGTGAGAGCATCAAGAGTGTCACTGGCCCTGTAGTGAAGAGTGATAATCTCAAATGCCATGTAATGTTTAATGTTAAACCAGAGAAAGAACCACCCAATTATATGAATGCATTCTTTCCAGTCAGCTCCCACTACCATAAAATAGAATATGAGCTGAGGAATTAACGTTGAAGGAATAGAAGTAATCCAGAAAAGCCACTGGGCCCAAACCACAGCAGTCAGCAGCAGGAGGTTCCCTCAGATTGCGACAGACTTGGATCATGCCTGCTATTGGCATGGAGATGCAGGGTCTACAGAGGTGAAGTTTTGTTAAACGAATTATCTCAAGACCTTGAAAACATGTAGAGCAGTCTTTGCTATTTAGTTTTACTGGAAGAAGTAAATGAGAGACATTTCCTGCACAGTTTATTGAATGTGTTTGTGTTTAATGCTCAAAAAGTACATGCCACAAGGTAACCAGGGCCTTTTATAAAATGTTATCAACCTTTTGGGAGCAAAAGTTAAAGAAGAAGAAAAGAGTCAGAGGGATAGAGGGGCAGCACTGGTGCACATTTCTGCTACTAACGTGCATGGTGGCCAAGGAAAGCAGCACATGCAATTGGCAATACACAGCTGTAGTCACACAAAGTATCTCCTCTGTGCAAGACTAGAAGTTTATACAGCTGCTGTTAGCTACTCGGGAGTCACAAATGCAAACACATGATTGCATTATGTTTACAAATTTCCTGCAGAACCTTCTGCATTTGTATGGATTATATTACATTCACTCAGAGCCTGATGACAAATTACCGTAGATTAATCTCTTCTTAAAAATATGTGGAGCTTTTAACAAAGTGTACATAAAACAAGCTGCTAGTTGTTTTTCACTGTTAATAATGATTCCTTTTAAAATCCAAAGTTTAGAAGTGTTACAGGGCATGCTACTGGGCTTTCATTCATTATACTAATAAAACTCCATAAAGTAGACTGTCGCTGCCAGAGGGTATTGCTCCTTTCTGACAGGTACAGTGACAGACACAAATTTTCTATCTCTGAATAGTACTATAGATACTATCAACTGAGACAAAGAGAACAAAATGTATGACAATCGTTCAGTCTCGCAGCAGAGAGATTTGTAGCTCACCACTAAGTACGCTTCCCAACAAACAGACTATGTTGTCCTAGGGCTACGTGGAGGACTTATATTTTCTTTGAAAATTCAAGGGCATTTGGTTTGTTTTCACTCTACTTGAAAGATTGTTTTGTTTGTTGGTTACAGCTGAACAGGTGTGGTGTCCAGGCTTTCTATTTTTGCCAGCAAAATGACTATTAACTGACCATTTGTTCTAGAACACTAACAATATAATTTGCAGTAAATATTTTAAACATTTTTCTCAGGTCAGTTTTCAAAAATACAATAAAACATATCCAGAAATGAATGCAACTCCCTCTTCACTCAGTACTGGCATTTCTAAAATGCCTTTCCCAGCGATAAAACAGAACAGCCTTGGGACACGTCCAGTGAGGACAAGCAAATCTTTTTTCTCTAAAGTTCAATCTGCATCTTCTGGGCCAGAACACCCATTTAGATTTCCCAATAAAGAAAAACAAAAGGAAACATTTTGTTAAAGATGCAGATAGTTCAGTGCAGCCTACAGAAGGTGGTGATAGCACTCTGCAAGCATGTTTCCCAGGCTTTGGCCCACTCCTTCCATCACTCCTAAGACTACTTCCTCTCTTGCCAGCCTCATGACAGTTAACCTGGGATCTTCTGGCTGATGACTGCAAACACAATTTCTGGCTTCTGGAAGAAGATAAAGTTCTTGACCTCAATCCCTCACAATTCTTTACAACTGGGGATTTTGCAAGTCAGAATCCAGGGCTGTATCCAGTAACGAATAAACAAATGGTACAGTTGGTGCCATAGTGTTCCCTTGCTGTGTCCCACTGAGGAAGCCGTCATTATAAGAGCAGGACTTTTGCCTTTCCTAGAGCCATGTAAACTGAAATCCAGTAGCGCAGCAAAGGAAGAAAAGGCAAGAGCAACTTGCAAGAGATCATCCCAACTGGGTGCATTGCTGTCAGTCTGGCAGGGGTACTAGAACATTTTGAATCACCATTTATATTTGAAGAAATCATTATCAGCAGTGTGTTCATGAGAACTCCCCTAATAAGCCAGATCCAAGGTTAATCTATCTTAGTATCTGGTTTCCAAAAGAAGATGATGCCTAAAGAAGTTTAAGAGCTGGACAAATGTATATGATCTTTTCTCATAATAATCCTCAAAACTACAACTGTTTTCAGCTTACAGGACTTTGCAAGCCAGATGTGGTTACGTTTGGTTTTTTTTTTTGTAACTCCCAGTAGACTTCTCTACCACATGTTTTTCAAGCCTTGCTTTAAGCCCACATAAACTTTTAACATCATCTAACAAAGAGTTCGATAGTTCAATTACATTTTGAGCCCACTGCATTGTTTTGCTATTCATTTACCTGTCTCCAGCACTGTTTGATGCCTCCAGCTCTTCTGTGGACAAGATGGAGGTTAATCTCTCCCATGCATTCCTTTTCAACTCTTACTTTATTCTTGCGATTTGAGTAATGAAAATTCACACAGTATTCAATATCTTTATGCTGCAGCCAGACTCAAATGACAAAAACTATCACAATTAGAGGGCAGAAATCCATAGAGTTGGACATTCTTCATTTCCTCTGTGAGCAGACTTCAATCCTCTCTGATTAAATCTAAATTACAATAACTCTGCAAACAGCTAAGTTGTCCCAGCAGCTGACACCCATTCCAGAAAAGAATAGTTCAGCCAACTATTATACTGAGATGTACCCTTTTAACTTCCAACATTGACCACTGAGGTCAGTTCTAGATTATCGTGTTGTTACTGAAACTAATTCTGAGTTCACTTATAATTCACTTTCTCCAAAATTAACCTCAAGTCTTCCAAAAGCGCTCATTCTGTGACTCAATTCATTGCTGTTGGCACCAGAGCTGCGTTTGTAAGTAACTATATTGTATTTTATTGCCAGCAGCTCCATTTATTATGCTCCAGACATAATCAAAACTTTTCTCAATATTTTTTCACTGTTTTCATTGTATTTAACTTTCAGACTCATCATGTAATTTGAGATTCCAAATTGGGAATTCTACTAGTCAAAGACTACTGTTACTAACATTCAGGGATTTCCCAAGACTACCACATTCAAAATGGAACACTATCAGAGAGTTAAGAAAGGATATAAGGATATCCATGCATTTGTCCCTAACATTTTTTAACTGAACACGGAGCTAATTAGGGAAAACACTAGTGCAATTAGCCAAATAAGTACTAGTGTCAAATGACAATGGATTCTTCCCAGTATCAAAGAAAGAATAAAACTATTGTGCATTTAAAAGCCTTCAACTATTAGAAAATATTTTCTAATAGCCACGACCAAGATATAGTAATCAACAATCTTGCTGTACATAACCACAATGAAATGATCTGAAAGGCCAAATAATGCACAAAAAAATGCAAGCAAACTGTTGCTTTTCTACATGGCATCATCTTGCAAAATCACAGACATCGGTAATAAAATATTAAAAAAATCCAAGTGCAGCACAAGTAAGAAATCTTTCAAATCCTAACTCCACAAGATGCATATACAGGTGTGATGCATAGTTTCTGTCACACTAAAGGAGGACCTGATAATCTCTGAAAGTACATCTATCCTCTTGCATAGATGCCTTCTTTCTCCCTCTTTGTGTGCTCAGTAATAGGTTCCTCCTTCCTACCACCTGTTCTTCATACACATTGAGTTCTATGCTGCAGTGTGCTTGCACCAGCCAATTCATACTTCAGGCTCAGTCAGGAGATACAGCTTCTCAAAGAGCCTTAGCACATTTCCTGAGAAGCAGCTATCTTTATTATGGAAAGGAACTTCGGACGGTATTAGGAAACTGTGATGACTCAAGGAACACTACACTTCTGTACATCCACTCTGATAGCCAAAACAACCCAGAAAACTTTTAATGGAAACCTCCCTAATCTTTGCTGAAGACCTCTGCAATATGACCAGAAAACATGTAATGTGACTCTCTAATATTTGTTCTGCTGAAGTTGAGTTCTTAGCTACTGGCATTCCCTAAATACCTGAGGGACTCAGATAAATAAATGAATAAATAAATAAAAGGTACTTTGTTATAAACAGTTGGGGTCATTATATAGACTAGCTGATTTATCGCTTAGATCAAAATTGGTCTAGGAGGCAGGATGCCAGCTTCCCAATCTGGCCTAATTCGAACACTGGCAATTTGAGGAACCAGAGGCTGTCACTACTAGCGTACAACCAACCTCCTGGTATGTTTCTTGGTTCAATAGATTCAACGACATGATTCACAAACCTATATGGACATTATCTCCAGATTTTATTCATGTTACTCAGAAAATCTTTTCTAATAAACAACATACACCAGAAGCCTTGCAAAAAAGCATGTCAAGCTCCTTTGCAGAACACCGATCAATACTCAAATGTCACTTGTGCGGAGGAGAGTAACTGTGTCATGTTAGTGAATAAACCAATTTCTTTCTTTGCTTTAGCACCAATGTTGGAAAGAACCACTATGCTGAAACAGTAGTTGAATTTCAGTTCTAAATAAGGTGAATATTAACCTAGCCATATGCAAGGAATGCATCTGATAAAACAATTATTTTTCCTTATGAATCACATGTAAAATACTCATTTCTGAGTCACAAGGGAATGTGCACTGCCCACATTCATATTTGTGAATCATGTTCTCATCTTCTTGTTTCAGTCAATGCTTTTTTAATCTGACTCCCTCTCTAAGTACCAAACTAACGAAGACCACTATTATTATGGGTTTGGGGTTTGGTTGTTTTGTTTTGGTTTTGTTTTAGGATTTTTTTGGTTCTTTTTCTTAAAGCCAGATTTCTAGTATGTTCAGCTGTTCTTTTTTTCCTTGGGGAAAAAAAAAAAATCATTCATCCCTCCAAATTTGTGTTCTGAATGGCCAGAAGCCTTGTATGTGTACATATCATTTTTTAGTGCCTTCCAGCCTAGCCTTCTGCTCTCAATACACTTAAGGTCTTTGTGTACAGTCACCATGACAGTCAATAGGTTCACACGTGTTCTCCTTTGAGAAAGTGTATGATAGCCACAGATTTAACTGTCACCTTAAGTATCCTTCTGCTACTGTTTCACCACGCAGGAAGTAACTACTGAATGCATTTCAGCTATGTAGAAAGCACAGTATTTTTATATAATTGCATTCTTTCAAGGCTAGTACTGCAGTGAGATTATTTACATTATTTGTTAAGGGACCACACGAATGAAATTTTACTTCTCAGCATGCTGCTGTCCCACTACTAAATATATGACAATGAAGAAAAGAATGACAGGACTCGGGTGCTGAAGGGGTGAATTACATAGGAAACAAATAGAATCATTACCCAAAAAATGGTGACTAATTTTCAATTTATGTCAGGAATTTTTGGATTGTGATCTGATTTTCTTTTTTTAAGAGATCCAGCCACCAGTCGTAGGCTTCAGGCCATTGCCCTATCCACAGTAACTTCCATTGCCTTCTCCATAGTGCCCTTTCCATATGCTCAATTGAATTCTCTTTTCTATCAATCTTTTATACCACTTATTCATATTTCAGAAAGTTAGTGTTTATTCAGTTGACCTTGATCTAAATGGTTTTCTCACCTATCTTTAACCCACTTGCCACAGATTTCAGATTTTGCCCCCTTCCCCATCAAGACACAAGGATTTTATTTAAAAAAGAAAAACAACTAAAAGAGGCTTTTGCGCCATTTGGCAACTCAGGTGATAATACAAAGCCCTAGGAAATAAACCAAGATAGATGGCCCCTATTTTGTTTTTCCCATTTTTATTTTTGAGGACATCTAAGAAAAAACATAGCAGGAGATTTTTTTATAACAGATTTTCTTCTCTGAAAATGATAGCGTGTCTGATATACTAAAACGAGTTCAAGTAAAAGATTTTGTCCCTCTCTGAAAGATTTTACAAGTACCAGAGAAAAAGAGAGAAAAAAAAGAGACAATGAAAATTCAACTGTAGATTTAAATATGTCCATATCCTTGTCTGTCTCTAACCATACCCCAATAGTGCCCTTCACTTTGCTTATGAAGAAGAATAGAAAAACAATTGGGGTATACTGATTTAATTAACACAGCAAGCTAAAGATTTGTCTATGGGGGTTGGTTTGTTTGTGGTTGTCTTTTTTTTTTTCCTTCTTTTTAAATAACATACCAATAGGAATAATTGAGGAGACATTCCAGGGCTTTCTACCTGAGAAGGAATAACAAGGCCTTGAAAGTCCTGTATTTCATAGAACTTTTAACAGGTCAGATCTTGTTTCTTATTAAATTTTAGCAACAGGTTTTTTCTGGGCCTTTACATACCTTTCTTTAAAACTTCTGACAAGACCTATTAGTCTAAAGGACATAAGACCACTTCTCAAAGCAGGTTCAGATATCCTGGAAGAATCTTTCCAATCCCAGGCTATGCACAAGCATGGCTTTCTTATGCTGTTGAGCCATGACTCTTTGCCAGGAAAATACTATTTGCCCAATATTTATTCACAGCGAAAGTTGCCTACAGTTAATAGTCTACCAGTATTGCATCATTTTTGCCTGATTCTGCAGTGTTCTTAGACTATTAAATATGTCATACCAAGTTACTATCTAGACTTACTGTACCTAGTATATTGACTTATTACCCATCAGATCTTAAATAATTATTCTGTACTACTGACCATGTATCAGATTAAACTGATGAAGACATGAAATATATGGGTTTGAGATATTTTGAAGGGATGTTCAGCTGTAATGTCCATGTGTTCGACTGGGAGAGAGTCAAAATGAAGTCCATTTTACATGTTGCAAAAAGGGATTGGATAGGTAATGAGATCTGATATCTCTATTGGTGTAGGACACTCATGGCTTTTAATAGATTATCCTAGTGTCCATACAGATATTTACAAAGACATTGATTTCCCATGTTTTTGTCCCAGTGCTCCATCCTATTCCCTAATGCTGATGGGCAGAATGAGAAGACAACTCTCATCGATGCAGCTGATACACGAATCAACATCATGGCAAAACCACTCCACCAACAACTTTAAGGCTCTGACACTGCTGCAAAGGCTGTCACAAACACATCTGACATTCCATCGCTCTTTGGGTAGAACTGCTGTAGCCATTTGGAATAGTGTGATACGGAAAGACTTCTCCCAAGACGTATTAAAGGCTGGCTCATTTCTGACCAGAAAGCTCAGTGTCTTGAAAACCTAGGCTCTTACATCTTGGAAACTGGAGAAGGAAGGGCGAGGAAGAGAAAGGAAAGCTACCTGAACATTCTGATGCCGGAAAAATACTGGTTCCAATCTAATGCCCCATTTTTAAAACAACTCTATATTAAACATGAATATGATCTACATATCAATAGGATCATATTTCTAAAATGTTGCAAGATCTGCATTCCTTTGCTTTTACCATTTTTAACCAACAGAGTCATGAATTAGGGTAATTATTTTTCTACCTGTATTGACCAGGATGCTCTGCATGGCTAATCAAGAGTAATTTCACACAATAGCAGTTTTTGTTTTGAGAACCTCATGCATAAGACAGGCAGGTGGGTTTTGTTTTGTTTTTTCAAGATTATCAGTCTGGTTGAGAAAAAAAACCTTACAAAGAATAGAAAAATACCCCATAAAATACATGGCAGCGAATGTTGAAGAATATTAACTTTTCAGCAATGTTGAGTTTTTCCGTTTATTTTCCACTCTGCATGGCAGTAAATATGGTAGGGACATAGAGGTGCACATTCACAGAACAACAAAATATATACAACTATATATAGTCCATCACTAAATATTCAAACAAATAGAAAAGCAAAGTCAGATGCTTGTCTTCAGAAGCAGCTGAATCCATTTAAATGGAGAGAAAGATTTATCATTAGAAATACAAATAATGAATGTGTTCCTCTGCTGCATTCATATAAAGACTGAAAAGTACCTTTTCATTCTGCATTACAGCTCCTCTCCAGTCTTAGCTGAGAATATCCCTAAGTCTAATGGGTTAAATGCTTATTATACCACTGTCTTATTTGTAACATAAGGCACCTACTACAAGCCTACTCTTCATGCAAAATTGCCAATTTATAGCAATATTCCTTGTTTAGAAAACAAGGCTATCCAAACACTATAATTACAATATGCACCAGCAGGCATAACCCTGCATTAATGCACAGACTCCAGATACATTCGTCAAATAGAGTTTTTTTTCTCTTTGCCTTCTTCTCAGGGTACTTTTAAGTTCAGGGACAGAGAACATGTCTTCATTAGAAACATTAACATTCACAGGCTGTAGTAAATTTTGACAGTGAAAAGGTCTCTGTAACCTTTAGTTGTGCAGAAATTTACTTCCCAAGAAAATTACAGCTGGCACTGTCTTAATTAATGCTAGCTTTCTTTTCTGAAAATTGTGGGCTTGTCAGTAAAAAAGGCAGAAAAACCTGAGTTTAAAAGACTGGACACAAAAGACGCCTAGAAATAAAGCCCTGCAAAATTTCATAATATTGCTCTGTTTTTGTTCTACAGTAAGGAGATGAAAAGATCTAATTTGATTTTGCCAAATGGAGCAACATATATGTAATATAGAAATGATTTGCATTCTCTCTTTTGTCTTTGAGTTTTATCATGTAAAGAGTGCTTTTTTAAAAGCCATTCTGTTTTAAAAGCAATAGGTCAAATAAAATCTATATCTGCAGGGGGAGGGGAATAAGGTATGACTTCATTATTTTTTTTTAGCATTGCTTTAAATGCTCCTAGTAAATCATAGCTAACAGTAAGAATTGCAGCAGGGTTTTTCATATGATTTTTAATTACCTGGTATCTTTTTCTGATTTTTAGAATGATTTTAGTATTACTGTGCAAATTTAGTTCTTAATATTTACCTTCTACATGTCTCAGAGTTCTATTTTGATGGCTAAATACTTTTTCTTTGGCATTGAAAGATTATTTGCTGACTGAATTTTGATTATCATGCATGGTATTTTAATTGCTTGACAAGGTGTTAAATATATACTCTATCTCTGAACAGCATTTTCTTACACACAGGCTGGATTACTGTTAAAAGCAAATAGATGTTTTTCTTCCGTTTTTTTTTTCTTAAATATGAAATGAGCAATAACGTGCTTCTACACTATTTGTCACCAAAATCTCCTGGATGTGGCTTATGCACATGCCCATTTTCTCTTTTGGAAGAATGAGATTTACAACATTTTGTGTGTGGAACTGTTGTGCAGTTCCCAGCTCTATCACTAGCAGCAATAAAGCTCCAGTTCCACATAAGATTTTTGCATATACTAGGACATGACACCACTTTGGCACTACATGAAGCACCAATACTGCATGTCAGCTGTTCAAAACATTTTATGCAAGTTTCTACAAGCACTTTAAATTAAGGTGCCCTGTATAAATGGTTTATTCATGTTTATGAAATGATTAGTTGGTGCCACTACATCCTTTAATAACTTATTGTAAGGCATGTTATAAAATGCATCATCAATAAATGCTTAAAATGCTGCCACAGCAAGGCGATAAGCTGTTACAACAATATTTTAGGATGTAAGTATTGTTCGAATAGTTTGTCTGCTGTTTCAATGCATACTTCCAAGTTTTTTACAAGCATGTTATTGGATGCTGTATAAATAATAAAATATTTATAAATATCACCTTAATTTAAAGTGTTACCATGTTTCCATAACTTTAATGTACATGCCATATAGCCTTGAACAAGCATCAAAAGTACAGAAAGGTTTCAGAAGAAAAACATCCCTATCTTAGATGCAAATCTCTGTATTATCAGCCTGAGACAGAAAAAATTCACAGCGTTCCCCAGGCACAGGGTTTGTATTTCTAAGGTTTGAACCATTAACCGTTTAAGGAATTGTCATGAATAAAGAGGGGGAGGGAGGGAAATAGCAGGCACCTAAAGTCTGAAGTTCTGAAAAAATGTCACACACAAAATGTTTTGGCTGTTTATAGCACTTGGCAACGATACTGAAATAATAAAATCCCAGGGTGGGTTATGGAGCCCATATGGACAAACGTAGGATTAGGGCCTGCCTCTGCTACTTTCCGTACTGGAAAATGAACAGAGTAACATTATGGACAAATGTGAGAAAAGGAGAACAGTCATAAAGCAGATGCTGATCCGGACATTAGCTTATACATTTATCTGCTTCCCAGCTAATCTGCTTCCCAGCTAAACCACAATGAACATGAAGACTTAAGTGACACTCCAAAGAGGAATGTAACTTCCAGAAGAGAAAGCCAAATTCATTGCTTAAAGACGGCATACTAGAAACTGCAATAGCATAACAAGAGGGTCTAAGGATATACTTGCATAGGAGATGCAGTCAAATTTTCCTTCCTCATTCTCAAATTAACTGATGCACTTAAGTGGAGACCCAAAGAAAACACTTCTAGATATTGGCTCAAAACCTTAGGATTTCCATTGCTTTCTGCAAGATCCCCCATGACCTTGGATCATTTATTTATGGACAGATTGTGACGGGTCTTTGTTCAAGCTTGAGGACAGTCAGCCACACGGATACTCAGTACATCTAAAACAAAGAGACCAGAAAAAGGAAAAATTTACCCTTGAAGGAAAAAAAAGGCTAAAGGGCAACCCACAAGAAGACATGTTGTGTAGTTACTCCTGTGTAAGGGGACAGCCTGGTTCATGAGTTCACAGTCACCCTCCTCTGCAGCAGGGTGAAGCGCTCTGAGCCTCTGTGCTTGGTATACACCACCCAGTTAATTTTTTGGGGTCTGCCATCTGTGCAGGTCTGAGCGGTAACCAGCACAATCACGCTGTTCTTTTGCAACCTGCACAGTGGTTGCTGACCTCAGGCGGGATCATTTGCAGGGAGTAAATGCAAACATTGTTCTGTCCTTTCTATTCTCCCAGGTGCCCACTGAGACACCAGAAGCCCCAACTTCTTCACTGCAGCCATAAGCAGAGGGATGCTAACCCCTGCTGCCCTGGGCCATGCCGCTCCCCAAACATGCCTCATTGCGGGCTGCATGGCTAACTGCAAGGAGAAGTTTAGTGCATAAAGGAGTCATCCTGAAAGGCTCAGTACTGATGTCCTCTCTCTTCCTTTCCACAACATTTACTTCTCATTGGACATGACTGATCAAAACCTTATTAAATCCCTGAATATTGATCTTTTAATGCATTGGAGTACATAAAGGAATGTGCAGCAATTATCATTCTGCAAGTTGATTTTTGGAAATTTAATGTCTCATTTTTATTTTTGTTTTCATGATCTACTAAAAAATAAAGTCAAAGACAGTTCATAGATCCTGACCCTCTAACCACTCACATATGTGCCCATCTCTTGCATGGGTTCTTTGAGAATCTAGCAGTCTCACATTGTGATTTACTTTGTATTAATAATGTTTCTAGGTTTTTTGGTGCTGACAGTATGATTTATCAGAGTTTTATTTTCACCTGTTTCCAAGTACTATAGAAATGTCTATCTTTTTTTTCCTTAATTTTAAAAGTTGTAACAAGATAATTTTTCCAGATATTTTCCTAAACGGTTGTCTAAACAGATTTAATTTAATTTTTAATAAATGTATGAAATTAGTTATATGGGCATCTATATATAAAGATTTGTTTATAGATTGATATGCAAAATCACTCATATATTATTTTAAGCTCTGTTGTTTTATTATTTCATTGAATCAGTGCTTTAAAATACAGTGATCAAGTCCTAGTAAGTTACCCCAACAACAATTTGTGCCTCACATAGGTGTTACCTCACTTCACACATTTCTGCGATCTGTTCTGCCAGGCTTTGGGCTGGGCAGAGCTGGCGGGTGGGTTACCTTGGTGGATAGTTATGAGGATCCAAGGCTGGGCGCAACCAGTAAGGATGTTGTGAGAGAAAACTTAGTAGGAATCCAGATTCAGAGGAATTGAGGAATGGCTCACTGGCACCCAGCAGCTGGCTATACTGTAACACCCTTCTGGTATGTCTCCTTTAAAATATGAAAACCCACCCCCATCTTTAACCTCATGTTTATGCCATTCTGTGATCAGAGGCTTACTTCCTCTAAAATAAAAATGGGGAGGGATGATATGTGCGCCCCTTCATTTATTAGTTCGTACTGCTCTCCTGCTGCAAGCTCAAGACTGAGACCTGGGAGTTACGCAGTATTTTTACTACCAGTATCCTCTCTCCATTTGGCCCATATTTCTAGCCGTTCTGATGCGAAATTAGAGGGCCTTTTAATTTGCCTAGTGGACTTCATGTGAATAAATTTAACTGGGTGCCTATTTAATGTTTTCCTTTCACTCTGACTTCATTAAAAACAAAACCAAAGTAGATACAGGAAATTTACTTATTCTTTTGTTTAAAAAGAATGGAACTTTTATGTTTAACATATTTACCTGTTAAATCATTATATATCTACTTCAAAAAAATATACAAGTGGACTTACACTGTCATCTGGCAACATGCATAGCTAACTAATGCTTTATTTTATTCTTTTGTGAGAACCTTAGAAATACTTCTCTCTGCCTTTCACAGAAATAGTAAATTTCTGGTGTGCGTGTGCACTCTACAGTATCTTCTTGTTAAGCTGATAGGGCCCCAGGGGCTTAACAGTATATAGCAGGGTGGTTTTGCCTAACTGTTGTTAACATGTGACACTTGCATTTGCTCCAAGATAATGTACAAACATGTTTCAGAGGTTCTCCTAATGATAATCATGATGTTTCTTCTTGCCCTTCTAATAATAGGTTTAGCCTCTTAGTCCACTTCCCACCCCCCATTCTTGTTGAGTCTGACATTCAATTTGGAGACTCTAATGTCAGCAAGAAATCCATACATACTCCTGAGAGTAGTAGTCATGCCCCTTTTAATTTATTTTTAGTTTTCAATAGAATAACGTGTTATTTTCTTCCTTCAGTTATTTCTTTCATATGTATTTTCCACCTTTCCAGTGTCTACAAAGGAGAAATTTATGCTTCATCTTACTGAAAATACTTTTGTCTTCAAATTGAACTTATACTGGTACGTACAATGACATTGGTAAGATTTGTTGTACAGCTCTACAAAGGAGAATTTTTTGCAACAGAAGAGTCAAAAAGAAGTCTACATTTTGAGCAAGGCAAAGCTAAGACCACAGATACTGCAAAGATATTTATATTTTCCAGAGCAATCTGTTCTTTGACTGTTTATAAATAATTATTCAGTTCCTTCAAAGCCAATTTGCTGTTTTTGTGTTCATCTTTGAGATAAGATAACCTAATCCATAACCTAATCAAAAATTATTCCAGTTACAGAGACTACCTTGTATTGGGGTTAGACTATGTTATGTAGGGTTTCAGCACAGATCTTTTAACATTTCCGAGCTAGCACCAGTCTAAGATGGAAGCAAATCATGCTTGGCCTGTGAGGCCATCATTTTGTCAACTTCAACATTTAAACACCAATTGCTCACCTCAGCCCTGAAAGTCTACTTGAGATGATGCAAACCTGCCCCTGTTCTGGAAATCTCAACACGAAATTCCAAGAATGTCTGTTTCACAGACTGGCAAGCCTGCTCATGTGCTTCCAAATGCAGTCAATATGCACTGTTGCCTGCTGGCACAAAGTCTGACCCTCATGCTCTGCTGTGGGGATAGTTGTGAGTGCTGTTGGCCTACACTTCCAGAAGCAACAAATATTTAAAAAAGAAACAATCCAATTTCACCTGTACTTGGGATAGAACTTGAGCTTCTTACTGCACCCTGATTACAGCAAACACAGAATTAATTAAGAACATGGGTCTGTGCTTTGTCTTTCTTCTAGGCCACACTAGAAAAAGATCACAAAATCTCTATTGATCTAATTTAAAATGTAATGCAGATTGTGGAATGGCTGGTTTGCATAACGGATAAGAAAACTACGGAAAGTGGTCATCTGTGCTATAGCAGTCTTTGTAATACTGCCTGCCTGCCTGCAACCAGTCCTATTGGACAATATTTCTGCTTGGTCTTTCACAACTGCAAATGTGCAATATTATCTTCTGAAGTAGATGCAGGCAGAGAATTGGAATCTGAGCTTTTCAGCGAATTTCTATTAAACCTTACCTGTAACTTCTGGGGAAGATTTCTGTGGACTTCCCCGATTCTTTTTCTTTGTCGTCACTCCTGAATCTGTTCTCATGGCTCCCATTTTCCTTCCCCACCTCCAGTAGAGAGGAGCTTGTAGGCCCTAAAGAGAAGGAATACACTGAGAATCATTATGTTCTGCATTAGATGCAAGGGCTTTAAAATGTAGTTTCTCCCACATATATTATTTTTAAAGCACAACATGATTTTTAGACACTCTCGTTATTTGTTTATTTTTAGCACATATCAAACCACAACAGTTCTCTCTCCAGGCTATATTTGACAAAGTTACAGAGACTTTCCAGGCCACCTCAAAGCAGAGATTAATCCAAACAATTTAAACCTCTCACTGTTCCACAGGAGGATGGCATTCGATTGGATTATTTAGGGAGGACAAAGTGTTTTTGTTGATGAGAGAGATGAAATCCTCAGAGAGGGAAATCAATCTTATGTAGAAACCCTGGAGCATTGATCTTGGTGTACATTGACAATTTCTGGTTGTTTAGCTATTTGGAATGACCGCACAAAATGAGCAAGTTGTTATAGTTTTAAGGTTTTGGTATTTATTGGCAACCCCAGTGCTCATATGATTAATCACACATTCAGAGTGTGAGCTCAGTGGAAATTGACTGCAACACAGCAGAAACAAAGTTTTCAGTTATCATTGTGTAATAAATTGAAGCTATATCCCTAAGCAGATTTGTCTTCAAGTTTCCAATTTGCCCTGTTAAAAGTGTTGTTTATACAGTAGTTAGCAAAAATGCAAGTAATTACACACAGAATTCATCCTAAGCGATTCCGTGATTTTTTTTTCCTCTTTATTGGTTTTCTATCTTCATTATCCAATATTTTGTTATACCTAAGCAGAAACCACATTCAAGAAAAAAAGTCAAAAAATAGCCAGGCGACGAAACAAGCACTTCCTTATATCAAGGACAGCATTTCTTGGCTATAATGCTGCCAGACAAGGCCTTCTGAACAAACTAATCCAAACGCCACCATCCTTTAATAAACCACTTTTCTCTTTGTACTTGGACTCTCTGATGCTTACCAGTGAGAAGAAGAACAGAAGGACAAACATTTTGGTTTATGTGTTATATTTCATTTCTTGAAATAATATTTATTCGGAAAGGAACATTCTTTCAAACACTGTTAGGTTTTTACATACACGTTTCACAGTGTAAGAATATCTGTTTCTTTTACCAAAAACCAGATGCAAAAATAAAATCAAAACTATAATTGGAAATTGGAGAGCAATTTGGGGAAGATAAACACTGAGAGAATAGATTTGAAATAAGGAGTACCAGGTAGGGAAAAGCAAGGATGGAGCTACTCTGGCTTTGGTGTGCTGGTAGAGACTTGCGCTGGCAAAGACTGATAATGCTTTCTAGCCTTTCACACTTGCCACTCGGATCTCACTGTAACCTCGAAGCAAGCAGTTGCTAGGATGTACTTGCTAAAAATAAGAGCAAAATTGTGGAACAGAAAGGGGAAACCCTGTAAGGCTGGCCTTGTGCTTCCCTAGAGAGGCTTACACACTCATAATGTACAGAAACTATAACCAGATCAGGAGAGACCTAATTACAGAGCTCAGAGATGTTAATGACACACAGAAATTTACATGCTGCTGAAAATATGAATATCTCTAAGCCAGCAGTCGTATCTCCACAGGGCTGGCTTCAGAACCAGTGTTTTATAATCTGGGAGCTTTTTCTGTAAGGTGGAGCCTTTCAAATAGTCAAAACCATTTATTTTTTAAGTGAACAACACTCACCATAAACCTCTGTAAAATTTTATTGACCAAGATCTTTTTTTTTCTATTTGTAATTCCTTCTCTTATGCCGTCTCTGAATAGGGATTGCAACAATAATTCCTCACATTTATCTTTCCATCTTTCGATCTCAAAATCCTATATCTGATTTGGACACAGCAATCTCCAAAGCAATGAATACCTCTTTAATTTACTGAGACCTTTTAAGGACAAAATTACTGAATGATTTTTCTTAGGGTTCATATTAGGTACAAGGGGGTGTGTGTGTGTTCATGCTTATATTTATTTATTTTACCAATTTGTGTAACACTGTGATTGCACAGTTGACTGACTTCTATGTTCCTTGGTTTTCTTTAGCTTCAGGGAAACATCCCCTATATCTTTACCTGTAGTGAAGATAAGGAGTTGTCACAGCTGCTGTCCATGCAGTCCTCAAACCAGAGAGTACTGTAATAAATCCTATTTTATTTTATGGACAAATAAATGCTGAGGTAAAATATTCGAGGATCGCTGCTTGAATACTTGCCATAGCAGCGCTACTGTAATAACCACTATGACATTAATTTACTGCAATGTGCCGTAGGAAGAAGGAAGAAGGAGGGAGAAGGGCATTAAAAGAGAAAAATTACTATCCTTCGGATTTATTGGGATTGGCCTTCCTCATTTTCAGCCATCATTAGTTGATTAGGTGCTGATGACAGTATAGACAAGCGTGCTAGAATAGTTGGCTAAGAAAAGCCCTAAAGGTACTCTGTTAATTGAGATGATGTTCATATTGTACTTACTGAACATAACTGCAGACAGTGAAATAAGAGCTTAGTGTTGTGTAACAGACCACATGAACATTCACTCATTATCAGTCTGTAAAGGGGTGAAAACACTGCATATAGGCTACTATTGCTACAGAAAGAGATAATATTAAAAAACTGGAGGAGACTATCACAAGAAACTACCTATTTTACACAGCCATCTGGGAGGTGTTGAGAAACCTGGCTAATGTTGTTCCACAGTTCCATTAGGAAGACATTACTGTATCAAAGGACCTAGAAATTGACTTATGCCTTCGTCTTCTAAGAGGTATGCCCCTGCACATAACAGAACAGCCAAACTTGCTTACCCACTAGAAGCTTAAGTGTTAGTGATACACACTTCTGGTGCTTGTATTCCCCATACTTTAAATTTTAAGGCAATTTGGATAAAATGGCAAAGAAATGCCACTATACCTCTTTTAATCTTGTTTGTGAAAAGTTAGCATTACACATAAAGAGAGAAATGTGCGTACCTCTGCACAGAACCTGCAATGCAATAGATACTTGGAATCAACAGCAACATTTTAGTAACAATGGTAATGCTGTTGCAAATAACTCCACAATGTTAAATAATTCAACATGGACATTAGCTTGCTTCTTGCTGTGGCCAGGTTGAATTTCAAACTCAGTGCCTAGACAGACAGTCACATGAAAATAAAACACTAAAAGGTCCAGAATGGAACAGAGAGCAATTTAAAAGAGCCTCTGAACTTTTAGGCAAATCCATAACTTTTTTCAAACTAATATGATTATCCACAGAGCAAAATTATCCCTATCTGAAGCATTGTGCTTTTAAAGTTCAAACTTAAAGCAACTCATTCAGAAAAGTGAGGAAATTAAATCTGACCATTAGCATGTTCACACTGGACACATCCAATTACAGGTAACAAGTCCTCAGCAACATCAGAAACAATGCACATAGAACTATGAAAGCTCACAAAATGTTGCTTAGTCATAATATTCCATTATTTTAGTGTCAGCTAAATATCAGTATTTACTAGCCTACCCTGGTAGGTTGGTGGGTCCTAGTTGGTAAGCACTCAGCCCTTGAGACAGCAAATGGCAAAACAGATCTTCCTCAGTCAGACAGGAACTTGTTTCTTTTCATCATTCATGAGCAGAAATTTCATCTTGCTATAACAAGATATATTAACAGTCCATACACTGGAAATACTCAGAAGCATGGGTCAAAAAATAGCACAGATGTTTAGACTATGCCTAATAGGAACCATGCACAGTGGACCAGAAGTGTGCTAAAACACATGTTTTCTGACTTAGTGTGTGAAGCGCTACACAGTCACACCAGTAGTTACACATACAACTGGTCATCCATGCTCACAGACACTGCTGTTGTCAACAAACTCCAGCCTAGTTTTCTTATGGGATGGTATTAGCATTCAAGGCCTGCTTCTGCCATCAGATTCTTCTCACAATAAATATGGTTCTATCTTTAATGTCCAGTGAGATAATAAATGGTGTTGCCTTTGTACAGACAACATCTGTTGTGACTTTGGCATTCAGCTCAGTGGAAGGGGAGTAGCGATTGATCACATTATTGGATATCTAGACACAATGTGGCAGGATCTTTAGTAAAAGGCTTTGAAACTCACGCAAATATTCTGAGGTAGCCACAAGAAAAATGAAGAATATTTGAAGAGTCAAGATAAGGAATCAAGACATCCAAAAGAAACAAGAGATTCAGGATCAGAAACATGCAATACTCTCAAAAACACTAGTGTAAAAATATTCCCTTTAAAATACTCATCCAAGTAAGCTCTAACAGGATCAGGCTTTTTCAGCTCATACTGTCTGTCTGTTTCTAAAATCATTATGATTGTGGATTCATGTATTACTGTCACAGCAGTGACAGAGAACAGATCTGTTTAAAGTGCGCTTTACCACGACCTGTCAACATTTGAACTAGAAGAGTGATGGATTTGACAGTTTTGAGAGACACTGTTTCCTGCCACTACCTGGGAGGGCTGACGCAAGAAGCAGAAATCCACCAGGCCCAAGCACCGAAGTTTTTGCCATGCCTTGCAGCTGGCTAGGCACAGGGCGGCTGCATAACTAAGGACAGAATAATGAGAGTAAATGTTTAATGTGTAAATCAATCACAGTGTAAACCAGTTGTTATTTGCAAAGCAGGAAAACACAAAATGAGGTGAAGCAACACAAGCAGATAGTAGTACCTGACAACACCACAAGATTGGTACAAAATCTGTGCAAGTTTTTCCTTTGTTGCTAAATGTACTACCGTGAAACAAGGGTGAATAGGGTAGCAACAGGAAATTCTGCACAAATAATATCTTAACTTGACAGAATTTTAAAAAATACAGCACAATTTGTAAACAAACGTTACAATGTTTTTTATTTCACCTTAAGTGTAGAAAATCAGTTGGTCTAAAAATAATAATAATAAAAAAATCCAGTCTGAATTATATTTGTTACCAAGAGTTAGAGCACAAGGGCTTGTGTATCTTAAAAACATTCACAAAATCAATGCTATTACAAGTTACTGGTTGTTTGCAATATTGGACCTTTACAAGGATGAATTCGATGTATGAATTGTTAGGTGATCTAAAAGTATCTAGTCCGTGCTGCCATATTTTACAGCTGAAACTCAATCTTCCTTGCCTTCTTGGTACTTACCTTGAAGACACATCACAGAACTGTGCCTACTAGCCAACATGCAAAGCCTTCCACGCTAAAAAGACATGGAAAGTCCTGAATAAATCTTCTACTGCATGTCTGTATGGGATCTATTCCTTTCCTCAGCACGTATAAAAGCACTCTTCTCATCCTTTTCAACCAGAGGCTAGACCTAGCTCTCTGGTCAACCCCACCCACCAGGGATGTCAGTTATAGGACAGGCTTTCCTCTGCCCACTGTTCCTCAGCCAGTCCCTTTGCTTTCAAGCTGTCTTCTTCATCCATACACAGCACAGTTTCTGATTCCTTAGCATGCTCCCATCTAACTGAACTGCTTTAATCAAATTTCTTTAAATCATAGAGCATGCATTGGTCCTATCCCATATACGTACATGCATATTGCCAAACACTCACTCCAATCTTATTCTATACAAGTCCTTCTTACTCTATATTCTTATCTCCACACCTACTTCGGCCTATTCTTCCCCACTACAGTGAGAAGCAGCCTCTGCTTCACCACACTCAGAGGAGTGGCTACTGCAGTCTGCCAAGCAGAATAAAATAGAGAGGTGGCCATACTTTGCTGTAGTCCCTTCATTCAGTGCTACTTTCATTACTCTAACTCTTCTTCCTCCCACAGACCATTGCAGACCCTTCTACTCTCCATACCAATAGATGCAGGGAAGTGTGGCGTCAGGCTTGGAGTCTCTTGCTGATAGCAGATGGAGCTTCTGGCCTAAACAGTTCTTCCATTACAGCATCATACTGATCAACTGAGACAAGCATTAGCCAGGGTCATGGGAAGAGAACAATATCCATTTTTCATAACAGCGGGCGAGAAGTAATTTTTTCCTCCACTCCTTTAAGGGCTTCTGCATTTAAAACAAGACAAAAATGGGAGGTGTTTGTATAGGACATGAAAATGAACAATATCTTTTTAGTTAATTATATGCACTCAAAATTACTTAGTCAGTTTTTCTGGTTTTTTAATCTGTATAATAGATGTATACCAACCTGGCTTTGTAAATGACCAGGTGTCTTGGGAGTGATGAAATTTAAGCTGCAATTTAAGATGTGCTAGAGCATTGGAAATGGTATTAAGACCATTCCTCAGGACTCTAGCACCTACAAAGCAGTTCAGTTACACAGTAGAGTGCTTTATCTTCCTTTCTCAAGCTTCTGTGAGCTAAGATATAAATGTAGGTACCATTACATTAGAAACCACCTTCGCCTCAAGAAGTCTAGTGAACAATACAAGGCAGAGTGTGATGTTATTCAACTCAGCTTCAGTCCACACTCAATTCACTTTCTTAACACTTTCCTGCCATTTAACATTAGATAGTAAAATAGCATCCAAGCGTCTTGTCTCCGTGTTAGTAAGAGAAAGGGTTATGAGTATAAAAGTAAGATACCTATTTTTTTATCCTATTTCTTGAGGCTGGGGAAGGGTTAGTTCTTCAGGGAGGGGTGAGAGGAGTTAATAAAAGTCTTCAAAGTGTTTAATTTTGCTACATATAAGTTGGTCCATACAGTTCTTAGAGAAGGTTCAATTGCTAGCAGGACAAAACATGACGGATCCATATGCAAAACCAACATGAGATTTCTTTCCCCCTCAGAAAAAGCAGCTGGAGTCTTCCAATATTTTCAAAACCTTGTTACATGGTATTGTCATACAGGATGACCACGACTTCCTAACGCTCCTGAGAAATGGAAATGAAGCTGTCCCATCCCATTACTGTTCCTGGAGGAAATGAAGCCAGGTTAGTCACTATGAACACTAAGGACGGTGTAAGGACAGCTGAAGAGGCAGTCAAGTGTGAAAGAGGAGACTGGGGGTTATGGGACAGAAATTGCATCAGGAAGGAATCAGAAAAGGGATTATTGATATGGACTAGGAAGACATACTATAGTCAGATATATATCTTTATATACCTATATATAGGAGAAACTAGTAAAATGATATAAACCCAAAGTTGTAAGAAAATAACATTCTCGTATTTCCAAAACTGTATCTTGCTGAGTTGTAGAAACTTCTAAAGTAAAACAAGCTGATCTCAGGTTGCACTCCCATACTGTCCAGGGATACTGTCTGTGTTTGACAGATTTTGATTCTGTGGCAGCATTTGTATTTTACAAAAGAATAACATTCCCTGTTTTTATCTACATCTTTGCTATATCTGTCTTCACTGATTTTCCTAAGAAATCAACAGACCAGATGTCAATCAGATCTTCTAGCACAACTCACTAGGTATCAGAACACATTTTGTCACTTTCTTGAAGTTTTGTTTTGGTTTTTGTTTTCTATCACCTCATACTTTCCATTAAGTATTTCCAGACTCACTGGAACTCCAAACCTTTAGGTAATATCCTGAGAAGCTGCGATAAAAACAACTGATGGTGTTTCACAATGTTCATTGTTCCTGTAGCACTTTTCCAACTACTGACCCAGTAAATACTTTTAGTACCGCAACAGATTTGGATTTTTAGTTTTACTCTTTAGCATGCACACAGATCATGAACTTGAAAAGGAGCATGAAATGTTTTTTACTTCTTTTAATGACAGCTAAGTATAAATAGCCACAACTACAGAGTATCAAATAATTCATTGTGAATAACACTTGTTAATTCAGCTTTTTTTTTTTTTCTTCATAGATAGCTTATGGACAGAGATCCTGAAGTTTGTTACACACAATTTTTAAGCATTTGTGGTTTCATTTCAGAGAACAATTTTAGCATGTTGTTTCACAAATTGTTTGTTAAAGGAATTCTCTATTCACATAGTTCATTTAGTCACCTATGGATGTGGCTCCATTCTAGGCAGCAGCCTGCCTCAATGGCTTGATGCTCTCCATTCCAGGCTGTTCATTCCCCCTCCAAAGACAGTTACACTGGAACAGCTACACAGCGAACAAAATTAGGGAGTTGAGCTGCCTGAAGAGACAATGAAGTGTAATAGAGGAGATTGGAGGAAAATCGTAGCAGGAAGGAAAAAGTGAAGGGAGGATTGGTAGAGACAAGCTGGGGCAGTCATTCCAGGTGTGCGGATGTTCCAATACAGCCCACCACCTGGCTGCCCAAGGACCAATGCTGGCAAAGACCAGGGGAAGCAAAAGGGAAGGCACGCAGCGGGCCAAGACAAGACTGCCTGGATGATTACTGCTACGAATGACATGTGCCACTGCCTAAGATTTGCAGAATTTGTTTTCTGCTTTCTAGTTGCTCACGTGCTACCTTCTAACACTCGAGAGCAACAACCAGCTAACTCATGTGTATGTGCTTCCCTAGACAAACACTGAGCCATGCTAAAATTTGAAAAATTGCTGATACCTCCAAATGTTTTTTTCAGACAGGGATTAATCAACTATATGATGATAATAATAATCATAACTGTGAACTGAACCTGGAGACTGTTTATCAAAGTAGTTGTAAAAATACATTTTTTTTTTTTTGGCTTATCTTTATAATTTGCAAATTAACATACAGATTCAACATCTTTTATAGAAATAGACAGCTAAACGTTAGGGAGAAAGTTCTGCTGTGGCTATCACTTTTCTAGGTATATACAGAAGAACAAAAAGAACAAATTTAACTATTCTGGTAGCTTCATCTGCCACAGATAACTACATCTATTATAGCATAATGAACAAATAAAATGAGGAAAGGTATGATACTATTCCTTAAAAGAGAGAGTTCCATACTATTTTTGAGGCAATATATGACTGTATAGAAAGAGATTGTCCTTATAAAGATTAATTATCCTGATTACTTGCAGGAACCTATTTCTTTGTCCAGCTGTGGGTCAGGGGAAAGGGAAGTAGGCATGGAACAAAAAAACCCCAAAAACTAGGAAGCAGATATCCAAGGGGATACCTTCACATATTTGGGAGTGTTTGCTTTATAGAAATAGCAAAATAGGTATGGCCTGTGCAGCTTTCCTATGTTCCTCTCCAGTGTAAAATATATGACTTCAGCTTCGAGCTGCAGCATTATGCAAGTAACTGGCGTAGCACATATGGACTATTTTAAGATTTTCTTTTTCATTTCTCAGTCAGCTTCAAAATGGAAACTCATTTTTAAGACCTGACACTGTTTACAATATGTAAATTCACATTGTATTTTGTCTTTTAACTGCTGAATGTTTTGTTTAGCAACTTTTCCTTTAAAACCTAAGTTGAGTAAGGGTTATGAGGGATGATTTCCCATCCCTCTGGACAGGAAATCATCCAAGACCTAAATCTTGGATGATGTAGGTCTGGTCTTTAGGTGCCTCAGATATTCCCATGATTCTTCACATGCTCTGTACTGCCAGCTGGAGTATTCTAAATGACCACAATTGAATAAGGAGAATCTTTTTCCTTTGGCACAATCAGTGCAGGGATACCGGTTGTCTCGGTGTAAGCAGTTAGCGCTATGCTGCACCCTAACTGGCCAATATGCTGACTCAACTTGCTTAGAAAAGTAGCATGAGTATTTCTTTATTGTAGTTCATACAGCAAATACATAATCCAAGGCTCACAAAACCCTAGGTAGAAAGGCTAGAATGGACATGTTTTTGCCAGTTGGGAGCTCCTTAACAGAGGAATTCTCAAAGAATTTTGTTAAGGACCAGTTACACAGTTACAGTTAATTTTCTGGTACTTGTATGGTGCATATGTTTATAGAACCAACTTCTGGTTATACTATTTTTATTTAGAAAGTCTTAAAGTAAATTTCTGAAATTTTCAACCCCCTCTTTGGTAGCAAGATGGAAAATACTCAAGGCCACCCAAAGCTCTTACACAAATTCTATAAAAGAAGTGATGCAATATAAATACCTAGCAGATTAAACACTAAAAAAAGACATCCAAGAATATGCGTCAAAGTTCATTCAACCGATAGAATCTTTCACTTACACACTGCCAAAACAGATTGCAGTTGCAATGTAGTAGACATCAGAAATCAAAATAAAGAGGGACACTGCAACAAGGGAAAATACCAGTTTCAGCATATCTCGAGTCATACTACAAGAGGGAATCCTGTGAACTGTAGGAGCAGCGATTAGAAAAGAAATGGAATGAACAGGGGTTCCCATCACAAACCATGTCTCTCTCTTTTCTCTGCACTCAAGAACGGAGCACTTCCGTTTACTGTATAGCTTATGTAACATATGGCCACAAGGTGTTCTGCAGAGCCCTGTATGAAATTAGAATGGAGTTCATTTCTAGCATCTTGCTGGGATACCTTAGCAGTCTTCCCTCCTTCTGTCAAATGTCCAGCCATGACTGTCACTCAGGCAACCCTGAAGGGCAGTCAAGCCATGGCACAGCCTATTTCTGACATGCTGTCAGTCATTTACATGGGCCAAGATCAAAATTCTGCTAAATCTCAGAAAGGTCTGAGGAGCCGAAGCGGCAGCAGAGGCTGCACAAGTGCAGCTGTGCCCCAGGGCATGCCTAGGTAGCCAGGTGCAGACAGCTGCATCCCAGCTGTGCTTGCCTGTGGAGCCACACAGCTGGAAACAAGCCAGAAGCAGTTGGGAAGCTACATAACCACACCAGCATCAGACTGAAGCAGAGATGGCATGAACGTGGCAGACCTGCCCATGGGCATGTGGCTAATCCAGCTGGCTGAATACGCTCATGTGCTTGCAAACAGCCAAATGGCTAAGTGCCTCACGGAATCAGGGCTGAAATTTGGACTCTTTTATTTAAAAAAACCCAAACCCAAACTACTTTATTTTTAGAACATGTGCTTTAGGGAACCAATGGCACCCAGACACAAAGCAATAAGCACCTATGACAGGAATAATTAAAATGTTATGAAAAACCCAGAATGAAGGAGAAAAAAAAAGCCAAAATGATTATAATCTTAGGGAAATACACATTTACCAAGTAAATAATAGGGGTTTCTGAAAGTCGCAAATAATTAACACAAATCTAAACCCTCTGGTGTTCATTCTCAGGAGAGACATTTGAGACAGATACACCCAAGAGAATGCAACTGATGAAAAGGAAAATATTCCAATCTCCTGGCTAAACAATGTGCTTTGTGTAGATTTTTTATTAAATATTTTAAACAGGAAATTAAAATAAATTGATGTGGCACAAAGCTGAGATAACAAGGTGACAAAACTGTTTTAAAATTCATACCAAATCCCAGAAAATTCAAAGTTACTGTTGATGGTCCACACTTAACATACCTATTATCCTTGTTACTATTAATAGCAATGTCTAACACCTACACTGTAGCTCTGGCAATATTTTCAGAGGTAAAATCATGAACCTGAACTCAAAGGGGATGTTCCTATAGGCTAGATAATTTTGTGATTTTAAAGATGAAGGGCTATATACTGCTCTGCTTTTTTCCTAAAAATCTCAAAGAATTCAAATCAAATAAGGTTTCTTTAAAAAAAAAAATTAACCTTTCTTACCCTCTTAAATATTTTCTAATAAGAATTTAACTCATCTTTCACAGCATTACAACAGTTATGTATGACCTTGAGTCACAAAACTACTATGAACTCCAGCCACCTCCAAAGTGAAGGGTGACCAGACCAGACTACAGCTCAGACTGGAAAGTGAAGCATATCTTATTTCATGGAAGCTACACGTGAATGCCACAACATTATCCCATTTTTATCCAGCAGCTTGAATTAATGTAGTGTCAGCATTAGCTACAATAAACATTCTCTTGCAGACTTTTCTCATGTACTTGCTCCACTATACATAAGACAAACAAAAACTTGCATTCTTAATTGTGTAGCAGCTGTGTTAAACAAGACTATAGCTCAAAACCTATACTCCATACTCAATGATCTTAAAGGTCTTTTCCAACCCAGTATATTCCATGACTCTATGATAAACCTGGATCCAACTGGGGGAGGTTTTCCTTCTGCAAAGGCTCTGGTAGAAAACTCTTCACTTACACCCTCAGTCACCAGGTGCAGGTGACTGAGCTGGACCAAGGCCTGCCTCGGGCAGTCGCTGAGGGCTGCCTTAACCTTTCAGTTTACCCTCAACCCACAGCTGCTTTCTGCAGCCCCTGTCTCTTGAGTTATGGCAAACACAGGTCAGATGCAGCATAGAATCTGGATTTCAGATCTCTGATGCAATTTAAAAATAGTTTTACAATTTATCCATTTGCTACATTACACTAGTTCACATCTCACTGTCTGCCTTGAAATTTGCTCACCCAATACCCAGAGAGCCTCACTTGCCAGGCTGCAGGAGAGCCTGCAGAGCCACGAAGCCTCGACTCTATCTCCTTTGGTGCTCCTATGTCGCAGACTGCCCTGGAGAAAGTATTTTTGAGCACAGAAGTCCCATGTTTCCAGAGGCCACCTCAGAGCTCCACTTCCTAACTACAAAGGATACACAGATGTTACATATCATTATATTAAAAAAAATGAGCTATTTACTTATTTCCCAAAATCCAGAACACAAATGTGTTTTGGAAAAATAAAAATCTTCACTGAAACAAAGCATTCACCCAAATTTAACTTCAAATGCAAATGTTGCTCCCACAGAAGTCAGTATGGAATTTTGTCACCGGTTTCTTTAACAGTAAGGTCAGGCTGCCTGTCTGGATCTCCCAAGTCCCATAAATCTACATGACGTCATTATTATTATTATTTGTCAGAAACCCAAGAAATACGTTAGACACCTCCCCATATGTAGGACATCATGTTGAAAAAATATGTAAGGTTTATTCTCTTTTCACACTGCCTTTTAGACAGCCTAATAAACAGGTGTCTCGTCAATCTCATGCGAAGTCAAACCAAGTACCAAATCCTGGCCTAGCCTTTCCATTCATATTTTGATGCAGAGCCTTCAGGCAGTTCCATTTCTAAGTATATTCTCTTGCAGTAGGAGAACAAGTATTTGCTTATATATTTACACATGCAAATAAAAACCTGCAGGGCTGATAGGCTTGCTTTATTTTTTCAGGGACTTGAAATGTTTGCCAGAAGGTTATAGGTACAGCATGTGATGTGGTGATTACTGATGTACTCTGTTCTCCTGGTGAATGGCAGAGTAATCAGGTATATAAAACACACATAGATATTGGTGCATCTGTTGCTACTTCCTTAACACTACAACAACATTCAAACTTTTATCCTAAAATTTTCTAATGTAATTTTCAGTCTACCGCAAATCTGTGTATAAACTACATATATACACAAATTAATACGTTACATGTACAGCAGCTAAACAGTCTGTGCAAAGTACTGATACATCCTGAAAAAAGCTCAAACTGTTTTGTATCTGAAAAATAGTGAATGCAAGCTTTAAAGTTGCAAGGTATTTTAAATAGAGACAAAATAAACTACTACACAAATAGTAACCATAAGTAATAGTACTTTTAGCATGAAAACTTACCACATTTTCAGAACATCAAACTCCCCAGTATCCATGTGAGATAAATATCATCTATATATTAGAAATGAATAGAGAAACATTTTGTTCCTCTTGAGGACTCACTGTAGAACCTTATGATGACGCCCTGGCCTCAGCTGTGGTGTGAACACTATCTGCAACTGCTTAAACTACAAAGACTGGGTTTTGATGCTCCTAAAGAAGCTAGAGAACACATTCATCAAGGGCAAACCCTGCAGTAGGCCTACTCAACCTCTTTGCCCAAAAAAGAGACTGTACAAAGCCAACTATTTTGGAATATTACAAACGCTGATCAATGTTCTTGAATTTCACTATTAATCCCTTTTAGAAGGTGTTTATCATGCTGATGATTTATTCTGAAAACAACTGATCCCTGACAAAATCATCCTAAGTTTGGGAGCTGTGAGTCATTATCATTATGTTTACCTGCTTTATCAATAGTTCAAGTTCTTTTAAATCCATTTTTACTTTGTATCTTTCTGTATTTCACTCCATGTTGTGGTTCAACTCTAAGCTTAACAACAAGAATTCTGATTGGCTATGCAAAGATATCTAAAGATAAAATGCAAAACTTTACAGACTGATCATTACAAATCCCCCCCTCCCCCCCTTTTCCCTTTCTTTTAAGTATTGCTAGTCTAACACAAGGTCCCTGCCAAGCACTGCAAGAAAAGGAAAGCTCAGAAAATGTGCAGATTTCAATCTTTAAAATGCATTTGCATACAAAGTGTATCTCTAAAGGGGAAATAACTTGACAGTGTCAGCACCTGATATAGGAGAAACTTTATCACCCTTTTTCTACACATCTAAAAACATTGCCAAACGCTTTAGAATTTAACAGTATCTAATGTTTATGAAATAAAGGCAAAAGTTTAAAATGCTTGGGATATGTTGTTCCCTTGTGTTGTGATACTGCATATATTTTCCCTTCGTTAAGTGATTTTTCACCTGAGAAAAAAGAAATAAATCTTCTGAACTCTTGACTCTTGCAAGATACTGCTTCCTTACTTCACGCTGCAAGTAATGGAAAAGGTGGTATATATTTCCCAGAAGAACTTAGTATTGTTGTTTGTTAAGTACCTATTTCTGGAACCACAAACACTACTTCAGTTTTCTTCCTTTGATGAAAACAGTGATTTTGTGACCAGCAAGACTGTAGTGTGAACTCCAAAACACTGATATGAAACTTCTATTTTATATTTAAAAGGAAAAAAGAAAAACCCCAAACGACCAAAAAAACCCAACCAACAGCTAAACCTTTAATTTCTGTACAATGAGTTGTCCTCAGGAAAACATCACATCTTTTACAGCTAACACTAATTATTTTTGTACAATCTCAGATAGATGCTGTGAGATTTTAAAAAGCAGATTTTATTTTCCCAGTTTCAAATAGCATACTTGATTATTAATATTATAATTCCTCTTATCTAAGATGATGAAAACAGACATATTCTTTGGTTTTATTTCCCTCTACAATAAATATATCAGAAATCAACATCTAGTCTTCACTTTTGCTTTTTGAATGCTACTAAGGAATTACAATTTTTGTTACCTATTGTTTTGAACAAATGGGTTGGACGATGTTTATATTAATACTATGAATTACATTCTCTTATAGTATTAGATACAGAGCTCTTTATAAATCTACATTTCATTTGACCTGCCACATCCTTTTAAAATTATGATATGAAGCAATGTAGGAGCTATTAATAGGAATAATTAGTTTCTGTTAAAAGACAAAAAGCAGCGTACATAACTTATCTTAAAAAAAATTATTATGCAGCCATTTAAGTTTTTCTAAGCAATATATTTTTAAAGCATTAGTTCTCTTCTAAGTTACACCTGAATTTTTTTAAAATTTATTTTATTTTGATGAAAAAAAAAAATTGCCAAAATCTACTTGCTCATAGTACTTCTCTGAGTTCAGGTCAGTATTCTTACTGGATTTCTGTATACAAAAAAAAGCACATCAATAAACTTTGTGGGCCAAATTTGGACTAACAAAACCAGATACAACTCTGCTAAAGTTATATGAATTGTCCCTGCTTACGGCAATGACAAACTCTGCTTTTTATGGTGTATTAAAGAAGAGAAAGAAAAAATGCTAAGAAAGGTTTAACTTGGTCATGCTTCATATATACTTCATCTTAAAACATCTACTACTTTTGGTTTTTAATTGTAGTGGTGTTCTGTAAAGAAGTACGACCTTACAGGGCATTTTCAGGAATAGAACAGTCTATATATTAAAAGGCAGCAAATGATTCATAACTGCTTAGCGGTCAGGCCTGTGGGGCCATGCTTCCCATGTGAAATTTTTTTCTGCATTGCAAACTCTTACATTAAATTGTGATAAATGAAGAGCGGAGGCTATTCATACAAATCAATGACTTTAGTGTATGTGTCATTAGCCTGAGAGATGCAGGCAGCGGTCACTACTATAAATCATGTGATGATCTGCTGTCTGCGACTCGATGCAAGCAAGCAGATGCATTAGGAAGGTTAAAGAATGAAATTAATCTGTGCATTTCCCTTTCTTTCTTTTTTTTTCCCTTTAGTCACCTGGTCATACGGAAAGAATTAAAATCACATGATCCAAAGTTAAACCAGCTACAGAACAGTAAATTGGCTAAGTTAGATGTCACCTTTCAACTTAAAGTTAATTAAATATTAATGGGACTAATTTATTCATCATCACATGAAAAGTAAAATATATAGAATAGGTAAAATCCACCAGTGCTCCTCACATCGTAGTTGATGTTATTAATTGCTTTTAATGCAGACTGTGGCACAAGATCACGTGTAAGAGATCAAGCACACCGCAAAATGTGCCCTGATACTTTTAAGTGCAGCATATTTCTTTCTTCGGATTTTATAAATCCAGTGTTTAGTAACCCATGGCCATGCTCGTCATCCCGGTACCTTGGAGTGCGTTATGAATATGAGTCAGGTTGAATGTATTACTGATGATAGAATACATTTCCAGGTATCTGTGACTGGGAGTGTTAATGGTGACAGTGTGCAAAAGGGGTCAGGGACAGTAAAAAGACATATGGACAATATAATTTTAAAACAGGAATTAATGAATTTGAGAAGGCCATATTTGATATAAATGTTAGGCCAAAGCCTTCGGTCTTTACTCAATACTTACTCAGGCAAAACACCCACTGACTTCAGTGACAGATTTCCTGCGATGAGGACTAAAGATGCCCCAAGAGTCAGATTGCCCCTTACTTTTACAGAACAACTTGGGAGGATCATGCAAGAATCCTACCCCCTACTGCCTCTGTGTAGATCCTGCAGGAGACAATACATGTCTCCCCCTCACTTTGCCACTTCCCCTTTGCAGCATAATGTTACTCGGCAAGGAAAAAGCCAGTACATAACAGCACAGGAGGCACAGAGCAGCAGTCATGCCCAGGAATAGCAACACTCTACATGCTTACGCATACGTCTGCAGTGCTCCCAAAGTCAAGCAATACATGGGTAAGGACTTCAGGATTTGGCCTCTTAAAACTAGTACAGGCTGTAAAAAGGAATCTTGAAAAGGCTTTTAAAGACTCTGCTTAGTGTTAGCAGTTGACTGTGGCCGCAATCAAGTATGAAAGCAAATTAATGACAGAAGTGGCTGCATTTCAAAGGTGCTTGAAGCAGTCCATGTGCATAAAATAGTGCAGAACACCTTTACGCTTATGAAGGGCACTATAAATCAATAAAGTATAACTTAGCTTGGACAGTGATAAGATAAGTATTGCATGTGCTTAATTCACTTAGTTATCCTTCCGAAAAAGATAATACACTCAATGTAGACATATTTCAATTGAATTGATAGTAGATCAGGACTGAGCAAGCCTAGAGACTGAATTACTTTTATCCATCCCATCAAGTATAAGGATGAAGTTGCAAGCAAAATCAATGTCAGAAAGGTCTTACTGTCTCTTACAATAGCGTGCCTACTATCACTTATAATGAAAGATACTAAAATTAATTATAAATATTACAAATAAACATCTATCCTGCTATGGTGCAAACTCTTAGCAGGTTAAGAATTTACATTTCTAAATTCATCAAAAACAGAAAAAAGCACAAAATCTGCTTCATATAGTTTCTCAGAGACGACAAAAATTATTAACTACAGTTATCAAATACAGGTGGGGAAGAATCACATTCAGTAGATTTAGAATTACTGTGAACTGATTCCCCCAGCAGAGACAGTCTCTTGTGTATTGTTCCAGTGTCACTTAATTACCACATTGACTTTATATGCATTTATTTATATTTGATAAGTTTAGGGCACACATCACACATATTTTTAATTTTCTTCTCCATCATTTGCTTCTCCAGCTGATGCCATCTAGTCATCAGGACTTTGTTACTTTATGTCTACAGCAGTGATTGAAGTGTAGTGCAAATACCACTCCGTGATTTTGGGTTGCTGGTGGAAGCGGAGAGGTAACTATATTAAGTTTAGAATACTCAAATTAATCCAGATCTAGCTTACAATTTATCTAAACTGCTTTGCTGCCTGCAATGGAGGCAAACCCCTTCAAAGAAAGCACGATCCAACCCAGCTTATGTAGTGGAGAAGGAAAAAAAGGGAAGCAGCAATGTCAGACACGTTGATGCAGAAAATTCCAGTCTCCGGCTATACAACTGGTTTATGGTAATGCAGCCTAGGTAGCTTTCAGCACAGATTATGCAAAACCAGAAACAAGCAATTTTAAGGACTGGGCCAAACATATCTGACCAAGTGCTTTACTGAAAAAGTTAATCATGTAATTAAACTACGATTAAACAAAGATGTCTGTTGGCCAAGCTAAATCCTTCACAACCAGCAGTAGGGGCAAGCAGCAGTTCTAGGTTGCGCCCTTGGTAAGGACCCACCCAGCTCCTACCAAAATCAAACACAAGACTCTTTGCACTACTTTATTAGATACATCTCTTTCTTGCACAATATAAATTCAGTGATTTTAGGAATTCAAATCGTATTTGCCACCTATTTTCCCTGGAAGTTAAGTTTCTCCTATTGCTCCAGATTCCTGTCTGTTTTCTACCCATTCCTGAGGTGAGAGAGATGTTTTTCAAACTCAGATGAAAGGAGCTATAATGCAAAAATAAGAGATGACAGTCCATTTTGAAACGCGAGTGAATTTTTCAAAATTTTTACTGTAACTGCCTTTTAGGAAGCAGAAGGGAGTTCTGAAAAACTTTGGTAGCAACATGTAAAAGTCCCTCTCCATGACCATCTGAATAGGAAATAAAAAAGAAAAGAAAAATATTGTGTGGATGAAATCGCTCCTTCCTTTTGGAGCGGATCCATGCTTCCTTTTTAGTGACTAATTCCTGGTTTTTATATCACACGTCACTTCTGAGTAAATGCCAAAAAAGAGGCAAAAGCTCTTTACAGTCAGTTGATAGTTTTATACTCTGGGTCAACAGGAAACCTGGTTTTAATTTTTAAGTGTCACATTAAAAAAATAAAATATTTCTTACAAAATCAGCCACTTGACTAGAATGCTTGAACCCACACCCAGTTTACTTGCCTGTTTTAGGGACCACTGGGGAATGTACTTCGCATTCTATAGCTGAGTCAGCCTCCTTTCGAAACCATATGGTGGCCATAGCACAAATCACCTGCTACCTTGGTATTTCCTCAACACAATAATTTATTTCCAGGTCCTCCCTTGCACTGGAGTCCATCGTGCTAGATACTGATTGCTCTCATTTTCAATTAGCTTCAAAGTGAAGGCACACAGTAGCTTACAGAATTAGCTTAGCTCCCTACAAACGTGGCCAAGAGGGTCTTGCATATAGCCTCGGTCGGTCCTCTCATGAGAATTAGGACTGCTTATATAACGGTAGGATTCAGAGCCAAACCCTTAAACAGCAATTATGTCTCCCTTAAGTTACAAGGACCCTTCTTAGGGTCAAAAGAACTAGCAAACTTGTTGATGTCTCTTTACTGTTTGCATCTGAAGCATGCTGATGAATAGGTGTTGACATTGCTAAACAAAGGTATTACCAGCAGATTACATCCAGGAGCCTGGACAACTGCAGGAGGAGGGCAACGTAGACCCTTGGGCTTGCTGTATCTCCCAATTACTACACAAAAGACTAAAACACAGGGTCATGGATAAAAGTGAATAAATGTTTCTAAATTCTTATCTTAAACACACTTAAGCTTAAAGCTATTTAATTGAGGATATAAAAGCATGTATGCTTTATGAAGCTGTGGCTACCTGCTTCATTCTTTTGCTCTTATTTTTGCTTTTATCCTTTTAGTCTTGAAGAAGCCTAATTAGAAGCTTGAACAGGGCTCTCTCTCTCCCTGCCCTTAAATCAGTAATTGGCTTCAGTGCAGAGACTGTCAGGAAATTAACACATCACAACATGACAGCTGTTAATTTTTTCTCCTTATTTGTCATATGAATCACTGCTGATTTGCCAGAGTGCATAACAAATTAGTGGTCTGTAATCAGCGGCCTCTCTCCTGTGTGCAGCACCTACTTGTTTTCCCCCTTTCCTCCTGAAGTCCATTACTTCACTGCTTCAGCAGGAATGACTGTTGCTAGGTGTGTCATTGTCAATAAATCAGAATAAGCAAATGCTAAAAGCGCAAGAAGCTCTTTAAACTTTGATGAAGGCTTTTAGTTACATTTTTAAACTTACACTTGGAACTGGATTTTTTTTTTTTAACTTGTCACTCCGTGGCATAATATACTGTCAAGACTTCTGGTATCATCTTAAGCTCCGTGTTCTTCATAATGTAGAGTTGAAAATGTGATTTGCAAAAATTAAAGATTATATTTTTGTGAATGCAATTCTTAGGGCCTGCTGTGGACCCCATGTCAATAAATAACAATTAGACACAACACACAGAATGCACAGTGAGATTTTCCTGTTGCCTTGAGTTATATTTACTGCATTTCTGTATAATAAACTCTATTTAATATGAGTTGGTGTGCTTAAAAAAAGCCTTGAGTCCAAGTACAAACCCACAAAATTTGGAAAAAGTTAAATGTTATCCCTCCAGACAGTGGTGCAATACAATCTGAGCATTTGTGTACACCTTTTTTTCTAGGTTGTATTTTTTACAAATGATGACGCATATGAGGAAGACCACTAGAGCAGTCTGCGATAGTTTGCAAAAGCCAGATCATTACTTCCTGTATCTCTAACTTAAGTGGAGAATGGTTGTCCAAATGACAGTTTAAGAGGTCTACTCTTGGCTGGTGTTCTTAAGAAATCAGAAACACTTTGGAAATATGAACTGAAAAAATTGAACCCTAAGTGGAACTAAACTGAATGGACTGATTATGTATTCAGTGTCTTGTGCCTCAGAAAAAGTAAAGTAAAACCAGGAATATGATATATTTTTTTAGGAAAGGGACCTAGTATGCACCCTTATCCTATATTTCCCAATTTGTATTGAAACATGCTTAAAGTGCAAATTCCCTATAATTTTTTGTGTTAATAAAGTACTTTGTTTCCTTATATTTAACCTGAATAAAATACTTAAAAGCAAGAACAATGGAAAATGTGGAAACCTATACTCCAAAGTAAAATGCCACACAATACCTTGCATACTTCACACCTTTTTCCTCAAGACTCAAACACTTCATCTTCATGACATGAAGACATGAAATGAAAAAACTATTGTGTGCTTCAAATGGTACCTGAGTGCCAGATATCTCTGAAGAACCACCACTTCATGCAACTGTGCTGTAAGCAAGGTCATCTTCACACCAGGAGACAGAGAGGGGGATCCCAACTCTCTGAGGTCAGTCTTGTAAGGTGCTGGCCCTGATCCAGCAAAGCACTTACACACCTGCTTTGCTTTTAAGGTAAGCATGTATTTAAGTGTCTCAGAGACAAAGTGCTAAGCGCCTTACAGTGCTGTATGCATATGTTTATGAATAAGATTTATTTCATGATTCACAGACATCACACAATGAACTAGTATTCTAACTGCAATTTTCAATAAGACTACTTGACAATTATAATTTCAACATTTCAAAGTCTCTTCAGAATAATTTTCCCTACAGTTAATTGGTATTTTGTATTTACATGTTCAGAAAAACACGAAATGGTTATTTTCATGAAAATATCTAATTATTTTAAAAATCTAAGGAATTGGATTATTTTTCAGTATTATATGTATTTTGGCTACACTTTGTGTTTTAAAAAACAATGAAGGTTTTACTAGTGGGAGTTTAAAATAAATCCTTGATATTTGCCTTCTTAAATGCAATTTGGGGTTTTAATATTTTTTTTCAATCAATAGGAAAAAGCAACTTATTTCAGAAAATTTGTTTTGTTGTTCAGTCCTAATAAGTACCTTTTTGAGTAAAATGTAAACTTTCCAATTGCTCCATTGTGCCTTGGTTTTAAACCACAACCTTCATTTTTTAATTTACATTACAGAATCAGTTACCCTGAAAAGACCTGAAATTAGCGATTATAAAACGTAAGTATTATAGGGCAACTCTTCCAGCCTTTTTGAAATGCCACTACAAAGTGAATCTCAGCGCTGACTAAAAGGAGTTCCTTGACCTACTGTAGTACCAACACACAGAGGGACTGTATTAGGCATCCAGAAGTCTTTAATAGGGCTTCTGTGGCAGACAGCCTTTGTGCAGAAAGGTCAGGAGTGAACACTGTTTACTGAGTCTATAAATTAAATATTTTTTTAGCCTCATCAGACTCTGCACGTCAAAAGCAGTACTAAGAATATTATGGTGAACCAATATGTGTTTCAAATTTCAGACTTAAATCATTTTCAGTAACAAATTGAGAAAAAGCCAGGAAAATAAACAATGAACAAAACCATAACAAAATTGGTCACATAGAAACACTGAATAACAGTAAATTAACTACAGGTTTTCCAACTCCTGGCCATGAGGAAAATAATTGTACAATACCAAACACATCTGAGGTCACTGATAGTTGTGTAGCATATGTACACTTTTTTGCTCATCTTACTGATTTATCAGCACTTCTTGATGTACCATCTTCAAAATATGTCATTACTAATCAAAATTCAGAGCAAATACCAATTGTGCCTGGTCAGAAAAGGAGACAATTGACAGTTTACAGACAGTGTGGCAACTCTGCTTTGCTATGTCTTTCTGGCATTGGGCTCTCCAAATTTTAGGGTGAGACCCTAAGATTTCCATTAGGCCACTAGTGTTACTGATACTTGCTTAAGTGGTGAAGACTTGAAGGGACACTGTTTGTGGTTCATACAGGCTGGCCACTGTGGTAGTATTTAATAAATAATAAGCAGGAGAAATTAAAGCAAGGATAGTGGACTTTGTATTCACTATTAAACTGACTTCCTGCTTCCAAGAAGATTTCAAGAGCCTGTTATTAGTGGGCTCAAAATTAAAAACAATGGATTCATCAGTGACTATAAACTGTCAACCAGCATGCATATTTAAATAACGGAATGAGATGTTCTTAAGAGTAATTGACAACAATAGGAAATTTTACTGTGAAGTCTCTAGCTGCCACTGTTTCCAGTATCATGAATCTAGAGAGACAGTCCATCGAATGTTCTCACAATTTGCAGAAGTGAAAAAAATAATAAATTCAGCAGAATATGCACATGCAGAAGTCTTAAAAGCAGGAATCTCTCTCTAAGGGATGTAGAAAGGGAATAGACAGGAATTATTTCCTATTAATACTCCAAAACTCTGAGAGTTGCATCAAAACACTGAAAAGAATAATTATGCTGATTTACTAAGACATATAAACTTATATTCTAGCTCCCTAGGTACCCAACTTGAGGCCTTAAAGAAGCCTTAAGGAATACATGTAATGAGCTTTACCCTCCCCAGACTTCTTTCTCCTTTCCCACTTACAATTTCTAAAAATTCCATAATAAATATTTTCAATAACTTTTATGAAATAATATTTTCATGCCTGCTTTCAGGTATTTTTTTAAAAAAAAGATGAGTGGGAAGGACCTGGGCCATGATTTTAGGAATCTTATTACACAGAAAAAGGAAGAGTCTTTCCAAACTGAGGAACTGGGTTTATTAAAATACCATCTTATCAAGACTTCCTGTGCCTGAAATTTTAAGAGTGTTTCACCCTCCTTGAAAAAGCGTGGGTCATCAGTAAAAGAGATAAAAAGAAGGACTTATCTCCCTGTTTAATATTGCTCTTTAACAATATTCACCTTTTTTTATTAAAGTTCTTTGATGGCCATGAGAAATACACCTGTAAAGATAACTATCTGCTGCTTAATATCAATGACTTAACATCAGTCTAATCTTATCTAGCGACTGCTGGCAATTAGTACCAGAAAAAGAGAACAAATTAGAAGCTGATTTGTATATCAGATCATCACAGGATCTCAAAACACCTTTTCTGTTTAACAACATTTCTGCATTCTTTTACGGTATGCTGGAATATCTTTAATTACAATGCCATTAATTTGTAAAAGTCATATTGTCCATCTGGGGTCCTCAAACTGTGGAAGAGTATTTGCAAAATTGCAGGACAGTATTAACACCTGTCAGAATGTAAAAGGCTGGCTTAGTCTTCAATTAAAGCACTGCCAAACCTTCCTTCCTTCCTTCCTTCCTTCCTTCCTTCCTTCCTCCCTCCCTCCCTCCCTTCTTCCCTCCCTCCCTTCCTTTCTTTCTTCCTTTCTTTCTGTCACAGGTCTTTTTAAGGTATAATGTAGAATCTCAGCTCTGAGGGAAAATTAAACCAGAAAACAAGGGCAAAGCCTATTCAAGTGAGAAAAACAGAAGCAGGAAGACTGCACAAAGGTGGTGTAGAAGTTAAATCAGTAGAATGTGGAAGCAGGTTCTAGTGGTGTAGTACCATGACAGTAGTTTGCTGACATCAGCTCAGCTCCTCACATATGTTTGATATTTTTTTCAGGGAGTCATTGCAGAAGCACTTCTCACCATTATCACTTAGACCAAGTGCCTGACAAGGGCCACATCATCAAGTTCCAGCACAGTACAGTCAGTCATTCTACGACAGAGTAAGACAGGTTTAAATCCTGCTGATGTCACGCTTGATTAATCACCAAACTGAACTGCAGCAATTAGAAGGGAACAGTACATGGTCTGGGTGATGGTACAAAGGAGGGACTGGGAGATAGCTGGCCATCTAGGAAGATATACAACTCCTGGCAAGGACTGCTCGCAGAGAGCATGAAGCAGGTGAATAAAAGAACATCAGAGCTAAATACTCTAGGTCCTGAGAACTGACACTGTGCTTCATGCTTAGCTTGTCTAATTAGTGAAAATTAAGAGTCTAGGGAAAAATAACTACACTGGAAAAAGGAAATGTGTATTACCAAAACGAGATAGTGTAAATTCCACTGCATACTATGAATCTTGGGAGATCTTTAAGAGAGACTAGAGTTTTGAGATACAACAGTACTGATATTCCCCAAAATCCTTTGTATTAGGTGTTTCTGGAAAGGATTTCTATTAGAAGATACTAGAAAAGAACCTATGAAGCTACAAAATTGATGCCCAGATTACTTTGTAGAACAAGGCTTGTATTTGTTTACATCTATACCAGAAATTTCCAGGAAATTAGCATGTATTTCATAAGACATGAAGTGGAAAGTAATGTCCAGTAAGTACTAACATTCATTCTATTCAAAAAGGTTGTTTAGAAACTGAGCAACAAGAGGCCAAAAAGGAAAAGGAGGTACTATGCAAGTTATTAAGCAGCTTTACAAACCAAAACAGTCCAATTTACTTTGGGGAAAATGGTGATTGCGGCATTATTCAGAGAAAATTGCTGAGCTCCTTTTTGCATTACAGAATTTCTATATTTCATGTTCTATATAGAAGAAAAAAAGAAAATGGAGTAGGTCCTAAAATCTAGAATCCAAAGCTAAGGAATTTACTTTAAGTCACAGAATGCTTAGCTATTAGATGACCTATAAACATTCTTGTTTCATGAGTGAATGTTTAATCTAGCACAATACTGCTCCAAAGGAAACCGTTAATAGTAACATTTTGTAGCAGTTGTGTGCATGTCCCCACTGGACCTCTAAATGAAGTCTGCATAAGGACTGTAAAGGTAGTAACCCTGCAGCTACAGCTATAATTATCAGGATTTAATGGTGTTTATGAATGACTTGCTATGAGTCAAAGGATAATAATACGTCTTATTAAAAATTTATTCCAAGTTATTTTTATAAAACTTTACTCATTTACATGTCACCAATGATTGTTCTTTTAAATGAAACAACAGAACAATAAGGAACATTTAGTCTTCAAGAGAAATCTTAGCACAGGGTCATTATATAATGACTCAGTAAAAACAAACAAACAACATATAACCTTTGTAATACAGCAATTAAAAATGTAAGCCTAAAAGTTAATGCATTGAGTAAAAAAAAAAAAAACCATTAAAAATTAGCCTCTAAAGAAAGACCTTTAGTGCCATATAAAAATAAAGCTAAATTCAAGTTTGATGAACACTTCCATCCATATTTAGGTGCTGTCTGATTCACTAAGATAAATGACCATAGATCTTTTTAGCAGTTAATGGCTAAACATGATCCAAATGGAACTACAGGCAGATGGCACATGCGATTAGTGGAACATGGCTATCAGATCAACCACAAACCTGAATAAGCTCAAGATGCATTAACTAATAATTCCCAGGAAGTAAACATTTCAAATGAAAGAAACACAAACAATCTTTTTTTCTTCACAAACTTAGTAGCAATAGTTAACCATTACCCCATTGCAATATTATCATAATGAAGAGGAACTTCATCAGTTCTAAGTTACAGATAATGGAGGTAGACAATGAAAATTCTCTTTCAAAATTTTTCAGTTACATTTACTTGTTTAGCTCCAACAGAGCCAGATTAGCCTATTTCTTTACTCTTTTCACTCCAAACTTTAGTCTTTAGCAGAATATTTTAAAAATTACTTAAACACTAAAAAGCTTAAGTAAGGGTCTTTTCTTCTAGTACAAGTCTGCATGTTGTTATTTTAGCATACAGATAAGAGAGTCTTATTTAAAGTCAGAACAAAATAACAAATATCAGGACTCCTAGATTTTGCATGTCTACCAGTAATTTAATATACATTTCTAAGGAATTTAAAACTCCTAAGAAAATTAAATATATTGATTATCCAAAAATATGCACAAACATATTTTATTTATTTTCTGTGTATGACCAACTTCCTAAAAAGCTGATAATGAAACTCTGAGCTTCTTACAATATGGTTAGTCAAGAGTTCTGTTGTGTTTTCCTTCAACTGAAATTGTACACCTTTCCTACCAGTTCATTGCAGCACAACAGTGATTTTACTGAGCGTTGTATTTTGGATTTTATACTGGAGCAAATAGGTTCAGGAATCAGTTCTGCCTTCATAGGGAATGGTAAGAACACTCCAGAAGATGATTAAGGAATACAAGCTTGAGAAGTGGGCCCATATAAACCTCCTGAGGTTAAACACCACCAGGGACAAGGTCCTTCATTTGGGTTGGCACAACCCCCAGTATCAACACAGTCTGGGGATTTATGGATTGAGAGCAGTCCTTCAGAGGAGTTAGGGGTGTTGGACTAGGTGGCCTATAAAGGTCCCTTCCAGGCCAAAACATTCTATGGTTGTATATGGGGAAAGAGGCAGCAGGTGCAGTGAGATGAGGAGTAAAAAGGAGAAGCAATGAACTGCTATACAATAGTATGCCACTAAAAGTATGAACACCCATTTTTGTTTGATGAATATTTAAGTGTTTATGATTAAAACATGCTTTTAAAAACAGTGTTATCAGAAAGCAAACCTGTAAAAGGACACAAATGTACTCAAAAATAGTCTCAGTATAAATGAATAATTAGATTTTTTTTTTTCAACTCATCACTCAGTTCTGATTCTTTGCTACCCCTCAAAGAGATGTTGTTGTAAAGGTTAATTAATTAAAGTGCACAGAGATGATTATTTGAGAGCTGCTAGGTAAGTGCAAACTACTGTTACTATAGGTTAATATTTTGCTCTTAGGGAACATCCATGTTTGACACCAAGGTACCTTACATTCTGAGACAGTTTTAAAGCTCAGAGCCTTACCCCACTTCACTGAAGTAAATGGGAATCTTTTGGTAGGCATTGCAGACCTTTGAATATGGCTCTGAGGATACGACTATATGGAATAAAGTCATCTCCTGGGTCTATTAGCATGTGCCTCTGGCTCAAGGCACATAATCTGTCCTGCTTCTCAGGCAAGCTAATGAGGTCAGTAGATGCACACATTGGGATCTAGCCTAGGAATCTTCAGAGGAATGCCATTGCTCTGTATGGCACTAACTATGGAAAACACAGGGAATTTGATAAAAACAACTGAGTTCAAAAGTGGCAAATACCCACTGGTTCCCTTGGACATAATGGAAATTCACAGGTGCTCAGCATCACTGGCCAATGATCACTATTATATGCTTTGCTCTAGACATAGGAGGTTTGAGCCTTGTCTTCCAGACAGCATTTTGTCTTACACGACCTCAACACTTTGCTAAATGCTGTCTCGTCTCCACACAAGCACCCTGATCCCCGTTTGGCCCACTGCACTTTCAGCTGACATGAGATATGATGCATAACAAGACACCCAAGAAGTCCGAGACCAGCCTACCACCATTTCCTCCTCTCTGCCACCCTGTAGCATCTGCAGCTAGCAGAAACAGTTATGCTGCTTTCCTCATTACACAGAACAGGATGAAGAGTCTATAGCTTTCTCTTTGAGGCCCACGAGACCCTTGAACTGGCTCCATATAATCCAAAATAGCCCACATTTGTGGCCTCTTCAGGGATGCATCAAAAGTAATCTGTTTGATTAGGGGGACTGAGGTGCAAAGGGATGAAAAGCAATGGTTAGTTCCTTTGGAACTGACTTCAGTTTTGCTAAGGTTTAATCTAATTTAATTGATCATATAATTAAAGATGTTATGCTTTAAGAGACTTGGACAGACACCTTTACTATTTTACATTTAAGCAAATAAGCAAGAAGTTTAGAGCCAGATTTGAAGTTGTCATTCGAAATACAGGATTGCTTGGACTTGCTTAAGGACTATTGCACGTATCACAAAAATATAACTGTAGAATTTAAATATATAACAAGAATTTCCTCCTATCAACTGTAATAAGATTTATGCACAAAATAAAGCTATAAAGCAGAATATTTACAGGACCTGTTCACTATGGCAGGATTGTTTTACCGGGTGCAGCACACAGAAACCCCATCTGCAGAGTAAGATCCTGGAGCAGATTTTCCCAAAGCTTAGGGAGCTCATGTTTTCCATCCATTTCCTCTATAGATACTGAAACACAGAACATCGAATTTCTGCTAAAAAAGATCAGAAATTAATTAGCTATTAGCTATAGAAACATTTCTTTAAGGAAGATTTGAAAATGAATACACATTTTTTATCTGTCCTTTTTCTTCAGTTAAGAAAAAAACCACGAGGAGCTGTCTGATTTCTCAATTAGTAACTTCCAGGCAAGACTGGACTGGCCCGATTGGACTGGCCCCTCTAGACAAAAATGTAGAAGAGAAGTCATCAGTGTTTTCTCTGCTACTGCATACAACCAATTTATTGATTGATAAGACTACTTGAACACTGATTTAGGAATACAAACATGGAACCATTCTTTTCCAGCCAACAAGGATATAGAACACAGCTGATATATTGGTAAAAAAAGAAAATGCAGAAAACCTTTTTCAACTTCTTACCATGTAGTATGTTAAAATGAACTAGTATATGAAACATTCTTGCAGGAATAAAACCAGAATATTATTGATAACAATACAATAATTGGAAGATGTATATAAATTGAAATTCTCTTTTCAATTTATAATAAGAAAAGTGATGTTATTTCAATTCAGGCAAATAGTTTTTAAAAATAATTTATCTTTAATAGTTCCTGGGAAACATTTATTTCCATTTCTCTACATTTAAGTTTGTCCTACTAATAATTCCTTGGCCCCACCTCGTCTCTTTCACTAAATAATGTGGAAAGTAAAAGAATGTATGTTTCTCAATTTATTCTTCCTCCCTACTTCTTCTCCACTAGAAGAGAGGAAAAGAGATACAGTAGAGAGGAAGAGATAGTACCATGCTCCTTTATTTTTTTTTTGTAGAACAGAGGTTGATCTTGCAACTGCAAGTACCAGTCCTTGGTTTTACCTGAGGCCAGTCAGAGACAAAGGAAACTGGGATCAGATGTCAGGCCCCTGAACATGCCACCTCATCTGCCTCCAAAGCTGCTGTAATACCAAAAAAGCAGACATACAATGCTATTGAAGACCAGCATCCTATCCCTCTCACAAGTATCCAAGGTTTTCTTTCTCCTACCTTTGTGGTAAGGCCAATTGCACACCCTGAGGGGTGTCCATACAAAATTCTGATTTTAGATGAAGAGAAAAACAAGCTTCCTTCTAGCCATGATATGTGATTAAAGCAAATCCAACCTGAATCAATTTTTAAAGTCTTTTCAGCAGTACTAAAGTTCCCAGGGAATGTAAGAAGAAAAGGAGTAACAACTGAGCCCTGTTCTTCAAGTCCAAACATTTGATTTTCTTTTTTTTTCCTAAAAGTCTAATCAATTTTAAAAGTCTAAAAAATTTGAATGATTGGGAAATAACTAATTAATAAGACAAAAGAATGTAAAATAGTTTGAAAGTGAAAGCAAAAATTCAGTTACTGAAAAAGCTACACTTTTAATATTTTTTATTTTATGTTGGCAGCTATCTCTAAAAAATAGAATCAAAAGATGGAAAATGAGTGGTTCTGATGTATTCATGAGTGAGAAGTCCTTGGAAATCTCAGTCCATTAGGATCAGAGTTCCTTACTTGCTCACCATCACACATCCATGGAGGAATGGAAACTCAGGAGAAACAGAGGACAGGAGCCAGGGCATACATTCACCTGGAAAATATTTTAGATTTAAATTTTAACAGTGGAAATTGTTTTTTATTTTATTGTAGCCACAAAAAGATCTTTTCAATCTCTTCTCTTTCGTGTCTCTATTTCTGCCTCCTTTTACTCCTGTTTCCTTATTCCTCTTTGAAGCTTCCATGACTGTAACAACAGAAAATATTTTTATGTAAGATTTCTATCTCCTAAAAGAAACAAATTTACACAACTCTAAATTGTGTATGTATAGATAAAGCATGCAAATTTGCATACACTGTACATACTGTTTTTTCCCTCCAGTATTTTCTATGTGTTGTATAAAACAGTGAAACAGAATAAAGAAAATACAAGGTATTTGTAACGTATTAGTAACTTAACATTTAATAATACTTCAAGTATACATTAAATTTAAATTATCTCTTATATCTGTCAGAAAAGAAAGACTACCTAGATGGTTTATGGGCACAGTCTCCAGGGAGTGTCACAAATTCACTTAAGTAATGAATTCTCCATTTGGATCTCTGATTTAGCTGAAAGATGTGTAAAATCACATGCAGACAACACAGACCAGAATGGAGAGTTCCCTGTTGATTGTGGATCTGAGCATGTTCTCATTAATTGTTTATTCTCACAAATGTATTGAAATATATTGTGCTGAGGATACAGACACCTTGTACTGCTGTTTCATAAAGTGATATTCAAAACCTAGATACCGTAAAGTCTTTCAGTTTCAGACAAAACTTTCTTATTTTCTTCATCTGTGAGTGAGTGCTGGCAGTTTAACCACAGAGCCTTGCCTGTGTTTTTGGTGCTAGGTATTCCCAAGTATTATGACAGAGGTCTGTGTTCCTGGGAAATTGCCATTTGGATTCTGTTTCAACCTTTTACAGTGTTCAGAGCTAAAACCATAGGAACCAGGGCTAGTAGTTTTGCTAGTTTCTTTTATCACTTCTTTCTATGACCTTTCTTCTAAAATGTGAATTTTCATAAAATTTTCCTTGCTTTCCTTAAAATTTTCCTGAAATATTTTTGCTGCAGTTTCAATACACAAACCTATTATTTCAAATTGTCATTTGCAAATTATGAATAGCAATTATATTTGAAATGTTTTAAAGTAAAATAATTTTATAGCTCACAAATGAATTATTTTCTTATATTTTAGCAGATTCTGGCTTTTTAAAAATCCTTTTTTTTTAGATTAAGAGTGCCTTTTTAATGTTTTTCATTTCAAATTTTCATTTGTTCTGTATTTCTCTCCTGTGTCAACTCTGGTAACTCCTCCCTTTTATATCAAATTGTCACATAGTTCCTCTTCTATCACATGATGTCCTGTGTATTTTTCTACTAGATGACTGCATATTGTTTTGGATTCGTTCAATGTAGTCACTTGAAGCCACACTTGAAACTAGCCTTTCCTCATGACTGAGGGTTTGTACATTAGAATATCTGCCAGAAGCAATGCCCAAACAGCTGAATCTGCAGTGAAAGAAAGAAGCCAGCAGTGATTTCTTGAGCTTTCCCCAGAGTTTCAGAGAGTCAGGCACTCCTTTTTTTCTTTAACATGCCAGACGTGCTAGCTGATGGCTTTACTGTTTTGTCAGCAACTACACATTTCATCTCCTTCTCATGAAGCCTTCCCTCCACAAACCTGATGTAAATAAAGGACATCACATAATCAATGTTGATTCTGTCCTTAATATTGAGCTGTAAAATCAGGCTCTGTTGCTCCCACTGTGCTTGCAACCAGGCAGCTCACAGTACCGATGGTGTTCTGGGGAGCCAAAGAGGTGAAGAGAATGGAGAGATCAGTCCTCCTTTTGCAGAGCTTGCAGAGCAAAGAAGCTCTCACACAGTGTAATACAGCTCCTGGTAGACATTATCTTGCCTGAGGACACACAGGACTAGATCTAGATCTAGTTCTTTTGGAGTAGTTCCTTGGCACAGTACAAGGTTTGGAGGGCTGTAGTTGATAAAAAAATGAAAAGAGGCTCATGCTACCCTTCATCTAGCTCCACCTGCTCTTCTTGAGCCTTGAAATAAGCAGGAACTGATTAGAAACCATGAGGATTCTCAACCTCTCCTTGACTGAGTTCTGGAAAGTGCTCATATGTGAGATGCTGCTTATCAAGAAATAGACAGCACTACAATGCCCATCTTCAAGCAAGATGAAAACAGAGAAATTCTCCTGAGCTCTAAACACTCCAGTCATGTCAGTGCCTAAAGCCTTTATTCTACTAAGGGTATCCAAGCAACTTGCTGGGTTTAGAACTACTTCACACAAGTTGATGGCAGGTGTCATGGACATTTTGACAATTTGACTGAGCCATTTATATGTGGATACACAGCCATACCCATCTATCTCTGTCTCTAAACATCTATGTGTTCCATGTAGTGCTGTATCATGAAAAACTACCGTATACTGTAAGGTTTTTCTTTAAGATTGTCCCTGCCTCATCAATTCTGAGCTTTTTTTGAAGTAGGTTTCCTTTAAAGTTGTTCTCCTTGTGTTTTATTACACCAAATTTGCTACTATTTTGGCAGTCCTGCGTCAAAAGAATCCAAAAGAAAATTAGCTGTATCTTAATTTGAGACAAATTAGAAAGTAATGTAGGCAACAGACTTCTGGATTTGTCAGTTGTCTTTGTGTAGAAACTCTACTTGCTCTATGACTTTGTTTACTGTGCCATTAAGTTGTCTATAAAATATGGATAATTACTTTTTCTTCCTTGATAAAGTGATCTACAGTATGTGCATTGATAGGGTACATGAGTTATGCATTTTTAATAATGAGGGGAGAGACCTGTAAACATTTCAAACTTCTTAAGAACTAATGTATCAGTAATAATATAAACTGTTAAGACCTAAAGCTGGAAGCAGTTAAGGATGTTTTTAATGTATTATCTTTGAAGTTCAACACAAAGACTCGCAAGGCATTAGATGTTTCTTGTTTGTAATCAAGGAAAATACTCAGAAATATTAGAAAATTTAAGAAAAATTATAAACAAAGAAAAACTAACCCATTCTGAAGGAAGAGTTCCTATTACATGATTTTCTTGCAATGGAGATTATGGGTCAACTCACAGTTAATTTTATTTATATGAGGATATATGTCCTCAGCTCTGCAGAAAGAATAAAGACTCTATTCATGAAAACATTAGAGCAAGATTATATCTGAACAACAAAGATATTTTTAAAGCAATAAAATATTAAACAGAAGCTAGTGTTTTCTTACATACATAAATGGCCTGATATGGAAGACAGTCAGGTAACAGCATGGAGCTGTGAATGTTCACACAAAATGGGAAGTCATATAAATCTCACTTGGATCGCACCGCATTAGAAAGTCAAAATGCAGAACAGGTCTGTTGAAAGAGCTGTTAAAGTTCACAAATCTTCTCAGAAACTCAAGGCTGAATTGATGTAGGCTGATTTATGAATTTGATTTCAAATTATGAAAATCCCCATTTTTGAAATATGTATGGTTTGAAGAAAAACCAAAGTTAATTCACAAATTTTCAGCAATTCTTTTTAAAACTGGTGTACATCCCAAACTCAGGTCAAGGTGTTATAAATTCTTTCTAAGGAAATCCAATAAAATAAAGCCAACACATTTTTCATATTTCTGGAGTAATTTCCAGGCCAATTTGTAGCTAGTTATTCCATGTATCAAATATGTACAGAAAGCAACAACTGTAGCAATCCATGGCCCAAAACTCAGATGCTTATAACCTCAACATGCAGACATATTTAAAAGCAAGTACAGCTCAGCTCCTTTCCCTCAGATTTTATGGAGAGACTTACACACCAGGGAAGAGGATGTGGTCAGCAGGCACGTGTTCACAACTGGCTGTACTGAATAACAAATGCAGCTCCCCTTTAGAGCTTCCAAATGACTCCATGACCCAGCAAATTTCCTCAGAAGCTCAGAGCAGGCTGGCCTCCTCACATCATCCCTGTGTGGGCTAAGACAGCCACCAGAAAAAAAGAAAATGCAATAAATAGAAGAGAAAAAGGTCTATTAAGGCTGTTCATTGCAGACTCTTCATCTGCAAAATACCAAAAGAATTTTTTCACAACAGCTGACTTCCATCAGTGAAGTACTCCAAGGTGCTACATACATATCTGCTTAAGGATCGTGGCATGACCCTTTTATTTTTGGTTTTGGAGTGGGTCCTAATGTAAGTTATTCCAGAATGTTTTTGCCTGTTTGTTGCAGTTTGGTGTAACTGCTGCTTCAGTGGCTTTTGTAAGCTACAGTTACAGCTTTCTGCAAGCCCCATATTTTGAAAACATTGGTACAGTTAAGGCCAAATTTGAGACTAAGCCTATCAGAGCTGGTCATAGCGCCTCTGTGAATCACATATACGAGAAAAAAAAACTGCTGGCAGGCGCACTTTGCCACCGGAGCGGGAGTGAGAAGATGCAACAAGCTGCACAGACTCCAAGGCCAGGCCCGCAGGAGGGGGGGATGAAGAATGTGAAGAGAGTTTCCCCTGCAGCTCGTGGTGGAGTCCATGGTGAAACGGGTGTCCCCCCAAAGCCCATGGATGAGGACGGGGAGCAGAGACTACGATGCCCTGTGAAGATTGATCCACGCCTCAGCAGGTTTGCCAAGGGACTTGTGACTTTGCGGGGGACCAGGCCGGGGGGTCTGGACCCGGATGTCAGCACCCTATGGAGGGGAGAGTCCTGCTGAGAGGCCTGTGGTGAGGGGATGACTCCCCGATAGAGAGGACTCACGCTGCAGAAGGTCGTGGACACGACTCTCGCGTGGGTGGGACCCCACGGTGCCGCAGGGGAAGGGTGTGTGTATGTGGAATCCCCCCCCCCCCAGCTGAGATGGAAGACAGCTTGGGAGGAACGGACTGAAACCCCTCACTCTCCATTCCCTGCCCCCCCTGTACTGCGAACGGGAGGGAAGAAGGGAGCGAATCTCTGATTAAAGTCATGAGTGCGAAGAGGCGAGGGGTGGGGGGAGGAAGTAGAAGTGATAATATCTGGGGAAGAAAAGCAGCTTGTTGGGAATCACCGGAACCCCACTGCCCATTCCCTGCCCATCCCCGCGCCATGTTGGGGAGGAAAGAAGGGAGTAAAACCGTGATGAGTTTTAAGTTTGCTAAGAAGGGAGGGGTGGGGGGAAGGTGCTTGAAGACCTGGCTGCTTCTTATCTCGTTCCGGTTCACTGGGTGTAATAGTTGTACTAAGTAGTAATAAATCACTTTTTCTTTCCTTTATTCTGTGCTGCGTCTGTTTTGCCCATTGCACTAATTGGAGAGTGATCCCTCTGTCCTTATCTCAAGTCCTAAGCCTCCCAATATCTATTTTCTCCCCCTTTTCGGCTGAAGGGGGGATTGAGCGAGCGGCTTGGTGGGTGTTTGGCCTTTGGTTAGGGCCAAAACCACCACACTGTTTCACAGTAACTGGCGGCTTTTTTTTTTTTTGAAAGCGTCACTAATCACCCCTGAGGATTTCCTCATCCCTCCATTTGTGAATGGAGTAATATGGGATCTCTGTGGCTAGAGATTTCTGAAAAAGAAAAAGGTCTGCTTAGGAAGCTGTGACTCCTTATCAAGTAACACGTAGCGGAAATTATTTTAGAGGACTATTTAATTCTGCACTTAGGTGTTTCTCATTATCAGGCTCTCTAGTGCATGGAGTAGTAGCAATTCTACTGTTCCAGAGCTTCTGTCATTAACAACATCCCACCTACAGCAACCTCTGTTAGTCAATAATAACAGCTTGTTTAAAAATAGCAGCATCAACTTGTTTGCACTGTTATTATCTGTGCATGGCTTATTTCCCCACAAGACTCTGGGACAGTGTGTAGCCTGCTTTCTCTTGGCCTTCTCTCCCTGTTTTTTTAAAGCGAGTTTTAAGATCAGGAAAAGAGACAGACATATCTTTAGCAAAAACTAGTAATGTAATTGCAAAGTTGTTACAGTCCTCAATAGTAAAATATAGCAGTCAGAAGGAGCTGTATGTTCATTAGTCAATAAAATATAACCACACATTTTATTGAATTGTAACCCTATTTTTCCTTGATGGAGATGTTGTGTAGCTTTCACCTTCATATAAATCTAAGTGATTAATTTAGCATTCAGAGTTGGAATAAGAGGAGGAAATTCAGGCCAAATTCCAATCCAGCCTTTCAGCATCATCTCCCCCCCTTTTTACTTCAGAGTCAGATATTCAATTTTATTATAGCATAGTTTTAAAAACAAAAAGCCATATGAAGGGTGGATTTTGTAGAGTTGCACCTTCTCTACATGCCACTAAGCCGTCGCCTTTATCCTGCAATCTGACAACTATTATGTTTGAGGTAGTTGCTCTTGTTTGTGAATACAGAAGGTGATTCAAAAGGCATTGCTTCGCGGCAAAAAGACAATTTATTATGCCAACGTACTGTATCTTACTCTGTAGATTAACATAAATAATTATTGTAATACTGCACTGCAATGGAATCTGCTTAAAGCTAATTGAATACAAAATGAATATACTTTTTATATTTCCTCATGAATTACAGTTAAGCCTTCTGTTTTGTGACAGAAACCTAGAATTAAAGTACAAGAAACAATTAATGTTATAATTATGTGTTCCTAAACTTATATTCAAAAGCATTGGCAAATTATTGTCAGAATATTTGCATACAAGCTGAACAATTAAGTTGTCAGCTGATTCTATTTTGTCATCTTTTTTTTTAAACTGGCTAATTTTTTTAATCCATTTTGTTATCAGAGCCAGTCAGAAGTTTCAGCATTACTTCATTGCTGAACTTAAAATAGCATCAGTGGAGATACAGTAGCTAAAGGAAGAAGAGAAATACATTGATATTTTTAGTGTATTTCTCTTACTCTGAGGGTACCTGACAGTTCTGGAAAGTGAATTAATAGCATACATGGTAAAAGAATGGTAGACTTACTGTCAACTGAGAGCTGCAGAAAAACCTTGATTCAGTTACGCTAGAGGTAGTATTTTGATCACACTGTTATGATGTATTTTTTCCCTAGCACAGCAAGCTAATAACTCTCGGTCTATTAGAAATATCATTAAAAGTTTTCTTTTTTAAATAGGAGAAAACATTTGACCTAAAAGGGTAAATACTTTGATTCTCATAAATAGAAGGTGAATTTCCCAGTGTTAGAAAACATTAATAGTACAGGTCATTTCACAAGAAGAACCCTCTGAAAACAGTATCCCAATTTCCTGCAGACGCTGAGTGTCAAATTGAGATATGTCACACATGAAAATTCAAGCCCATTTCTCAGCTAGTTTTACTTCTGCTCTGGCCCTGACATTAGCAGATTTGATGTCTGCAAGAGGAAAAAAAAATAAAATCATAATTTAATTTGTGGAATCCAGTGAAAAATGCATTGGTTTTTTCTCTTTTTTTTCCTTGTTTTTTTTTTGTTTTTTTTACCTTGAATTAAGCAATCGGATCTTTGAAAAAGCTATATTTAGATTTTTTTTTAATTGACCCATTATTTTGCTTGCTTTCACTGCCAGAACCCCCTACTGCAAACAAGGATAAGGATGCTACCTGGACTTCATTTGATGAATAGTTTTAATTAAAATATTCTGTACCGTAAGTATTTTAATGTTACAGACAAACCAAAGGTATGCAGTAATAAATTAAATTATACATTTAAATTAATCTATAAATATGCTATAAAATTGACAGGATATTTTTAAGATAGGGAATGAGACATGGATTGCTAATTATGACAATTAAATATCATGAGTAAAAATAAATGACAATCAATATCCTAGAACCATTTTGTAAAAAGAAAAAAAGGGAGGAAATATAATATCATTTAGATGTCTATAAAAGTGAAAAATTATTAGCAAGTTAGAGTCCTGATTTTTCTATTGTAATAAAATGATAAGCAGTAGAACATTATACTTTTCATCACTGCTAGCCATAAATACTGTACATATACTGTACTGGCACAATCCTTTATGAGATTCTTCTATTTGGGTCTATTATGTTCAGGATAATAACATGTTTAATTTTTACTAATAAAATTTCCAGGGTTTCTGCTCACACAGAGTCTGATCTAGCAGCTGGTGAAAGTATTGGAAGCTTTTTCTTTGCATTTAATGAATTTTGGACCAGCCCCCTACTCAAAAAAACCCCCACCAACAACCAGCCAACAACACCACAAATAAATGCAAGTTGCAGCAGTGTGGTAGTTGTGTCTGTACAACCAGGGCCTTAGCCCCATGGACACATTTTCTGTATGAAAAAACACCTGGGGTTTCATCCTATTTGAAGGATATCTGGACCAAGCATTAGCTTATATGTCATAAGACACCTACCTGAAATTCTGCTAATAATTACTTTACATCATAAGAACACTTAAGGACAGCCAAATGAGACTGTTGCTTTGTCTGCAGTGTTGTGTTAGGGGGTAGTAAATATGTAAACTGGGTGAAAACCCATTAAATTACTATCTCAAAATTCTTTTAATAGTATTAATGTCACGGCAAAGATATGAATTTACAGTCTGTCATCCCAACCATTTATCAAAATGGTAAAGGCGAAAAAAGGAAAGATAGGACTTTTACTTCATCATGGAGATTTGGGCTAATGTTCATTATTGTATTCATATTAAAAGCCTACTCCATGTCTTTCAATCACATATTTTCCTTCTAATTAAGGCATATTCACTTTTTTTGCTAATTAGGTATTCTTTGTTGCACAATGTTTGCTCTAATCTTTTGGAATCTCTCTCAATATCCAGTCATTGCCTTCATTACTGGCTCCCCAAGAATCCAACCAAAGCATGTTATTTTTTCTGCTAATTATATCCTCATTTACAGATTGTTGCCTTCTCTGATTGGCTCTTTAAACCAGTTGCTATGACTTCATTAGCAATGTCTTCTGACCCTGTTATTTCTTGTGACAGGATTTGCTCCACTTGTCCTGTAGCACTGTATCCCAGGGTCAGTCTTCTCCCGGGTTGGAATAGTGTCAAACACGAAAGGTTTAGGGCAGAGAAAATCACTGCTGAAGTTGCTAATTACCACATGCAGCAATGGTACAAATTAATGCTTCTAGCATTTTAGAGGAAAAAAATAAAAAGTGTGTTTTAAAGGTGTCATTAACAGGTTAGTTTCATTTATAAATGTGCTCGACAAAAAAAAAAAGAAGTCATAATTTAGTGTGTTTTTGCTTTTACAATATCTCCATCAAATAAGTGTTTTTAAATCATGTGGGATTTCTTATCACGCTATATGGCAATAAAATTACTGTATAAATCATTATTGAGCCAGATGATTTGAAGAGGCAAGTTTCTGAACTGATTCCTGTTTTAACCTGAATTTCAGAACCTCATAGTGTATTATGATGTGATTTATAACCTGTCCTATAGAAATAGTGGTCCCCCTTAAAACAACAAGAAATAAATTTCCAGGCTTTTTAAAAAAAAATATTTTAAGTGAACAGCATAATAAAGGAAAATTAAAATATATGAAACCACAGTGAAGGACTAATACCATGTTTATGTTAAACTGGAGAATGATATGAGATTACAATTTTCATGGGGTGCAAACTGCATATTGTGCTAATTGTGTTCCCCACTTTTAGTCTCTTACAAATCTGAATAATCCATTACCAGAACCAGAGATTCAAGCATATAGCAGAGTTTAACACAAGTTAGTTAATATGAAAAACGCTGTATCTAGTTGTTTGCAAAATTACTTTTGTTGATTAAAAGGCTCTTCAGAACTTCCGGCTTGTGAAAGGGTTTTAAATTGTCTAATGCTGATTGTGATTGCTATGCAGAAAAAAGGCAATGCGAAGCAAACCATTATATCACTGAATCTTTGTTAAGCAGGCCTTGAAAGTGCTTGACAGCATAATTAATCTTGTGATATGAACAAAGAAACCAACTCAATAGTATTGAAGATGCTTATTAAAAATACTAAATACCTTTTTCCACTTAAAAACCTTTTGAAATACTGAGGAAAGTGCCATTGCCTTTTTTGTTTTTGCGGTATTTTAGTCTAAAAGTTATACAAGGGACACATAGCACAAGGAAAAGAATAAACAGGATGACAATAAAAATTAGTTTGAAAAACAATGCTCCCTGATTTGGGGTGTCAGCTGAGCAATCTCCAAGCGTTACAAAAGACCCCTGCATGCACATGCATACACACAGTGTCCATTGCTGTTACATTCAAAAGTTATTTAAAATAATGAATGGATGTCAGTCATATTACATTTTCAAAGTAAATCTTAATAAAAACATTTCTATTTAATGGATAACATCAATTTTAATTGTTGTTTCCCCCGTATATGGTGACTCTATTGTATGATGCCATACCAGAGGAAATCTACATGTAAAATTCCCTGATACAGTGGGATGCATTTGTGGTGCAGGCGATTTCCAAATATACAGAGAGAACCTACAGAAAGATATGGATATTATGCTGTGACAGTGGCTGGAAGCAACTGTATCCACAGCTTCTAATGTATATGTTTGCAGTGCATAGAGGCAGAGTGAACCAAGCTGTGGAAAGGGAAGATACTGACTTTCAGCAGAATGTATAGTTTCCTTTGGAAATTGTTAAAAATATACAATCATGGAAACTAATGTTTAGAACAAAAACACCACATTTTGATGCCACTCAATTTATTAAGAGCATTATAGTGCAGCAAATGTTAACATTATCTATTTAAGGCAAATTTATCTGTTTAAATCTGGAAAGCGTGATTATTCAGCTAGGACTCGATCCTCCAAGACAGACACTTCAAATTAGAAAAAAACCCCCAGCACTGTGCCACTTACAGCCCTGCAAACCTGATCCTTTACAAGACTGGTCGAAGTAAGGTAAAGGGCTGGCCCTACAGGCTGACTGACTGGGGGCTGTTCTTTGCATATACTATGAGCCAGTTAAGGAGAGAGGCTGGGAGCATTACAGTTTTATGGGAGGTGGCATCTCTGGTTTTGGTCTCCATAACCTCCTGACCCCAGAAAACACATTGTTCTTGCTTTCTATTAAGGTCAACCGGTCTGTATAACCAGATAAAAGACTGCAGAGTGGGGCAGATGGAATATAATGAAATAACCCAAGCAGCAGCTCGGAACTTCCTTTCAAGTATATAATTTTAAGCACTGTATGTTGGCTATGCCTGCTCCTTACCCTGCCAATCTAATTTTTCTTTCCTGACTCTTGAGCACTGAAAGAACTTTCTCTGAGCTGCTATGTTTCATCGTGTTATGAAAAGAACCATACTGCATGGTTCTGTATTATGCAGAAGCCTCCACACATAGACAAATACTCAGCACTAACACTATTTTAAGACAGTACGATCTTTAGAGAGGACACTGTCTTACGTTACATTGAAATTACATGTAGCACAGTACAGCCCTGCTTTTGATCAAGGGCTGCAGATGTTAAACAAAACCTACCTGCCTCGGTAGTCAGCAATCAGCAAAGCTTAGTGCATCAAGCCCACGAGCAGGACATGTTGAATCACAGCCTTCTTTTAAACATTCCAGATGTTTGTGCTTTCTGTCCTCTATGAAAATGCAAAACCTATTGATTAAAATATAGGTTGAATTTGGAGGTAAACACACCTTACTTTGTCTTACCTTCAGTTTTTAAATACCCTCCAGAGACAGTAAAAGCATGCTGTGTTTCCTTTTAATAACAGTGAATCAACTCTGGGGTTGACTGTCCTTGCTCAGGCAAGGCTTCCTGTGACATATGGCAATCTTGCCTGAGCACAGACAGTGTAGGAGGCTCTGATGGCAATCGTTACTGCAATTAGCAAACCACACTACCATATTCGTGTTTTACTTTATAGTTCCGATTCTAAACACTGGTTCTTTTCTTGAATCCTCTATGTACAGAACTCCCATTAATTAAAATCAAACAGCAAGAAATATATATAAAAAAAATCAATGGTAGAATATGACTCATGTTATTTAATTAATGGGTAATTCCTCGCACCAATATGCTGAGAAAGCTTGAACTTAACCTTTAGGATTAAAAAATTCACCATGTGAGAAAATTTGCTTTTTTTCCTAATCACATTTCTCCCTAACATATTTTAAAAACACACGTAAAATCTGTTGGCAAAGTGTTTAAGTACAGACAATCCTTCAGACTGTAAGATCCTATTGCTGTGCACATCAACTTGGATAACAGCATGAACAGAAAATACCTAAGGGTACATAGATCAATGTTAGAATATACAAAACACTATTTTACCATAGATCCTTTAGGTGATGACTACAACAGCCCACCAGCTATACCTTTCTCTCCTTTCTGTCTTTCTTCAGTCATCTATTTGAAACGACCACACAAGTATCATTTGTTGAGCAATGTTAAGTGTAGAAGCACACAGAGACAAAGTCTGTATTTCATAATAACTCAGCAATATGGATTTTGGCCTTAAGGGTACATTCATTCAAACATGAGAATAGCAGTAAGAAAGCCCATGAGCAAAATCTTGCAACCTTACAAAAGGAGATGTTCATTCAGGGGTGAACACTTTATTTCAAGTTTAATAAATTTCATTTTCAAAGAATTGCCAACTCACACAAATTTGTCACTAATCGGAGACTTTTTTTTTCTTTTTTCTTTCTGCTCACAATGCTAGGAGAAGGTACTCAGTTCCTATCAGTTCAAATGGTTTCTTTCAGCTACTGCAGTTTTTCCTCAATTTAGATAGATACTTTCTCACTGTTCTTGCTGGAAGCTGTAAAAAGTGTTGCATCTATATTGTCCTAACATACCAAAGGAAAATTCCCTGGGCAGGCCATACTGAATATGAAGAGATGAAGGGACCTGTTGTAGCACATGATTCCAGACACTAAGAGGAGAACACAGCAAGCACTCCATCAGGCCACTAAGAGGAGAAGTCCTTGCTCTGATCCTGCGGCTGAACCTTCCTGATTCAACACACCTGATGCAATCTGCTGAACACACAGGAAATAAACATTAATTTTCACATTTTAACCTGCTTTTTTATGTCAGCATCCTCAGGACTGGAGAGTCATGGTAGATAAACAGCCCTGGAAGAGCAGTAGGTATCCCTGGCTAATCAGAGGAGCTTCTGGATCTGGAAAAAGTGCCAGAAATAACAGCTAAGGGACAAAAGACTCTTCATTTTTCCTTGAATCTCCCTAGTGCAGGGAAAGATGTAGTCCATATTCTTTGGCAGATTTTACCACTGCATTCTTTTTAAGAATCTCTTGGATGGACAACCCAGAGGTAGGACTCTTCATCTATATACAGGGCACAGAGATGAACAAGGCCCCCTCAATTTTGTCCGCAGTTTTTTCCACCAATACAATCTGCTGCTACAGGAGCACCCGCTGTTTCTCAGGTACAAAAGCTGCAACGGTAGCACAGTAAGTGGAGGAAGTTGGATCAGAATGGTTAGGCAGAATATAGAGTTATGTTGTATGACTGGGTCTTGCAACGGGAGCATTTTTTCAGCAATGGCATGTTCCAGCCTGTATGACCTGTTCACAGGAAGAAAGAATGCAGCAAAGATGCAGAGAAATTGTTTAAAAGGCTAAGGAAAGGAGAATTTGGTATTTTAGGGCTGATTAAAACAGCAGAGGGGTGTTAAGGCCATAGAACTAGAGGATCGAGAATCCCAATCAGGGATGGGACCTTCTGAACACACAAAGGGATGGAAAATGGTATGTAGAAAATAGAGACCTTTAAGAACCAAAACATAAACAGGTGGAAATTTGGTAGAGTGTTGTAAGAGAAACAGAGGTAAAGCGAGAGGCAAGAAATCAGTAATTATGAAGATGAAAACTGGATGAAATTATAGCCTATGCCCAATCTTCCTTTTCTCCCTAATCACTTTTGGATTCATCGTCCTATGTGACACAGGATAATTACAGATAATGATATCCCTACACATTTAATTAAAATTAGCAGTATAGAGAAGGACCTATGCAGCATCTCTACTATATGTGGATATCTTGCTACCTTCCATTTAGCAGAAGACATCAGGCCAGTCTGCACATGTCCAACTCCTGTCTACTCACAAGCATTGCCATCTCTTGCCTAGTCATGGTGTGGCTAACAGAGAAGATAAAGGATACATTCTCTGAGGGCAGACTTCATTTGTTCTGTTGCTCATGAAAACATCATGATGGTCTTTTTAAATCTGAAGACTTCTAAGTAAATTATGAGCTGAGAACTCTACTTCACGTGCAAACAATAATGAGGCAGAGCTCTCCTGTTTGCCCACCAGAATGCTAATTATTCTATCTGCTTTTTAGTTTACTATTGTAGACTAGAGATTATTAAAGGGAATTTACTCTTGATTAAGATGAGAATAAGAGAACATACTCTCAATGATTTACGTGCTTCCAAAGTTTGACAGAGTACAAATTTACTGGTTTCCATGAAAGTTCAGTATAACAGTTTTAGAATTCAAGATAATAGTGTGAAGTCTTACTAACTAACTAGGCTAACTAATTGATCAGTTCATTACAAAACCTGAAAAAAGTCAAATTCCTTAACATTCTTAATTCTCCTCCTATTCAATAAAGTCTCACCGGTGTCTAAAAATTACTTATAAAAACAAATCTAAGCAATCTGAATGAAGTAGTCTTACATAAGAATAAGCTAAAATAAACCCCCCATGATTACCAGTACAAAAACATTTGCAAAGATAGGAGACATTTTTATTAATTGAAATATGCCTTTTCAAGTGACAATGTGTGTAGAGTTTATATATTATTAGAAGTAAAGGAATTAAGAGATTTTTCAAGATCACTACTATGTACAGAATTATATTTACATTGGAATATATTTCAGACACTGTTCTAATAATATATTCAATTTTTCACTAAAATATCTGCTGATTCATTTTGTCCACACCCAAATAACCAGTAGTCAAGCAGGATCTGAAACCAAGTTAAGAAATTCTCAAGCATTGTCTCTTGATATATAGTATCACAGCCAATAAAGACGACAGACAACTCTGCAGGGGGGCAAGA